>VZRX01011131.1:18185-45160 GCA_013398075.1 Notiomystis cincta
GGGGCCGGGCGGCCGGAGCGGCCCCACGGGCGCCGGGCGGGGCAGCACCGCCCCCTGGCGGCCAGGAGGACTCGGCGGGCAGGGCGACTCCGAGGAGCGCAGGTTCGAGACCCGCCCCGGGCAGGTGGGAAGAGGAAGGGACACTGCGGGGCCCCCTGTGCGCTGGGGGAGCCCTTAACTCATCGACATTGCACGGGGATTGAGCACATACCGAGAGAACACGGAGCCCATCAGGATGGAAAACACCTCATCGACCAGACCAGAGCACTGAGTGCCAAGTCCAGTCTTCCCTTGGACACCCCACGGATGGTGGCTCCACCACCGCCCTTTCCAGTGTTTAATCATCCTTTCTTCCTCCTAATGTCCAACCTGACCCTCCCCTGGCACAGCTTGAGCCTCTTGTTCTCTCATCCCGAGATACCGAGACAGACACACGGACAGATGGACACACATCCTGCACACAGGTACACACATATATGCACACAGTGTGTGTAAACACTCCTTTATATCTGTATTTTATACATATCAAGGGCAAACAAGCCCTCAGTGCCAAAAGGCATATCCTCTGCTTGGAGTGAAGGTGCCCTGCCTGCCCCAGGAGGGTTTCATTGCCCTGCTCCAAGCCTTTCCAGCAGTTTTCCAGATGTTTTGGGCATGGGAAGAGGCAGGGAAAAAGGACACCATGAGCTCTGCATTATAGAGCCTGTCTGAGCATGGAGGGGAAAGGCTGAATGAGGATATTTAGATCAGAAACTCTTTTAAGCCTGATTTTACTATGCAAATTTAGGGCAAAGGAGGTTGAGTAGGAAGTCAGGTTTTTCCTGATGGGGTGATAGGTTCCCATGACCTGAACCCTCCTGCTGTCCCCACACTGTGCAATAACCAGTGACACCTTCCCTGCAGCAACACAGCCAGAATTTCAGGACACCCCTGTGACCTCAGAGCACACCTAGCAGCAGAGGAGCCACCACACCAAACCCAACCAGGCCCCAAATCACACCACCCTCCCCAGATGTTTCCCAAAAGGGCATGAAACTCCCACGGCTGCAATGAGCTGAATGCCAAGGAGAGAAAATGCCCCCAGTCATGACTATGCCAATGAAAGTTGGGAAGGGAAGCTCTGGAAGAGCCCAGACTTCACATCATCACCTTCCTGCCAGACTGGCAGTGTCCCTGTGGAATCAGCATCCTGTGACTCCCTGGAGACTGAGTGCAGGAGTGGAATTTCTTCTGTCACTTCTCAGGGATCACAGGGAAGATGCACACATGGTTGGTCTCATGCTGACTCTAATGAGAGTTCAAAGCAGGTTGTTCCTCTTCTCATCCTGCTGGTTAGGGGAAGGAAACATCTGGAAAGCCCTCTTGGTTCAAATATAACCCCAGAGGTTTCTATTTGGCTCTTCCCTGCTCCACACTGTCCCACAAGAGCTTTGCTTCCCTTACAGAACCTCAGGCAGAGAGATAAATTAGTAACTGAAATTTGTGTGTACCAGCTCTTTATCCACAGCTCCAAGAGAGGAGCTGACAAGGAATTAACTAACAAGAAATTAGCTAATAAGCTACATTTCTGCTTGCAACTCCCAGCCATATCAGCACAGGTCTCCCCAGCAGACAGGAAAACCATCCTCCTCCTCCTCAGCCCCTCGAGCCAGGCTGCAACCCCTGTGGCCAAACCTCCCCCCAGAGCTCAGAGAGCCCAGAAACACAAATACACAACTTTAAGATTTCAGGAAAAAATATGCATTTAATGTGCCAAGCACATCCTTAGAGGGCTCCAGGAGCTGTGCTGTTGTGTAATTAGTTTAATGAGCATGCCCTGATTAGTCCCAGCCCCAAGTTCTCCATCAGCTGCCTTGAAGTGCAAGCCATGGCTCAGCTCACCTGCCAAGGTCTCTTATTATGCTGAGGATGAGGGTGTCTGAGACATCTGGGATCAAGAGGAAACGCCACAGCCCAGCCTCCCCTCTCCTCAGGAGGCTGCCAAGAGCAGGCAAGAGCAGCTGGGAAGCACTGGAGCACGGGAAGATTATTTTAAACATCACCACATGCAATTGAATAGGTCCTTGAGCATCAAGCAGGGCCAGCTGGTGCCAGGCAGGACCCATCTGCCTCAGCTGATCCAGATCAGAACCTCCATCAGTTATCAGCAAGTCTTTACACAGCCCAGCTGTGCCCCAAAAACAGCAGCAGGTCCCCACAGGGCCTGGTGTTACTCTGGGGAGAAGGGAAGATCAAGCACCTCATTGTGCCCCTGCTCACCAGCAGCCTGTCCCACCCCAGTCCTGCTGGGGGCTAAAGCTCAACATTTTAATTAAGTTCAGAGCAGCTGTCATTAATTGAATCCCAGCTCCCAACAACCACAGCAGTGTGCAAGAGCTTTTTTACTTTTATTTCTGAACCAAGCCTACTGTGAGCCCAAGGATGATCAGAACTCCAGGAGCAGAAGGCAGCGAGCCACGGGGGGAACAAAACCAGCACAGGGAGTCCTGGGGTTGTGCAGGGACAAGGCAGCTGGTCCCAAACAGCACCTGAGGACAGGGCTGGCTCTGGGGGGTGAAGACAAGCCTGCAGCAGAGGGCAGGACCTCTTTGTCCTGCTGCCCTCACAGCCCAGCCACTGCAGGCACAGAGGTCTCCAGGGAACCCCACACTCAGTTTTTCTGGGGGCAAGAAGAACAAGAGATTTCTCACATTGGTCCTTCCCAGGGCTGCAGGACTCTCAGAGCCACTCTAAAACCTTCAGAGCTTGCCCTGCTGTTGTGCAGCTCTCCTGAACCTTGTGACATTTGCTTTTCCATCCCATCAGAGTCCCTGTGTGGGTGTCACCGGGCTCGGTTCCAACACGTCACCATTCCCAATGTCCAGCTCCACCTGTATCCCTGTGGGCTGCAAGGAGGAGCAGAGCAAAGCTTATCCTCACACTGCCTGGACACTCATCACTCCAGCACCTGCCTCAGAGCCCAAAATCCCAGTTACATCCCCCAGAGGATTTCCTTCTGCTGGTGGCCTTGTTTTAACTGGGTCTGCTGAATGCAGAGATACAAATAGACAATGCAATTTAGCAAGGAAAGAACACCTTGCTCTGAGACATCCCCAGACACACCATTATTCAGCACATCCAGGATGCATTTCATTGCCCAGCACATCACCCTACCCAAATTTGTTTGGATCAAGCAGCAGAGCAGGCTCAGAGCCAGGTGGCTCAGGCAGTGCTGCCTGTGCACAGGCAGGACTCAACTGGAGTCACCTTTGAAGGTCTCAGAGCCAATTCCACAGGACCCTACCTGCCCACACCCCATCAGGAGAGTGAGACCAACATCAGGAACACAGTGACCTGGACTGGAAGTGGTGCCACTCATTTATCCTGCCTATAAATACAAGCCCAGGCTGCTGGGAACAGATGCTCCTCTCTCCTGCAGCATCCAGCCAGGCTGCACAAGCTCCTCTCCCACTGCCAGGGCTCACCCAGTGAGGCTGAGTTCTTCCCCCCTCCCACAGGAGCCAGGGCCAGCTGCTCCTGCACTCCCAAGGGATGGATCCAGGGAGCCTCACCTGCCTGGGTGACTTTGCCAGGGAAGCAACACGTTGTGTGGGGGCTTTCTCCCAGGTGGCTTCTTTGCTCTCCAGCAGCACCCGGGTGCTGGGCACGAAACTCCAGGAGCGGCCAAGGGCTGGCTTCAGTGGGCCAGTGCTGCTGTCCCTCGTCACCTGGTTGGTCACCTGCAGCACAAACAGACTTATCAGTGCCTGGGAAAAGCACTGCCACTTGGGGAAATGGAACATGGGAGGTCACCAGGAAATCCTGGCCAGGCTGCTACTTCTAGGAAGGTTTTTCCTTCTCCATCCTGAGCCCTCCTTCAGCTCCTCTGCTGTCCCCTCTGAACATAACCCAGGTAATTGTCCCACAGTGTTCAGGGAGTTCACTGGTATCTGCAAGCTGTATCACTCCTGGCGCTGAAGGCACCACAAAGTTTAACCTGGGGCCTCCAAGTGTCCTTCCAGACATGCTGTCCTTGTGGCTTTATCAGAATCCTTCCAGTGCCAGGCTCAGCTGACCACCACCTTCCAGTGTGGCCTTCCCTGTTCAGACCCATTAACTGGGGCCCCACCCACCTGCCTGGTGCATTGGCAAATACAACTGCTTGGCCAAGAGCTGGGGAAGGCTTGAGCAGAGCCCTTTCCAGCTCCTCTGGGATGATGCAATGCCCTGCAGTGCCTGCAAGGTGACCAGGAGGTTACCCAGGGAGCTGGCCAGCCTCTTAAATGAATGGTGTTTTATCAGAAATAAACACAACCAGCCTTTCAGTCTGCCTGTGCTTAACTCTGCCTTGCTCATTCCAGTGAATGCCCTGTTGGCTGAGGACAGCAAGAGCAGGAGGCAGCACATCAGCCCAGGTCTTGCTCCATGCTTGGAACAAGACATCTGCAGGCTGCAGAGATGCCAGGGAGCAGGGCACTGTGGGGTTCAGGCCTCTGGCTCCTGCTTAGCTGCGAGGGGGGTCCCCTCTCCCACAAGCTCCAGGGTCTCCCCAAGGCTCCTCACCATGAATCAGCACGTGAAGGACAAAGCACAGCAACACTCACCACAACAGCAAGGCTGAACTCCCTGGCCAGGGTCTTCAGCTCCCTGGAGAGCTGCATCATGAGGGCCAAACCTGGAGCAGGACAAAGCATGTGGCTGTCTGGGGATCAGCCCCCAAAGTGCATCTTGGAGGCAGCTGACATCTGGATTTGCATGAGCACTGGATTTAGTGCCAGCACTCGTGTTCATGGACACCTGCACTGGACCATTCCCCATCCTTCCCTCTTAGAAGGTCAAAAAACCCTACACAAGCACCAGGAGCTCCAGACAAAGCTGGCCAGGTTGATTTAGCAGGTACAGGACCCATCTCACCAGCTCACAGCTTCATCTCCGACAGCCCACAGCTGTGAGGGGACCTCCTGTGATAGCACTGGCTGCCACCCAGCTGTGCAAGACCCTCTGGGAGGTGTTTGAGGAGACTCCTTGGTATCCTCACTTCTGATTTATGGTCCTTTCAGGCAGAAAGAGCTCTGCAAACTGTGCCAGCAACCATGATGTATTTCTGACACTGTAAGGGAAGTTTTCATTTATGGGCAGAGTTCAGTGCCTCCCCTGGATGGGTTTCAGACCAATGCCATGAGCATGGCCACAGCCAGCTGGAGTGTTTGCTGACAGCACTGCAAACAGACTCCCCCCTGATCCAGCCCAAAGGACAAGCTGGGAGCAGCCATACCCACATCTGCTCTGCCCCAGTCCCCACTCCAAGCACAGCACACATGGATGGGAGAGGCTCCTCATGAGCCCTGCAGCCTCCTGGCACACACAGTGACCCAGCTCACCCTCTGACTGCCTGCCACCCAGCAGAGGGTAAATCACAGCCGACACCGAGTCCAGCACCACCACCTTGAGAGGTCCCACGGAGCTCACGACCTGCAAGGAGACACCACGTGCAACGTGGAGTGACAAATCCAGCAGTTTTGGGGAGCTGCACAGGGGCTCCAATGTCCCCAGGTGAGGCAATCTGGGGCCCCTTGTCAGGCACACAAGCCTGGCTGCCCTCCCTGCAGCTCTGGGGAAGGCAGAGGGGCCCAGAGCTCTGCTCCTACCTGCTGGGAGAGGCGATCCCGCAGCTCCTGCAAGGCTCGCAGCAGCTCGTAGACGCCGAACGCACGGACCACCTGGATCCGCTGCAGGGCCTCCAGCTGCAGCACAAAGGGGCATCACCAACACAGCCTCAGCAACTGCCCATTCCTCCTGCCCCAGCTGCCACCAGCTCTCTACTTTCACACCATGCCACGGAGCCAGGCACCCTTACTCTTCCACATCTGCCTCCACCCCATTAACTCCATCGTCCCTATTGCACTGATGGAAAAAGCAATATGGACTGAGCTCAGGGAGTGAAAGCACAAGCAGCTACAGCAAGTCCTTTCCCTCTCCCAAGAAAAACAACAAAGAGCAGTGTCTGTCCTGAGCACGGCACCCACTGGGCCAGGGAGAGAAGAGTTTGGACCCAAAAAAGAGGACAAAAGGAGAGCTGGAAAGACAAACCATCTCTGGGATTTCCTGCAGGCAAGAGCAAAGGGAGTTTTAGAGCATCCAGAGGAACTTGCCTGCTCTTCCTCATCCTCTGTCTGGGCTTGGAGCATCTGGTAGAGACGGGAAGCAGTGAAACCCCCTGTGGAGTCGAGAAACAGGACGTGCTGCTTGAGGCCCAGAGACACACTGGCTGCAATGCCCAGGCACACCTGGGGGAACAGGGACAGGGTGTCAGCCAGCCCCCACAGGTCCCTCTGCTTCACATGCCTGATGGCACCATCTCCACCCCACCTGTCCTCTCCCCTGCCCTCCACCCCACTCACCTGTGTCTTCCCACTGCCCGGTGCTCCCATGAGCTCCGTCACTTCCCCCGTGTACAGCCCTGAGTCCAGCAGCTGATCCAGGCTGTGGGATGGACACAAGGTGGGATTAGCAACGCCCCTTCAGCCACAATGGCAGGGGCAGCAGGAGGCAGCAGTCCCCAGATATCTGTCCCTAGAGTCCCCTTTCCAAACACAGACAGGTGCATGGGGATGGTCTGGAGACTGAGATTCAAAGCCTCTGCTGGCAACCACAGCCTTGTGCAGCAAGGCCAGCCCCAGGCAGAGCTGGGGGGAGATGCACCCACCTTGGGCTGCCAGTGGGCAGGATGGCAGTGGAGCTCTTGAGCTCCTCATAGAGGTCTGCTCCGTTGGCAGGGAAGGCAGAGAACTGGGCCAGGAGCACACGTCTGACTGCAGCCAGCGCCTGGGGACAGAGACATGTCTGGAAATGGGGCTGAGCAAGAGCCAGCACCTGCTGCAGAAGGTCCCCCAGACAAGCCTATCCTTGTCCATGAGCTGAGCAGCTCTGAGCTCCCTTGTTAATATACCAGGACTGAGGAGTAGTCTCTTTTACCTTGTAAGACAGGGAACACTTCTGGGCAAGATCCTCCAGGTCTGAAGACACAAAGTCCACCACTGCAAATAACATGAGGGACAAGAGGTTGAAAGGCAAACCTGGTCAGGCCACAAACAGAAGACAACCAGCTTAGAAAACCTGCACTAACAAGTAAAGTGTCTGTGCCCTCTGTCAACACTGCGAGTGGAGGAGTTTCTTCTCTGAGATGGTCCCATCACCCACCATAAAACAAATTGTTTCTTGCAAAACAGAGCAGGGAGAGAAGCTGGTACAGATTCTCCCTGTTTTGCTCAAGAGCTACCCAGGGCCTTTTCCTTCTCCTGTAAGGGCATGAGGTGCCCAGGGTGCAGCATTCCAGGAACTTGGGCATTTTTCAGAGGAAAACTGCACAAACCCCCCTGAAATACCATAAAAAGCCATAATTGATCAATCCTCAATAAGCCTCTGCAGGAATTTCTTACCATGTCCTTATACTCTCCCTGCTCCTATGGAAAAAATCCTTACTCATTGTATTCACCCATGAGGACCCAGAAGACATCCAGCAAGGAGGACAAGGAAGGATAATCCACCACCACCCCCCTCCCAGGATGTGGGATGATACAGGTCCCCCAAATGCACAGGAGATGATGTTCCCCAACCCAAGACCCTGATGCCACCCCGTTACCCGTCCTGATGCCACTGGCCCTGAGAAGCTGGATCATGTCTTCAGTGAGACCGGGGCAGAGCCCAGCCCGCAGGACCACCATCTCCACAGGGTGGGACAAGAGCAGAGACCTGCAGAGATGGAAGAGTGGAATTCATAGAATCATTAAGTTTGGAAAAGACATCTAAGATCATCAACTCCAACCTCAACCCTGCACTGCCAGGTCCAACACTGGGGCAAGGATGGTGCCTGCCCCTGGAGCCGGGGAGAAGCCACTCAAGCTGTGTTTGGGATGAGTGGTTACAGTGAGTGTTTAATTCCCCTTTGGGGCAAAATAGCCAAAAATCCTGCACGGGGGGCATCGCTGCGGCCGCTGCTCGGGGTGGGAGAGCGCAGCGGGCGGGGGGACCCCATCCCCGGCAGGGGGACCCCGCATGCCGAGACACCTCCATGAGAGGCCCGGGACGAGTTACCCACCGGCCGGGCTCCCCGCAGCCGGGGCACGGCGGCCCCCGCCCGCCGCCTTCCTGCTTCCTGCCGCCGGCGGAAAGGGCCGGCACCGCTGCTCTTCCCCGGCCCCTCCGTGCCCTCCCGCCCGCGTTTCCCTCCCCAGCCTCTCGCCGGGCTCAGCAGGGCGCTGTGGGCCCTTCCTGCCCGGCCCAGCCCGGCATCTGCGGCACTCCCAGCGCTGGGTTTGTCCGGGAGCATCAGCCGGTGCTGCCGGCTGGGAAATGCTGCCGGAGGGCTGAGGGGCTTTGCTGCCCTGCTGGTGTGGGGAGCTCTCTCCTGGCTGCCTTGGGGACTTGAATTTCTACCGAAAAAGCTATTTTTTTTGGAGGGTATTTGTTATTATTAAGTTTTTCTTTCCCAGCCGAGGCCTGAAGAGGGCTCTCTGCGCTCGCTGCTGAGCCTTGCCCTGCACTCAGCTCTGCCTTGAGCAGCAGCAGGGGCAGCTCCCAACACCCTTTGATTTTGTAACTCATTTTACCTGCAGTGCTGCCGCGTGTGGCAGTGTGGCTTCATTCTGCCTGACGTGAGAAAGGCAGTGCGATATCCCACGGGTACTGAAATGAAGCCTGCTGAGCCTTCCCCAGTACCTAAAGCCACATGGGAAGGGGTTCCTGGTGTGTTCATCCAAATGAACGCTGGAAAAGCCACTGCACTGGGTCTATCCAAGGCAGAGATGGCATCTTCCACTTTCCACAGCTGTTGTCCTTGTGCCTTGGACATATCCCCGAGCAGGGGAAGGTGTGGGAGCTGCCCTTGATGAAGCTGCCTGCAGCTGTGGTGCTGCTGATGTGCTGTGAAGGGATTTACAAATGGCTTTGGAATCCTCTCCTGCCTGGATACCTGGGACCAGGCAGTGCTGCTGGTGCCAGGCAAACAGGAGACATGGACAGGGCAGTTCTGTGCCAACCCCTGCTGCTTAAGAGCCACAACACAGATCACAGAATTAAAGACAATGGTATTTTTCCTCCTGTCAGTATCTGTGGCCAGCCCATGCTCTCCTCAGTCATTTCCCCATCCTTCTGCCAGTTCTCCCCTTTGCTTTATAGCTGGTAGGTACATTGGGGTCTGTGTTTGGGGGGAGAAAAATCCCAAAGCAGAATTCCTGATTGTGACTCCTGGGGAACAGAGCGGGTTGAAAGGCTCAGTTCCCTTGTAGCTCCCAAAAAACCAGATGCTCTGTCTCCTGGCATCACTCGAATTGAGCCACTCATCACAGCAGTTCCAGCACGTTCCAGTCCAGGCCTCTGTGTTAGTCCATGGCTCTGTGCTGCTGAATGACCACGTTTGGGGTGGAGAGGCAGGAGGAGGAGGCAGCGCTGGGTGTCAGTCAGCTTTCCATCCCAGGGAATTCTGGAAGGTGCTGGGCACTGCTGCAGCTGCTGGCCTGGGGCCACTTGTCCCCGAGGCTCAGCTGTCTCATGCCTCCCTAAATAGAAAGGGAAAAGGGTCTGAGCACTGTGACAGGGGTCAGCCATCCCAGCCGTGGGCTTTTTTGGCATGACCCCCCCCCCTCCTGCTCCCCACGCCCTGTGCAGCTCTGCAGGCAGAGGGAAGCTGGGATTTGCCCTGGCAGGTGGGAGAGGATTCCCTCTTGCTGTGAGGGGTGCTGCCTGCCTGCAGCCAGGTGCCCCCCCGAGCTGGCCCTGGCTTCCAGCCCTCCCCAGGCATATAAAGCAGGAGGGTACAAGGAGGGGACAGGCTGTGGTGACAGGTGACACTGACAGGCAGCAGGAGCTGCCAGGTCCTGCCCAAACTTGGAGTGGGAAGGGAGCTCTTTCCTGAGCCACACGGACTCTCCATAGTGCTGGCAGATTTCTTTAATTCTTTTTGTTGTTGCTGTTTTTCTTTCCTGTATTAATTGACTCCTAAGGATTTACAGTGGTGGGAAAAGCTTGTGAGAAGCCACAGCCTTGAAGAGCAATTTAGGTCTTCATTTTCAAAACTCTTCAGCCTGGTAAGCTGCTTTGATTAATGTGTGTTAATTATATGTCAGTCTCGTGGTGGAACTCAGCTTGGGGGAGGAGGCAGCCGACCCAGGCAGTGGAAAATGGGAAACAAATTGTTGTTTTTCCTTCAAGCTCTCCAGATGGAGGATCCCATTCAGCTGAAAGAGGAGGGCAATAAATATTTTCAGGCCAGTGACTACGAGAAAGCCCTTCAAAGCTACACTCAAGCCATAAAGCTCAACAAGGACAAGGCTCTGCAGGCGGTGCTGTACAGGAACAGGGCAGCCTGTTTCCTCAAAAAGGTGAGCAAAGCTCCCCTCACCTGGGCTGTGCTCCAGGGGACAAGAGCAGGAAGGCAGCCAAGGGCACTGACTGGCTGTGGACTGGGTGGTTTGTCCATTTATTGAACAGGCTGTTTCCAGCTGGTCTGAAATGATGTTCTGGGCTTGTGCTGGAGCATCGTGAGGTGTCCCATTGGGGAATGGGAACAGAGAGATCCCAGTGTCCATCAGCAATGGGGACATTCCCTGCTACTCCATGACTAACAAATCTCTCCTTTCTGGTTTAACAGGAGGAATATGCCAAGGCAGCCTCAGATGCATCTAGAGGTAAGGAGGGAGCTGTTTTGTGGAGAGCTGGGTGCATTTGCTCATCCTGATCTCACATCTGGTTTTGAGACACTGTGGCCTTATTCCTTGATGTCCTCTAACACCCAAGTGCTGAGGCCACAGGGGAATTCCTGGAGCTTCAAATGACATTGTTCCAATTCGTGTGTGCTGGTGCAATCAGTGCTAATCAGGCACTGCCTGATGCTGATAACAAAGCAAATCACAGTTTGCACAGGCCATTTCCAAGCAGGAAGCTCTGATGCCTGGTGTTTTGGATCCCTTTCCCAGCTATTGACATCAATGCTTCCGATATCAAAGCCTTGTACCGGCGCAGCCAAGCCCTGGAAAAGCTGGGGAAGCTGGACCAAGCATTCAAAGATGCTCAGAAATGTGCCACCCTTGAACCTCGCAACAAAAACTTCCAGGAGACCCTCAGGCGACTGGGAGCCAACATCCAGGAGAAGGTAAATGCCAGGGGAAAAATCCTGGATTCACAGACGAGGGGTGGGAAGTCCTTTTTCTGGGTTACATCAGTGGAAACTCATGGCAATACAGGGGGATAAATTAACTGGAGGTTCATAGTTGATGTGTGTAAATCTGAGAACTGGGTTGAATGGTTAAATTAAAAAGCGTGGCAGCTCCCTAGCCTGGTCCTGAGTGTCTTGGAAAGGTCTTGGCAAGGAACTGGACCAGATTTAGGTTGGGTTTGGCAGTTGCCACATGACTACAGTTACCTTTACAGGGTGCTGTGAAGAAATCCTTGCACCACTGCATACTGTGAAGTCTCAAAAATTAAGGTTTAGGGCTGGCTCTGCCTGTGCCCATGAGATGGGTAATGGATGCTGATTGCTGAGAAGTGATATCTCCTGTTATTCAGCTTAAAATGCCTGTGTTTGAGGGTGGGGAGTATTCTTGAAGTGAAAAAGGAAAATTGCTCCTCGATTTTCTCCTCCTGATGCTCTGGGCTCTCTTTCTCTTGGCACAGCTGCGCATTCAGTTCTCCACAGACTCGAGGGTGCAGAAGATGTTTGAGATCCTGCTGGATGAGAACAGCGACAAAGAAAAGCGAGAAAAGGTGAGAACTGCCCTGGGCTAGGCAAAATGGCTGTTTAATGTCAGAGGCTGCACCAGGGAGCAGAAAGAACTCTGCATTCCCTTCCCCACCTCCCTTGAGGGAAGGAGCTAGGATGTGAACTGCACTCAGAGAGAGGGGAAATGTCCTGATGAGGCATCACCCCTGTGCTGAGGGAAGGTGGCCCAACCTCCCAAGATACCAAAGGTGGGATCAGCCTGGACTTCTACTCAAGTCCATCTCTGCCACCCTCCAGATGCTCCCTGCAAGCACTGACCCACTCTTCTTGGGCAGAGCAGAGGTGATCCCTAAATGCACCTGGATAAACTGTCTGGTGGTGTCTGAGCTCATCTGCTGCATCTGTCAGGAGATGGCTCCCACCAGGATCTCCCAGAGCTGCCTGGAGATGTTCTGGAGGCTGGGCTGTGCCACTGACCTCTGGTTCTTCTGCCTTCCACCCAGGCTGCAAACAACCTCATAGTCCTGGGGAGGGAGGAAGCAGGTGCTGAGAGGATTTTCCAGAATAATGGGGTCAACTTGCTGCTGCAGCTGATAGAAACCAAAAATCCTGAGCTGATCCTGGCAGCCGTGAGGACACTTTCAGGAATGTGCACAGGACATAAAGCTCGGGTAAGGACAGGGTGCTTGGACCTTCACTGTGATTGCCTTTTGCACCTGGGGAGGGGGAAATCGCAGTAGCTTGTGTGGTTTGTGAGCAGTGGGAGAAGATTAAAACTCTGCTTTGTACTGATTCAGGATTCACTGAGGAAAATAGTTTCTTTGTCCCAGCTGAGCCTAGAGGACACAGGAAGGAAAGGCCTTTGCTAACACTGTCCTGCTCTCTCCTTGCTGGAGCCAGGCCACTGCCATTCTCCATTACCTGGGCATCGACAGCATTTGCATGTGGATGTCAGTGGACAATGAAGAAATCTCCCTGGCTGTCTGCAACCTCCTGCAGACCATCACTGACTGCCTGCTGGGCCAGGGGAAGGAGGAGCACCACGGCAAGGAGGAGGCTCTAGTGCTAGGTAACAGCCCATCACCTGCTCCTCATTCCCTCTGCCTGCAGGAGGAGCTGGCCCAGGGAGGGCTCTGCTCCTGGGATTCCACCTTATTCCTTGTTCTTTGGTGAAGGGGGGACTTTACCCTTCAGCTGTCCAGGAGGACAGCCTATGCACAGCTCTTATCCTCATGGATATAAACACTTCTGTTCCAGCCACACAATGGCTTTGAATGGTTTGACTGAGCTCACCTGCTTTCAGAGGCAACTTCTTGTAACTGGCTGCTACTGTTTTGCTTCTGTGTAGACACCAAAAAAGATTTGAGGATGATCACAATGCGTTTGCTGGATATGCTGGTCAGTAAGAAAGTGTCTGGGCAAGGGCGAGACCGAGCCCTCAACCTCCTCAACAAGAACATACCAAGGAAGGACCTGAAAGACCAGGACAACAGCAGGAGCATCTTTGTCATCGACAATGGTGAGTCCTTGCCCACCATCCTGTTCTCATCTCAGAGATGTGGAGCTCTGTGTTCTTGCCTGAATACCTGCACAACTGGTCCCACTGATAAAATAAATCCTCTCTGGCTTTTTTTGGGTGCATGCAAGCCTGGAGCAGAGTTAGACTTATTAGCAGGGAACAGTATTAAGAGAAAATCAACTGTGTATAAGAACAAGAGTGTTTTCTCCAATGTATTTGCTAATGTTAGGAGGATTTGGCTTGGATAAATTGTCTGGTTTAGACAGGATGAGATGAGCACTTACTGAGCTTGGTGGACTCATAAACTGATAAATTCTAGAACTGGATGAGGGTGAGGAATTTGTGCACTGTGTGGTTTTTATAGTATTCCAATGCATGTGTATGTTACCATTTTGATGGAAGTTATTTAATAATAATTCAGCAAAAGGAAGGTTAAGTCATCCAGAATCATTTGAAAGCAGCTGAGTTTTCCTCAGTCAGAGCCTCCAGCCTTGGAGGTCAGTAGGTTTAATGTCTCCTGACAAAAGTGACAGATCCAGCCAGGGGCCTAATGCAGTTTTGCTTATCTCACTCTGAGAGCTGGAAAAAAGTCTGATGCTGCAGACCTGTAATCTCACCAGCAGAAGCTCCTCCCCAGTAAATATCTGAGTGTCTTTTTTGCCTAAGACTTATTGCCACAAAACAATTGAAAACCACCCAAGCTGGCTATTCCACAGCAAGAAAGTAACAAACGCTATCTTGAGTCTTGCACAGACCCTCTCCCCTCTGACAGCCGTATCACTCCACCGTTTCCAGGCTTAAAAAAGATACTGAAAGTGGTGGGCCAGATTCCTGAGATGCCTGACTGCCTGCCACTGACAGAGAACACCCAGCTGACTGCCTCTGTTCTCCTAAACAAGCTCTACGATGACCTGCGCTGCGACCCGGAGCGGGACAACTACCGGCTGATCTGCGAGGAGTACATCAAGTGAGTCAGGGGTGGGCTGCCCCAGAGGGGTCCTGAGGATGAGCTGAGGTGCTTGAAGTCCACTTGTGTTCAAAACTGGAGCTCTGGGAGAATGATCTGCTTGAGATCCTGCTGGATCACAGGCTTTGCAGAAATTTGCACTCCTTATTCAGGATTCAGCAGTGCAGCTGAGGGAGGATACTTCCTCCCCGCTACTCTTCCATACCCTACTCCTTCTATCCCATGCAGGAGCAAAATCGACCCACAAAACATGGATAAGACACTCCATGCTGTCCAGATTGTGTCTGGAGTTCTGCAAGGGCCATTTGACTTGGGCAACAAGCTGCTTGGCATGAAGGGAGTGATGGAGATGATGGTTGCCCTGTGTGGGTCTGAGAGGGAGATTGACCAGCTGGTGGCTGTGGAAGCCCTCATCCATGCTTCCACCAAGCTGAGCCGAGCCACCTTCATCATCACCAACGGGGTGACACTCCTGAAGGAGATCTACAAGAAGACCAAGAATGAGAAGATCAAAATCCGAGCTCTGGTGGTAAGGATGCAGCCCTGCCTCTATTTCCTGCCACACTGAGCAGCTTAATCCAGGACTGGGAGAGGAGGGAGGTTCTGGAATGAGAGATGGGCTTAGGCTGTTTTGGGGCAGCAACATGAGAGGAGTAACAAGCCTTTCTCACTGTCATGTCCTCTCCACCCTCCCCAGGGTCTCTGCAAGCTGGGCTCAGCAGGAGGCACAGACTATGGCCTGCGGCAGTTTGCAGAGGGCTCCACTGAGAAGTTAGCCAAGCAGTGCCGAAAGTGAGTGACTTCACTTCTTTCTGCAGTTGTTCTAAGCTTTGCAAAATACAGTATGTTCCTCTCCCACCAGATCTTGCCCACACAGTGCCTTTATTTCCTGTGCTGCCTGCCAGCTGACAGTGCCCCCAGAGCCATTGCACTGGGGCCTGGAGCTCCCCTGTGCCTGAAGCAGCCATATGTTCCTTCTGCCTCAATATCCAGATGAGCCTTCTCCCTCCCTCCTCTCCTTCTCCCTCCCACTGCCCCTGGGAAATGCCTCCCTCTTTGCCAGAGTGACACAGCCTAAGCAAGTGCTACCTTGAATATGCAGGAGTCCTTTCTGAAGGTGGATTTGCCAGGTGGAGTAACCAAGGAGGTGGGATGAAGTTAGGGGGTGACTGAATGGGTGGTCATTCCTGCAGGCACCTCATGTTTCGTGGGATGGTGAAAGCAAAGCAGTGCTGAGTAGCTGTCCTGGTCTGCCATTCCCTGCAGCATTTAGATCCCACAAGTTGGGCCATAGGAGGAAGATCACATCTCAAGGGGAAGCATCCCCAGTCTTAGGAGGTGCAGCAGAACCTGAGGACATTCAGTCTCAATATCTGTTTTTCCTCCCTCTTTTTCCAAATAATTAGTCTTGGCTCCTGAGACATTTTCTCTCAGTGAGTGATTTTCTCTCTCCCAGGTGGTTGTGCAACACCAGCATTGATGCCCGCACCAGGAAATGGGCTGTGGAAGGGCTCTCGTATCTCACCCTCGATGCAGATGTGAAAGATGACTTTGTTGAAGATGAGCCAGCCCTGAAAGCTATGTTTGATTTAGCCAAGGTCTATCTCCTTTCCTTCTTCCCTCGTTGTTCTGGTAGCATCAAGTTCTCCCATCTCTGCAGCCCTACACCATGCCCCAGTCAGAAGGAGGTGTGACCTCAACCCCTCACCTCTGGTTCAGCAGAGCTTCAGTTTTGCCTGTGCCCCAGAGACATCTCAAGGCTGTCTCACCCTGCTCTTCTCCCTAGGCCAAGGAAGGTTGCACCTAACTTTACTGTCAGCAACTGCCTGAAAACCAAAGGCATCAAGGTGTCGACAGCACCTGATGATGTCAAACACCTTGTTTGACCATAAAAACTGTCATGGGCTATAAAGTTGGCTAAGAACATTTCCACTAATGCAAAATACCATGATGGCATCCCAAAGGGACCTGTTTGCCTGCTATGCCCTCCTCACCCTCACACAAGCTTTCCTTTTCCTGTGCAGGCAAGCGACAAGACAATCTTGTACTCTGTGGCTTCTGCACTGGTGAACTGTACCAACAGCTATGATACCAAGGAGCTAGTCCCAGAGCTGGTGCAGCTGGCAAAATTCTCCAAGCAGCACGTGCCTGAGGAGCATCCAAAGGTGGGCTGTGTCCAGCTGGAGATGCTGTTCAGGACTTCCTTTGGTGTATCCATTGTCACAGACTTCAGGTCTCCTGTCTCCAGGCTGAAATCCCTTTGCTCTCCAAGCAGGCTTGGCTGTTAGGCAGCTGGATGGCAGAATGGCAGCTGCCAAGGGCTAATCCTTTCCCCATGTTTCCTCCTCAGGACAAGAAGGATTTTGTGGTGAAGCGGGTGAAGCGGCTGCTGAAGGCCGGCGTTGTCTCTGCCTTGGCCTGCATGGTGAAGGCTGACAGTGCCATTCTGACTGACCAGAGCAAGGAGCTCATTGCCAGGTGCCTTCACTGCTGTCCTGGGAGCTGGGAGTGCTGGCCAGCTCCTGTGCCCTGGGGATGGACGTCCTCATAAGAATGCTGTGTGCACTGGGTTAAGCACCTGGAATTTACCTGGTGGCTCTGGCCCTCCTGCAAAACCTCAGCCCGGTTCCATGAGGGCTGTTGGCTGTGGCTGTCCCACGTGGCTGTTCCACTGAGTGTTCTGTGCCCCTGCAGGGTGTTTCTTGCCTTGTGTGAAGACCCCAAGGACCGCGGGACCATTGTTGCTCAAGGCGGTGGGAAGGTGATTACTTCTATGTTCACAGTTCCTGATGTGCTGTTAATGTCTGCTGGGAGCCTGGGCTGTGTCTCCAGTGAGGGACGTGACAGAAAAGCAGGAGCTGTCCCCCCCTGGGGCCACACTGACACTGCAGTCCCATCTCTGCAAGGCTCCAAAGCAGTGATGTTCTTGGAGTGACTGTGGGACAAAAGCAAGACATCACAGAGGGCTGCGGGATATTTTTAACTTGTTTTAGTCTGTTAAGGCAATCCTGTAAATCTTCTCAGAACACTGAATGCTCTTTCCTGTGTGTCTCCAGGCCCTGATACCTCTGGCTGTGGAAGGCACAGATGTTGGCAAGATAAAGGCTTCTCATGCTCTAGCAAAAATCGCTGCTATCTCCAATCCAGACATTGCATTCCCAGGGGAGAGGGTAAGCTTAAAAATAATAAAAACAAAAGCATTGATACTTCCTTAGGCAAATGAAAATTGCCAATACATGCCTTCTCTTCCAGGTGTATGAGGTGGTGAGGCCCCTGGTCAGCCTGCTGAACACAGAGAGAGATGGCCTCCAGAACTATGAGGCTCTGTTAGGTCTCACAAACTTTTCAGGAAGAAGTGATAAACTTAGGTGAGTTTTACTGCTTTTTAACCTTCCTTCTTCCCCAGGAGTGAACGTGAGGTACAGTGGAACACACTTGTTGGAATATGAAGACTGGTCAGTTTGAGCTACCTTTGGCAGAGCTACAAAGGTGTCAGTGCTACAAGATTAATAAAATAGGAAGAGGAGAGTGGCATATTTTCCTCTAGAAACAGCAAAGGCATGAAGCTCATCTGCATTAGAGAAGGAACAAACCACATCATGAGCTCCAGCGCTGTGGACACTGATTTGTTTCAAGGCTTCCCCTGCAGTTAATATTTGATAAGTTGGTTACTGCTTGAACTATAATGTGGCTTTTTTACTGCTCCTCAACACAGGCTGAAGATCATCAAAGAGAAAGCCCTGCCAGATATTGAAAATTACATGTTTGAGAACCACGACCAACTTCGTCAGGCAGCCACAGAGTGCATGTGCAACCTGGTGGTCAACAAGGAGGTAACTCTGTGGGCACCTCCACCCTGCCAGCGTGGCCCTGCCCCTGGGAGGAGCCCTCCCCAACCCTGTGATCTCCGGGTGTCTCTGGGGATTCCTAGGTTCAAGAGCGCTTCGTGGCTGATGGCAACGACCGGCTGAAGTTGGTGGTGCTGCTGTGTGGGGAGGAGGATGAGAAGGTCCAGGTTGCTGCAGCAGGAGCCCTGGCCATGCTTACAGCAGCACAGAAGAAACTCTGCTCGAAGATGACTCAAGTGGTAAGACTGTGACTCTGACTGTGGGCAGTGTGGATGAACCCTGCAAGGGTCCTGGCTCAGATGTGGAAGTGCCTCTCAAAACAAAGGTGCAAGTTTGATACTGAGGAACCTGGTGAAGCTGGGACCTGGGTGTGTGTGCTCTTAGCCAATTTTGATAAATAACCTGAAATCCAAACCTTGTTTCACCCTGAAATGAGAAGAGCTTGATCAATAACCCGAGCTTTAGAGATCCCAAAGGATCTCCCTTCTCTGCACAGATCTGCAGGCTCTGAGAACCCAGATCCTGTGTGAGTGTCTGAGGAGCTGTGGTTGAGAACTCCTGCACCCTGTTTGGTTGCACACATGATTGCACACTGGAGCTTGTTAAGACAAAAATGATTAATCAAGCCAAAAGAGAAACTCGGGAAGATTGGGGTGGGGGAGTGTCCTGGTCATCTCAACTGTGCCAGTACTCTGGTCAGGCTCTTTCCACAGAGATTATGCAGCAGCCTAAAGATGAAACACATTTCATGTGGTGCCAGGGCCATGAAAGATTCTCACTTTAGTGTAAGAAAAAATGAGTTAAAATGTTTGGAGTCAAGTTTCCTTAGATAAAGAATGAAATACCCATGAGTGACATGAGTACTGCTCTTCCTTCTGCTGAAGGGGAAGCAAAAGTCATATTCTTGGCTGAGCTATTCTTCAGATCAGTGCCAATGCTCTCTCCTTCCTTTCCAGACCACCCAGTGGCTTGAAATCCTGCAGAGGCTCTGCCTGCATGACAACATGAAGGTCCAGCACCGAGGACTGGTCATTGCTTTCAACTTAATCAGTGCTGACAAAGAGCTGGCAAAGAAGCTGGTGGAGTCAGAGCTCCTGGAGATCCTGACCTACGTGGGGAAGCAGGAGGATCACCCTCAGAAGCAGCACATCATCAATGTGGCTCGTGACTGCCTCACCAAGTGCATGGATTATGAGCTGATCAAACCTCTCTCTCAGGCGTGAGGGAATGAAAAGCACCAAAAAGTGCTGAGTGTGGGGGGAAAAAAGGTGGAGAAATATGGAGAAGTGAGAGCCATCAGGAGAATCTGGTGGCATTGTCAGGGCACGGAATAGTTTGGGGACAGCTTTGGAGGATCATAAGCTGTATGAGGAAAAGGAGGGAATTTGCCTGGGGAATTTGGGAAGTGTCCATCTGAGTAATTCCCAGATGGTGTAAATCCTTTCTTTGCCCCCATTCAGCTGATAATGATGAAAGCTTCAAGGCCCATCTGTAAAAAGAGTTAGTTGTGCTGGAGATGTGTCAGGAGGCTGCTGGAAGGAAACTCGACAAAGCTGAAATCTGTTCTGCACCCACCTCCAGCTCCTGGTACTTCTGGAATTCCCAGCAGTGGTGGAACAGAGAGGGTTAAGTGCCTTCTATTCTGTGGTCAGAAAATAGGATTTTAGCTGTGTGCTTTTTTTGTTTGTTTATTTTGTGTGCCAAAGTCTGAGGATGGTGGATGAACTCTTAATAAATTCACTACTTTGTTCCATGTGGCATTCCTGTTCTGATTTTATTAGGCAAAAGGAGAATCTAAGGCAAGTCTCACTTGCAATCTTGCATCACACCTGGAAAAACAGAATAATTGGCAGCACATATTGAATTTTCACTCCTTGCAAACCATTCAGTGCCACCCAAATGCAAGAGTCACCACAAAGGTGTCACACCAAGGCACAGGGAATGTTGAAAATATCCTATTTATGAAAAAAAAAACCCAACAGAATTAGAAGAAACCCAATTAAATTTCATTGCATAAATACTTCCATTCAAACACAGATTCTTAATGCAGTCTGTGGACAACACAAAAAATCACAGACCCTTGCTTTAGTTCCTGGGGGAAAGTCCCTAAGCATGTAATAAATACAATCTTACTCAATAATGATTTAAATATTAATTCAAATGCATTAAAATACTTCTGGTCATACTTAAATATGAGTGATGCAGCAGGATTAAATGTTGAGGTTTGGGGTTATGAGAAGAACAATGGGGATAGTCTTTTCTTGCATGTTAGGGAAAAGAAAAATAAACGGAAAGTTCCTCTAGTGTCCTGAATTTGGGAAATATTGAAAATTTTAAGCTGTTTGATAACCTAAAGGCAAATTCATTTGGAGGGTGATTCCAGCTGTGCTCAAAGAATGTAACCACTTTCAATTAAATCGCTGGTGCTTTATAATCACAGCAGGGGGGTATCACACCGTTCTTCCAAACCAAGGGACCCACATTCCCTGGTGGAAAATATGGTTTGTTTTCTACCAGGCTTCAGTCTTTGGATACCCAGTATTAAGGATTTTCAATCTGGCTTTCGAAAGTACTTTCCATTAACTCTGTACAGGTTTACCCAACCAGCATCGCTGACGCCAAGACAAAACGCAATTGGTATTGAAGGGCAAAGTATTCCTACTCCAACTAAAGCTTCTCTTTGGAGCAGCTGGGCTCTACTAACTGACTGTTGCTGAAGCTGAGTGGGGGAATAACTTCAGTAAAAGCCATTTTTTGGGCATTTTTTCGCTAACCACGGACGGAACACCCGCTCCACACTCGCAGCGACCACCCGCCCCCTCAGGCTTCCTCTGGGCGGGAAACGTTGGCACCGCCCCCTGCTCCTCTAACGCGCCTTCCTATTGGCTGTCTACGGCCCCTCCGGCAGAGCCGCGCGCTGTGATTGGTTGTTTCCACCGGAGGGGTGGGGCAAAGCGGGCGGCTCCGCCCCGGCGCGGCCGGGCCTGCGGGAGCGGCGGGGCGTGAGGGGTACGGGGACACGGGACTTGGGGATACGGGGATATGGAGGTACGGGATACGGGGATAAGGGACACGGGAACACGGAGAGCGGGGTTCGGGGCATGCGGGACCGCGGTGGGGCAGCTGAGGGCTCGGGCTCTGGGGGGACGCGGACAGGGAAGCGGCTGTGGGGGCTGCTGAGGGGGAGGACTGAGGTAGGGCATGGGGGAGGATATTTGGGAGCCTGCGGGATGCGGGGCTGGGGTGGAGCGGATACGGGCAGAGGAACTGGGGACTGCAGGGCTGAAGGGACCTGGTGGGGAGGATACAGGGAAAGAGATGGGGAGAGAGTTCAAACGTGTGGCATGAGAGTAGGGAGGGATCCAAACAGGCCTCTGGCCCTTGGAGAGACTTTGCAGCAGCATTTATAGGTATGACACGGTTTTTTCCTCTTGTTACTGGCTCTCCTGGCCTTGTAATGCCAGTTTGTGACCTATTTTCTGCAGCTGCTGCTCGGTTCCAGCAGGAATATCACCTCCCTCCCTGTTCTCCCCTGCTACACGTGGTTCATCCTCCCAGGGAGGAGGAAACCTCCCAGCCCCTGGCTTGGGGGCAAGCTCCTTATTGAAGGCAAACAGATTTGCCCAGAGCAATGATGAGCGAAGTATAGTCTGAACTGGTATTGCTGAGACTCCGTGTCTCTGCTCTGACCAGGGCATGATCACGTAATCTTCTCTCTGAGCTACTTCAGGCTAAGCTCGTCTGCAGGGAACAAACAGCTCTGCGGTTCTTGAAACTTTGATGCACCCTAAAAAAAAAACAAACTAAGAATTTTTAGCAGTTTCTTTTAACGACAGAAGGAGAAAACAAAAGTAACTCAGATACTTGTTGCTGCAACATTACTGTGAGCTTGCAGTAAGGGGGGGGGTTGGGTTTTCTCCCACATACGACATGGATCACAAAATTCCAGATACTCTGCAACGCAGACTCTGAGCTGTCTGTTCTACAGAAGCTCATTAGCAGTTCACTCAGCTGTATTCTCATTTAGTGATTACCAGCAGGGAGCCAGGAGTATTTTTTGAATACTCTCGATTAAGTGCAACTCCCTTGGGGGTTGAGGGAAACGCCCAGGAAGAGATGGGGCTGTTCTCTAATTCAGGTTTTTGTTCTTTTCCAGGTCCTGATGACGTCTTTATATTGATTTCTCTCTTCCTGTGGAGAAGGAAGCTTCTGTGGGGAATACAAACCTAGGAATACATTATGGTGGTTTTCCCTTAACAGGAGAAGCCACTTTGTTTCTGTTAAGGAAATAGCAAAAACTCAGTTGCTTCAGGCACTAATTTTTGAACACTGCCTACATGAGCTGTGAATGTTCCTTAGGTTCACTAAAGAATTTTTAGAAGACTTGCAAAGTCAAGTTCTGGCAGTGAAACACTGAACAACTCCAGTGCTGCTGTTGATGAAATTGTGCTAAGCAACACCAAAGCATGCTGAGGGCTTATGTGGTACAGGGCTGTATAGAAATCACAAATTAGTATGTAACTCCAAAGGTTGGTGCACCCTGAAAAAACTCTTGTCAATCTTTACACCATCATGGCCTTATTAAAAACACTGAAAAAGCAGATAAATGAGAATTTTTCTGTAACCCTGACTGGTTTTGTAGCTTTGTTTTAGAGCAAGAAACCTGACAAATGAGTATTTATTTGGCTGCTAAGAGCAGGAGGTTTCAAAAGAGTCAAATCCAAGTTGGCATCCTACAGCTAACTACAGAACACAACAAAATCTGCCAGGTAACTGCTGAGCCTGTCACCGTGGTGGGTTTAATGCTTGTTACTCAGCTAAGCTTTAAAGGGCAATTTATTGTGTAAAAGAGTAATTACAGCTGCTCAGAACTGGGAAGCTTCGATGTGGGTGGTTCTGGGCAGGTCTTGGAGTTGGCCAAATGCAGGTTTGGCAGGGACAGGGTGTTGTGCAGCGGGGAGTGGAAAGCAGCCAGGGCCTGGCAGGCAGGCACCTGGTGGGCATTTTGGGGAGAGGAAGAGGCAATAATCCCGGGAGGAGGAGCTGTGGAGGCCCTGCAGCAGCGTGGGATCAGGTAACTGTTGAGCCTTAGTGAATCCTGCATTAGAGAGGATGGTGCAGAACCTGCCCCGAGCCCTGCAGTGCTGCTGGGTGAGTCAGCACTGGTCAGTCTGTCCCACGCCTGCCCAGCTTCTCCCTGAGCAGCAGACAAATAACTTGGAAAGTACAGGAAGCATAAAAGCAAGATAAACCTATCCTGAAAAGGAATCATCAGTCAAATGGTTATTTAAGTGAGCTGTTGCACTGGAGTCACCAGGACATTAACAAAAAGTAAAAAGTGGTTTGAAACCTCAGAACACCTCACACCTTGATGTGATTTGTCTTCCAGTAAAGATGTGTGTGCTCTGACTGGCTCTCTAAAGGAAGAGAGGATCCTGTAGCCACTGGAGAAGGGAGAAATGAGAGAGTTTTTATTATTATTCCATACTGGCACAGGTAGAAGGGTCAGGGAGGTGCACAGAGATAATAAAGCATCAGGAACAAATCTCATTTATTACAGTAGGTGTTTGGGAAGATGCAAATGACTGCATTTCCCCACATTATTCAATAACCTTACTCTTGCTTACAGGTGAGGGAGGATATTGGAGATTTTTATCTTCTGAAGCAGAGCTAAAGTGGAAGGAGAATGAGATGCCTGGTTCAGTGGATTAAATGTTAGAAGATATCTTAATCTGGAAAGACCAGAGTGGGGTCCTGTACTTTGTGCAGCAAACTTTGCTCTTGTACTCTCAAAGCTCTGTCACTGTGATATCTGGAGCACTGCTGCTCCCTAGAGTCAGGAAAACAACCTTCCATCCTGAAAAATCAGGTGTCAAGCAAGAGCCAACCCTGTCACACAGGTTTTCTTTCCTGCTGTGTTCAGTGGAAGGATGTTTTGTTCTGATATGAATGTGCTGCATGGCTGGAGCTGGAATAATTGCAGTGTAGTGCTCAGACATTAAGGATTCTCAGCCTACAAAATGCTAATCTTACATCCACTATCACCACATGAAAAGATGAAAGTGGCTTTAGTCTTGTCTCTCTTAGGAAAGTAAAGCCCCCAGAGGAGCAAACTTTTTCCAGGAACCAGAAAAGAATTAAATTAGGTTCTCAATCAAGAAACAATTTTGCTTTATAAAAGCTGATAATAACGAATGCAAAGACTTATTTAGCAATAAACCACTCTCATCAGTTGGCAGTTTCTGATTTAATCTGGTTTGTCATTTTCTCTCTTGTGCAGAAAATGTCACATTCCTCTTGTCCCTCTTGTTCCCTTAAAGAGTTAAAAGTCTTAATTGATGGGAATTAGGAAGGTGATGTTCTCAATTCCAAGGTGAAGAGCCTGAAAATGCAGGAGACTGAAAAGCAGATGTTTAAGCCTGTCTGCACCTCTGACAAAGCCAGAGCTCCCCCTGGGCAGCACGAGGGCCTGGGAAGCTGCCCAGAGAGGAAGAAGCTGCCTAGAGAATTTCCCTACCTCTTTCATTTGCTGGCTCATGCCCTCAAGCAAGGACCAGTGCTGTCTTTGATCCTCACATCTGCATTCCTCTTACCCAAATCAATGTTGCCTCCCTTTCAGCTGCTCTTTTAAGGCATTTCCGTGCTGGCTAAGTGTGGCTGTGTGATCCCTCTGCAGCTGCCACGGGATGTTTGAAGAGCTCATCAACAAAGGGCAGAGCCTTGCCAGGACGTGCAACAGCAGCAAAGCTGAGGAACCACCGAGTTCAAAGGCGCTGCGGAGCTCCCTGAGGAGCCGCGGCGGTTTGAAATCTTACACAGGACGGAGCCAGGTGCTGGAGGCTCCTGGAGGCCTTTCAGCTCTCAGGGGAGTAGAGTTTGACCAGGTGCTGCAGCTCCGTGGCGTAGCCCGTGACGGGGCAGCGCTGGTGAGCCTTGACGTGGGCGTAGGCACAGCGGTAGCAGAGCACGAAGCCGGAGGTGGCCAGCGCCGTGGCGTTCACGCGGACCTTGCGGCACACGGGGCACACGGTCCTCAGGCGGGGCAGGACAGCTGAGCTGCGCTCCTGCTCCAGGTGCACGGGGGGCGGGGGCGTGGGGAGCGCCGTCAGCGACTTGATGGCCTCCTGGTTCTCTGAGGAGTACCACCAGTCCAGGAACTGGAGGAAGAACACGCTGACGGACAGCCCGGTGGACAGGGAGAAGGCGATGCCGCCCAGGGCCTTCCTCAGGGCCGACTGCACTCGAGAGGTGATGCTGTTAGCAGAGAGAAGCAGGGAGAGGTGGTCACTACTGCACATCGATCCACCCAGAAACCGTGGGGAAAAGTACTTGGGGAGTGACTGCCTCACACAGCTCCCTAACGCTGAGTTAGTTGGTCAGCGGGTCCCGTGTTTGCACTTATTAGGATGTTTCAGATTATTTGCATTTTAAGAAAAATCAAAATCCTGTTTTGTTCAGAAGGCTAAATCAGAAGAGTTTGGAGGGTCCTGGACCACAGAGTGTTCCACTCCCAATCACCATTTCACAGGACATTCAGTGTGTTCATCACTTGCTGTTGCTTTAGGAAAACCAAAGAACTGAGTTTCAATCCTTTCAGCAACATTGATACAACTGCTGCCCCTCCCCTGTCGGAAGAGTGCAGGGGAAGGAAGACTGAACACCAAAACACCCCCAAACTCTGCAATTTTATCACCACAAAATTGTTTCAAGTTAATCCCTGCTACAGGTTTCCTTGCTTTCCCTCACACCACGCCCTTTTGGAGCACATTTTGCCAAAGAGAACTTTCAATTTTTGGAGAACAAGGCACTTTTACTTGCAGCATCACCTCTAAATTAACACACCCACAGAACCCCCTAGAGAGCAGCAGCTGAACCAGGATCTGCCATACCTGTGTGTCTGACTTGTGGTGGTTTCAGCCCATTTCTTCTCCAGGGCCTGGATATCCTCTGCAGTCAGTCTGACCAGGCGGACACCAGCCAGCCTCAGCATGGGGGAATGATGCTCAGCCTTCCCCAGGATGTAGCCCAGCTGCTGGATAAGAAACCAGCCCTCCCAGGTCATGTTTACATAGGGGTAGGCAGCTAGAAAGGCTCTGTAGAAGCGCTTCCAGGATGAGGATGGAGGGTGGATGGAGTACTCATCCTCTTCCCTCAGGCTGGACACCAGTTTCTCCAGCTTTCCTTTGAGGTAAGGAACAAGAACCAGCAGGAGCAGAGACTTCCAGTGCTGCCTCTTTGGCAGGCCAGCCGTGGCCAGGGGCTGCTGTCTGCCCTGTCCCATGGGGATCCTCTTCAAGCTGTAGAAGTTCTCGGAGAAGGAGGCGCTGCACCTGGCCAGGTAGTGCTGCTGGAGCAGCAAATCCAGGAGGACGTAGATCTCATCAAACCAGTGCCACAGGAATCCGTATCGGGCAGGGTTCGACTCGGCGAGCACCTGTTGGGAAAGGGGCATAAACAGGAGGAATCAGAGAGGGCTGGGGTGGGGTGGAAGGAGCATTAAGGGTTCCAGCCCATGCCCTGAGCAAGGACACCTTTCACTACCCCAGGATGCTCCGAGTCACGTCCAGCCTGGATTTGAACGCTGCCAGGGATGGGGCAGCCACAGCTTCTCTGGGCAGCCTGTGCCAGGGCCTCCCCACCCTCACAGGGAAGGTCCTGAAAGCGGAGTGAAGTGCTAAATTATAAATTACAGCAGCTATAAACGTCTCTAATTCACAGCATAAGCCAAGCGGCTCGCAACTGTCCCGCTGCCTGTGCGTGCGGTCGGAGTTACACNCCGCGGCCCGCCGCGCCCTCACCTTAACGAGGTGCTGCAGGGCGGGTTTCACGGCGGCCATCAGGCTGTCCTGGGCCACCGCCTCGAACACGGAGGGCCGGGCCCCGCCGGCCGGGGCGGCCGTGAGGTGAGCGCCCACCTCCGCCATGACACCGCCGCGCCGCCCCGCC
>VZRX01011132.1:0-54568 GCA_013398075.1 Notiomystis cincta
AAAAAAAAAAAAAAGGAAAATAGCAAGATGACAAATTCTGTTGTCTGGAATGTAGACACTGTTTTCAGGTTTAAAATACAGTGCAAAGTCCAGTTTTAAAGGGACAATGTCAGACAAAAGAACTAAAGTTGTCTAACACTACAAAACTAGGGGTGAGTGTCATTCATTGTACTGACTGATTGTTGCACATTTTGCTTTGTTTGGGCCATGAAGCCACACCAGCAAATTTCACTGTTTGGCCCTCTGTGCATTCAGAGACTGCTTTTATCTAGGAATTTGGGCAGAGTTTCTTAGAATAAAATAAATATGAGAATATATTCTTTACCCTGGGTTTGAAAAACAGATACTGCAGATATAAGATTCAAGGTCTGACTCAGCCTGTCAGTGTCCCTTTAAATACAGGTAATCTCTACCTCCACCCTTTCCCACTGTACCTGCCTAGGAAGGCTTAAAAGGGACTTAGAGGCTCTAAGAACATAATTATCCTGTGGCACATTCAGGGGAGAACATGAAAGACTACAGGCACAGGGTGGGCCAGAAACCACCACGGGCAACATCTTTAAAGGCAGCTGTACCCGATACATCCATGATCACTCAATTCAGTTTCTACATTCAGCAGCAGGTAAATGTAGACCAAATACTTTCAAGTTTAACGCAGCAGTGACATCTTCTTTTCCCCTCACCCAGGTCCTGCTGAGTGATACAAACTTGCTAAGTCAAACACTCAGTGGTGTGAAAAGAGTCCCTTTGTATAGAAAATCTTGCTGAAGCAGTTTCTATAGAGAGCCCAGAGCTTCTCCAAAGCGAATTTTCTGTCCGGCTTTGAGGTTGAATTTGAAGTCCTTGGGTGCCTCAAAGATCAGTACTATTGTAGAGCCTAAGTTAAATTCCCCTAAATGTTCCCCTTTCCTCATGGGGATTCCCTCCTTGTTGTTGTTGGATATGAAGCTGAAGTCATTGTAGGAACCTTTAGAGTAACTTGGACTGTTGGTGTGCAAGTCCTGTACAGAGAAAGAAAAAGAGAAGGATTTACTGGAGGATTTCAGTGCTCTCTATTCATTTATCACCACAGCTGTGGACTGTACATACTCAGGCATTTTCCATGCAGGAACTCACAGGTCAAAGGTGCAACAGGAATATTTTTTAAATAGTCTATATTGGAGACAACATATTTAAATCAGTCTTAA
The DNA here is from genome assembly GCA_013398075.1 of Notiomystis cincta. NCBI lineage: Eukaryota > Metazoa > Chordata > Aves > Passeriformes > Notiomystidae > Notiomystis > Notiomystis cincta. The sequence continues at coordinate 1,188 of VZRX01011132.1, forward strand.
AATATCAGTACTGTGAAACACCTTAATTTCAGGGTAGTAAGTTTGGGTGTTTTTTGAATTTTGTTATGCTGCACCAGCCTCAACCATTAACACCAGAAAGGTGCCTGCTATGGTCCTACTCACCTGGTCAAAGTAGATGCGAATGGAGCCCACATTTGTTGCTCCTACAGCTGTTAATGAGAAAAAGCCATGTTTCCAGTCACCTGTGAGGACAACCCTTTCATTGTGGCAGAAGAGTTCCTTGATCCAGCGAGCAACTCCGGGATTCACAGACATCAGAGAGCCTGTAGAAGTGAGAAAATACTCAGGTTAGGTTGTCTGGTTTGTAGCAATATTGTAATGCCACTCATATGGTGTTTTCAGTATAACTGGAGCTGATCCAGTAAACAACTCTGTCAGTTATCTGTAGAAAGAGAGGCAAGTGCCAGGCAGAGCACATGAAAGAGAAGTCTGTGGTGGAAACAAAGGGGGTCACAGAAGGATGTGTGTGGCTGGTCAATCTCCCTCTCATGATGTTTGAAACCAAATCCAAATACTTAGGTTTTTGCTAGATACCAAGAAGTAGAATATTTTTGTTATTTGCAAAATCATCCAATCCCAGCACCAGTATTGAAACTGTTCAGTTGCATTTTCTTTGCCAAGCACAAGCAGAGATCATACTTCAGGCTACTTGTTGGTGATCTACAGAACTATCTGTATTTCAGGTGCAAACTGAATACACAGTGTTTGGGAACAAATCAGCTCAGCATGCATCAAGGGGTACTTCAAAGAACCCAAACAGCTGAATGCAACACTCCTGTTTTCACCATTTGTATGTGATTTGCTCTGGCAAATTATACAGCTGTAAAACTCATTCCTGCTTGTGACAAATCACTTTTTTACCATTATCTATTATGTTACTGTACAAGTTCTGCACTGGTGTGTCTCATTCTGCAGTGGCCCATGGCAGTGCTTCCCTCCACAGCTGCTCTGCAGTTGTTTTCTAGGAGCAGAAACCAACCTGGGAAATGCCGTCGGTGTGACACTGTCCAGTCCGTGGGCGAGTGGAAGCAGTGATAATCCCCTGGGGCAAGGTAAATTACACAGTGGTAGAGCTCATTCCCCTCCTTCGTGACCAGTTGTTGCTGAAAAGAGTTACCAGGTGGGGCTGCAGAGAGAGCAGGGGAAGGAAGGGGTTTAAGATACTCCTCCTGAAGTCATCTACCAGAGCCAGGCAGTCTGTGTTAGAGCCAGTGCAATAGCAGAGGATTAAATACAGACCAAGTGGATTGGTGAGACTACAGAAACATTTCATCCAGGAACCCAGTATTTCAAGTGTTCCTTTCCCTTTACAACAAATTTAGATCCTGGATTGGTTTAATCATAGTGAAAATTTTTCTTTTGGAGTTTGCCCTTCTCTAAGCAAAAGAGCAGAAACTGAATCCATTACAACAGAATTTTTATTGAAGCTACCCTTTAAGAACAGAATTTGTGCAGAGTCCTCTAAGTCATTAGAGGGATAGTACTTGAGCATAGATCTTGTTAAGGAGTAGCTTATCCAGTTTTTGTTAGCCTGTGCTTGGGCCCATTTCAGTGTGACAGCAGGAGTGCTGCAGCCATGGTATAGCCACAGATCTTGCAGAGTCATGGGTAGGAACCAAGCAACTCAGTTCAGATAATCAGAACGAGCCAGGTATGACTGGATAAAGCCACTGGTGAGAAAGAGAACAACTACAACAGCGACATGGTTACCTCCAAATAAAACAAACCAAAAATCAGACCTGCTTTTGTTCCTGACAGTGCAAGAAAATGTTACTTTTTTTCATCTCTCTTAGTCTCATGATATCTGAGAAGACTGAAAGGGCACAGCAAAATGAATGCAGAACTGACACAGAACTCACCTTGACTAAAATGCACTTCCTCTGTGGAGATGCGAGGTCCCAAGAAAGATTCCAGAGAATACGTAACCCCTTTTACTTGCTCCACTTCACAATTTTTTACCTGTCCGAAATTAAGGATCTTTCCATCAGAGGGACTGATCTAGAGCAAAGAGAAAGAATTAGAACAGTTAGCAGTTCATGAATTCCTCACGAAGCAGTGCCTTTCCTCTGGGGGAAGCTGGCAGTGCAGGGTAAAGCCCTCCCTTCCTCTCACTCACCACGCTGTGCACGCAGCAGACCGGCCGCGCTTGCGGTTTCAGCTTCCTGCGGAAGAACTCGCTGAGGTTCCTGTAGTGGTGCAGATCCTCCACAGCTGCCTCCTTCATGTTCACCCCGAAGGTCCAGATGTACAGGCTGTACACAGGCTTCCGCAGCCACGTGGGCAGCTCCACCTGGTTCAGGCGACCCCAGGCTCGTGAGAGCAGCCGAGTTGGGACCGACTTGTACAGGGCAACCTGCAGGAAGAATTGCAGCAGGTCAGTGTTCTCCCCACTGATGGCTTTCTTACTTCTCCCCTGAACACAGGAAGGATCAAACTGTTCCTGCAAACCCCCTCCCTTGAATTCACGGGTTACCAGTAGCCTCTAAGGGAGCAAAAAATTCATGCTGCATTTCATCCTCATTCCTTCCATTCTGGCGAGAGTAGAAAAGAGGATGAAACTTAATATAACTTTATAGTGAAGCCAGAATTTCCACTCCCCTGGAGGCTGAAGCTCCACATTGAAGTTACTGGAAACTGCCCAATGTGAGGCTTACAGAAAAAAGAGACATTGCACATATTCTAGTAGAACACTCATCAGAAAGGTTTAACATTACCAATGTATAAATTTTTGTGAATAACCAAATGAAAATTGACTGCAAAATAACTCCTCAGTGTTAGATGATGTGCTCGTTAGATGCATCTATTACTGAGGGTGTTTCCCACACCCAGTACTGTTTTGTTGTACTGCTCTAATGACACAAAGAAAAAAAATGTACATCAAAGAAATGTAGCCACTGGATGCCACTACACAGGTATAAACTTATACCAACCTTACTCCTGCTCTCACAACAATGGGAGTTGCTAACTGCAAGAATATAAAGTGCCTTTATTTCTGCAGAAACACACCTTTGGAATTGCACCAAAGCCCAAGCTTTAGCAAGGAAAACAAATCAAACAAAGTTGGCAAGAGGTATCTGCTGTTGATGTAAGTGGACAGATGACAACATCTTTCTGTTGATAATTCCAGCAGACAACTCTTGTGGGGTTTGTGGTACTTGCTGTCAGCCAGGAAGCTCACATGGCTATGATGTAACTGGGGGCAGCTGGGGAGTATAGACCAAGGGAATTGAACACACTGAAACCAGTTTTGCAAAGGAAGCAGTGATGTGCTGACTGATGCTGTGTTTTTGAACAGCACAGCTCAGCTACATTCAACTCACAGCTAAAACTTGGGTTTTTGTTGGTGAGAGTCATAATTTGTTCTCAATATTAATCATATCCTTCACGATTAAGTCTTGCAAAACACAGCCAAAAACACAAACAGAAGTACACACTGGCTCCATCAAATCAGCAAATATCAAATACAGCAAATTAAGATTTCACTTACAAATCACCATCCTGTGCACATACAGGGATATTTCAGAAAGGAAGTACCAACCTAATCGTACTTCAGATAAAACCTTCTACATGAACAGTACCTTAGCTTATATAAGCTGAAGTACTGAAGAAAAAATGTTGCCATTTTATTTGACATGCCCTATACTTTATTAATTTCTAAAATTTGCTGGTTTCCACCAACACAAAAAATGTACATACAACTATAAAATCATACAAATTGTCAAAAGTGGTATTTCCTAGCAGCCCCTTCTCTTCAAAGGAGCCTGGTTTTCAAGCTGATGGGATCAAACAAGAACAGATGTTCACTGAAATAGGCTTAAGCGTGGCAATTTCGTTCCTGTTTTCAATCAAAATACTTATTTGGTTGTTGGATTCTGAAATGGCAGGATTTGTGGGGAGAATTACTATGTGCAAGGCATCCCATACCCTGCTCTCAACAGTGTCAGAGCAGACATTTGCATATCATTGGACATGTCTGGACTGCAAATGCTCAGTGAACTTGAGGAACAAACCCTCTTGGTGTGAAAATAACAAAAAACAAGAGACCGTTTCAACTGGGCCAGGAAAAGGAACTTGCCAAGAGGTTTGGTCTTCCTTGTCCCAGCCCTGATACTGTCAGGTGACTGAATTCCTTCAGAGGTTTCTGTTGACTTTCCCTGACTGTTAGAGGACAAATTCTCTGCTCCTGAAAAAGTCCCTTGTCTGTGAGGCAATTAATCAACACAACCACGAAGAGCAGCAACTGAACAGAAGCATGGATTGCACCTCTGCTTTCATCACCAGGCTGTCCTGCAGGAAGCAACTCTCCCCCCTGCTGCTGCCAGCTCCTCCAGGACACGCAGCTCCCGGCCGCGGTGCGCGAGACACCTGCTCACACTTACCCTGCTCACAGGCCTCCATCCCACTCTGGTCAAGGGTTTAAGAGCACCGAAAGGCAGAAGGTAATAGAGAATAGTCAGAGGCCAAGAACGGAGTTTCAGAGCAGGCCTAGACATACAGCTCAGCTGGCCCAACCTTCGCCTCAGGGCCAGCTGGGGGAATTGCAACCTGAAAGATTACATACACAACATCAGAGGGTCAGGCATCTCAGCTCAGAGCCACCAGCTTCCGACAGCTGGGGTGAGTTATTCCTGCTAAACGGTACTTAATTGTTGAATTGTTGATGCTTTATTTTGAGCAGTTCTTCCCCTTCCCAGTACAGAACACTTTAGGTAAAAAACAAAAGTCCTCTGTCCAAATAATGGTGTTCACACTCACAGGTCACATTTTATGAAAGACACTCTCAGAAATTAAATCTAAGACCGTTTCCAGGTCTTAAAGCCTTCACTGAGTATCCTGGTTCTGAACAGGGAACACGTGGACAAAGCCAGTATTTCTGCTCCTGCAAGACAATCTAGTCTCCATAGCCCAATAATCAATTTCTCTGCCCCATAAACAGCTGCATCTCTGATTTTTTTTGTTACACGGATGTCCTGACTGAGAGGGATCTCATTTTGCACAAATGGCCACAGGGAGAAGTTGACCTTCTAACTCTCACAGGGAAAAGCTACTCAGCTTCTTAGCAGAGGACAGATATCAAGGGCCTCAGTTCAGAACCTTGCAGGAGGTCTGGATGCAAAACCCTTCAGGTCCCCATTTATTCTTTGGCTTCTACTCATGAAAAAAACAGTGGCATTTCCAAGGTCCCATTATCAAATGGAAATCTGTCTACCTGAGGGCAAATTATTCCAGTGACTGAGTGAACTCCTGGCTAGGAGACTGTTCTCCTGCAACCAGGGCACAGCGATGCACGCACACTCAATCTCAAGTGGCACAGTCTGGCTGCTTCCAACAGCTCGCTCTCTCAAGGGATTCTGTGACATGAAGGAGAACTACAAAATACTGCATGTCTTTCCAAGATGGAAAAAAGCTGAGAATTTAAAAGTAAATTTTCTTGCCAACTCGTTCTTTTCAAAACTTGGATCAGAATTAAAATATCAGGCAGAGAGGTACAACTGTCACCACTTCAGGATGCAAGATGGTGCTTTTGGTGCAGAGATTTTTTTTCTGCAGTGAGCACAACTTCTTTCCCCTGAAGAATTAATAAATAAACAAACAGAGAATGATCTTGCATCTTAATGCAACAGGGAAAAAGAACCCTGAGCAGAAGTATGCTGTCTCAGCAGCGTTAATGCAGGCTTCTCAGCAGGAGGTGAGACTGACTCGACAGGGGAATAGGAAGGGACACTTCACATTCTCCCTCCCATCCCTACCACCCAGCTGCCTGCAAGGGCTGGTGGGCCAGGAGCCGGGTTGGGTCCCGTTCTCCCCCTCCTGCTGCTCTCCCCCCCTTCACTGCAGTCGCTCCTGGACCAATCCCTGCAGAGCTGCATCGCCCTGGAGCCCTCGGGCTTCTCACTGCCTTGGCCTGGTTTCAGAGCGGCCCCTCAACTAATTCTTCCATTCTCCTAGTGACAGAGAGTAGAAGCGAAAGGAATGGAAGCGTCCCCGTTCCCCCTGCCATGGACAGCATGCCCTTCTCTGCCAGTGCAATGTATAAGGAGCTTTATAGTAATTAGGCCAAACAAAAGCTTCGCAGATGGCTCCCACTCCTTCTGCCCAGAAACCCTCCCAGCCTCCCTCCCGCTTCAGCCACCATTCCTGCAAGGCAGAAAATACTGAACAGTACCTGAAACGAGTTCTCCCACTTGGTGTCCCTCCGGCAGAGCCAGCCGGGCCTGGACTCTCCAGCTGTGGGTGCTGGTCCCCGGCACAGCTGCTGCTGCCGCCGTTCCCTGAACGCAGCCTCCGGACATGAATTTTAACTTTGCGGAGGTTGTAGCAAGAGGGTGGAGGGTTAGATAAAGCTTTATAGCATCTCACCATTTCCCTGTGTGGAGCTCTGGTCCCTGCAGGGTGTTTGACTGACACATCGTCAGGGTGACGGCTCTTGCAAGGCTCAGTCTTTTTTCCTCTACCTCTCTTTCCTTTGCTTGCTCCGGCATAGGAGAGAGGACACGGCGTCACAGTTCCTAAATCCCCCGCTGGTTTGTCTCTGGATTCCCTCTCTGTTTCCCACTTGAATCTCTGCTACGAGGGTTGCAGCTATTGCAAACAAACAGGCATTGTGTCACATTTCAACATCCCACTACAAAGCCGACTCTGCACACGATAAAAATGAGCTGTCCATATGAGCAGTCCTTGCTTCTTGCTAGTCCGGGTGGCCATTGAAACCCAACTCCCCAAAAAACACCCTGCAGTCTGTCCCAGGCTGCTGGGCAGCGATGCTCTAGTGAGAGGAGCAGCCAGCTGGCCTCGCACAGCTCATCCCAGCGCCAGCCTGAATGCGAGGCTGGGAGGAGGAGTGGGGCGGAGAGGAGGAGGAGATAACTCCCAGCTTCAATTCTGCAGTGCAGCAGCTGCTGCTAAAAGAGTCCTGGACTGTTGGGCACCAAAAATCCTTTCCTGCTCTTAGTGTCCAGCTTGTAAAGAAGAAAACAGAAAGGACAGAAAAGGAACATCTTTCTATTTTACAACCCTTGCCAGAGACAAATATCCACCTCCAGAAATCTTCCATCTCAAAACACTCAGGGGAACAGGTAATGGACATTCTTCTACAAATAACCAGATGCATACAGAATAACCCAGTTTTAGGGCCAGCTTGAGAATGGAGTATAAAAAAGGTGTTACGAGTCTGTTATGTGACTTTCAGTACTGTCACAGATTTATGTCCAGTAGAACTAAAATGCACAACAGGAATAAAGGAAGCTGTTTTGATTTTTAAAGACCAAAGGTTTCTATCTAAGCATTCTAAATGTACAGAGAAATTTCCCTCTTTAACCCTACAGAACACACCTTAAATTAATTTTCTGAATCTCCTGTGACTGGGTTTGGATTGTTAAGGGAGCCCTGGTTCAAAAAGTCTAAGTCAGATAGCTACATCTCACCTCAAGATTAAACCAAATACTCAGAACAATCTGGGGGCTGAGTCTCTAGTGGCTCAATTTCACTTCTGCTTTCTGCTAAGTCTGGGTTGAAAACAAATAAAAAAACCCCTCCTTGTTTCCAAAGCCTTCTAAGCACCATGAAAACTGTGTGGTTAACAGCAGATCAAAAAGAGCACTGTTGCTCTGACTGAGGGAAAGGCTCGTAATGCAGTAGGGATAAGGCAGAAGGAGTGGGAGGACCAGCAGGAAAAGCTAGAATTAACTAGCTAATGGCATCCCAGTCACGCCTCAAAAGGAAAATATTCAAGCAGTAATTGTGTATTTTGTTTGGCCTTCAACTCCAAAAATTACAGATCCTCCCTAGAAACACCTCTGGAGATCCTGTATTAGGGTATTTTTTTCAGGAAGAAAACTTCTATATGGTATTCTGTGTGTCAGGAAGTCCCAAGACCTGTGTGCATGTTGTTTAAGCTAAATTTAAAAACCTGCACATTAAAAAAACCCAAAACAGCTAATTGAAAGAAGGCAAATTTAAGAACAACTTATGAAAACATACTCCTTCCTCCCTGAGCCTTGTGCCAATTCTTTTTGTTTTCCTATTTAAAATATCATTTAGTCTTTCTCTGGCTGGCACAAGAAACTCCTACACAACAAAAATGATGCCATCTGTATAGTAAATGCTGAAAGCAGTTAGCCAAAATCCAAGTATCAAAATTCAAAGAAAAGCAACAAGGAGAGCTACTTCTCAATTCACTGGGAACATTAGAAATTACCACCAGTAAAAAGTTAATTTTAACCAGCAACAATTTAAATCAACAACATTGTTTCAAAAGAAACTTCATCAGGCCAAGAATTACTTTTCACACTGGACACGTGTGTTCACAGGACTGTGGGGAATGAGTTCATTTGGCACTGGGGAGCTGGGCAGAGCAGCAGAGCACCCAGCCCAGCAGCTCCTGGCCATGGCCAGCTGCTGCTCCCCATCCCCTCTCCTCCTGTGCAACCTTCACCCTTGCAGAGACTGAGCAAACCCTTGGTTTATCTACATCTGCTTCAGCGTTCTTCCCTTCAGGAGAAGGGATGTAACCCACAAGCTCTTCCAGTAAAATTCAATTTTATCCCTCAAAACACTTCTAAGGAATTATTATATTCTTGCCTGAGTAGCCATGATTCCATGGAAGCATATACCCAGCTAAACAGCTGACCTGCTCCCTAGGAAACCCCAGACACTGAAATGTTCTGCAGCCTGAGGCAGTGGGTAGTACCACCCTTCAGTCCAAAACGAAAAACATGGGGCAAGAGAGATACAGATTCCTCTATAGGAAGGGAAAAACCCTGGTGTTAAAAGTTTTTTCCCCACTTAGAAAAACTGTGCACAGCTGAGTAAGAAGTTTCTCTTAAATTCTGTTCTACTCCCTCATTACATTCACCAGGATGCCAATACCTGAGTGCTGCTTAGATGCTGACACACCTGGCCAGTTGCCATCCCTGCTGTGGCTGCCCCAGAAGCAATGTACAACTCCTACAGTGTGAGAAGGCTGAAATAAAAAATCCACCCTGAGTATTCCTGCTTTCCATGGGGAAAGGACCAAGAACTGCTCATCAAACAGCTCAAGGCAGAGGAACTCCTATAATGGCATCTCAATAGCTGGACCTTTGGGATGCAGGCAGTGCCTACAGCCTGTGTCATCATCAGCTTAGACCTTTAAAATGTTCGAGTTTGTAGGGGTTGGACACCATTACCAAACTCCCTCACCTGTCTGAATTCACCCAGAATCCACACTGAGCAAATAAAGCAGCAGTTACCAGCAGGTATCAATCCATAGAGAACTATTATCTCATAGAGAACTGCTGATCTGCCAGCTGTGCAACGCCCTTCTACTCTGTCTGCTCAGATAAGCATCAAATCCACCGACCTCTTTTAATTGCTTGTCAAACAGTTAACTACTCAAGTCCTTCTCTCAAGTTTTAAAAAAACGACACAGCAAGGCAATTGCAAGAAAGACTAATATGCAACTGAACTCCAAACGTGCAGCCTCGGTTTTAAACCATAAATATGAATCATTAGGCTTGGAATGTGCTGGTCAGTCTCAAAGCCCTCTGGTCACACTTCCTACATTTGCTAACAGAACTACTGTTTAAAAAATGCACCGAATGCATCCCAGGGCTGTACTCAAGTGCCAGCAAACACTGCGGTCTTGCTCTCAGGGCCGAGGGACTCGGTGCCCGTTGTTAAAGGTCCCGTTGGTTTCCCAGCGGTAACTGTTTAATATCACACACGCCAGCCCTGCTCCCACCCCGCCTTCTCCGCGGGCAGCCCGGCCCGACAAACACTGGATGCTCCACACCCAGGCAGGAGCTCCCGAACTCCGAGAGCCCAACAGAACTGATCCGATGCTGCCGGGAAACCTGAGCGCTCGCTGAGCGTCTGCCAAAGCCACGGCATTGCTGAGCAGCGCCTTCGCCGCCGGCTCTGCCGGGAGGAGTCTCCCGCCGGCACCGCTCTCCGCGGCTTTACCGGCGCTGCCCAATGAAACGTGCACCCACCCGTACTGGCTGAAATTCTTCACTTCCCATCTGAAAAACCCTTTCTATGCATCTTCTCTTTGTGTATTACGAAAAAACCCAGACTTTTTCTTGTTTTCCTCTAACTTTACAGAGCTGTTTCAGTTGCCTTCTATAAACAGAGCAGGGAGAAAAAGTAATGTTTTAGGATAGCCTAACTGGACAACGGGGTGATTTTTGAAACTTAAATCTGAAATCTGTGCAAAAACCTTGTTATACAGTCTCAAAGATCTTCTGTGAAGCAAGGAGATAAAGTTTTATTTTTTTACAAAGTCACATGAAATTTGATAGCATTCTTTTAATACTTTGTACTAGTAAATTCCTATTAATAGTTTAAAACAACACTCCCCGGTACCACCCTTTACTATCCCCCCATTATTTTAGCTCGAGACATCGGTAAAGCAACTCTTAGCTCCATAAAGGATGTCTAAAGGAAGCATAAGCCGCCTTACATCCTCCCCGCAGAGCAGCACCCGGCGGAAACTGCGCAAAGGCTCCGGCGGCTCCTCGGCCCCTCGCCCACCCCGCGGGACTCTGGACTCCGATAAGGCTGGTCCAGCAGACTCATTCCGTTTAAATCTACTCAGAGATTACTCATGAGAGAGATTTGGAACATCAGCTGAAACTTCCAGCAAGGCAGAGTGAATCACCCCTTGGCTGCCAGCCCTCGCACATCTGCCCTGCGGTGCAGTAGCCCTTACCTGATGTTCGGGGAAGTCTCCTTCGTCCCGGCTTTTCGCCTTCAATCGCCGAAATACGACACCGACCCTTCCTTTCAAAGCAGTTTTCAGACACGTGAACAAAGTTCAGCGGACTGCGACCCCCCCAGCGCGCCGCGCCGGCCGCAGCCATCCCAGCCCCGGGCCCCTTCTCCGGCCGGGCAGGGAGCGGATGGCGGCCACAGCCGCATCCCCCGCCCCGGCAGGTCCGCACCTACCTCCCGGCGGCGGCACTCGGCTCCCCGGCCCCGCTCCCGCTCGCCGCGCCGGCCCGGCCCAGCCTTAAGGAAGCGGCGCGGGGCCGGCGCCCTGCCCCGCCTCGCCTCCAGCCACTGGCGCTGCACGGCGGCTCCTTCCCGCAGGGCCACGGCCCCTTCGGAGGAGGGGCCAGGGCAGCACAACCGCGAAGGAAGAGAGAGCGGACGGCACCGGAACACGGCGACAGCGATGTCTCGTCCGGCGGCGGCCCGCGGGAGAAGGGGCTGCCCTGGGAGGGCCGGGCATCCCTGGGGATCAGCGCAGCTTCCCAAGGGCCGCTGGCTCGGACAATGGGGAACGAGACTCGTCGGGGAGCCAGGCACCGGTGCGGATCTGTGCAGTGCACAGCTCCTTGAGACTGCTCCCCACCGCGTGTCCTGCCACGGTAACACAGTCCCACACAGGCAGTAGCAGCCAAAGCAGGGAAGCGTGCTGCAGTCTCATCAACCGCTTCCGAAACGCTCAGATAAATTGCTCCATAAGCCCAGCACGATGCTCAGGAAGTTGCATGAGATAGAACAGACTCGTCTAGTCAAAAAGCCTTCCCACTGTTTAGATTAAAAACAACAAACCACAAACCCAAACTGATTTTACTTGGTTCAATTTTTCAGGACAACCGAGAAAAATATTTACACTACCGCACCCTTCACACAATTTGATGTTGTTGAAATGTCACTGGTTTTAACATTTTCTGACCATCTTTCTTGTGTACTTTGGACCACTTTACAAGGATTTTTGTTATAATTGCGTATATGCTCCAATAAAACTCCAAGCATCACAACCTGGGAGCAAGAATGAGGAATAAAAGACCAACTGGAAATTACGTTTCTTACAAAGTCAGGTAAGAAAAAACCAACCAGATATTCTTCCATTATTAGCTCTTTCCTGAACTTGATACACACCTCTTACCATAACACTAAAAGTCTGCTCTGGGCCAAGAAAAGCACCTTCTGTATTGTACTGCCACAAGAGTTCCAGTATCCTCTGTTCCATAAATACAAGCACTTTCTGACATCTGTAGGGAAGGCTGTGTTGTTTTACCTCTGAGAATCCAGATCCTAAACCTGTGCTCAAGCACTTTCCTGGTGAATTAAGCTGTTTTTAAGAAGTGGCCCGTGACAATAAGCTGTAGTTTGAACACTGCAGCTCACTTCCAAAGACATTTACTGTGCTTCTCCTGGCACCTCACTCCAACAAACACTTTTTCCTTACGCAGAACAGAACAAACTATGGAAGCAGAGGACACCTACGAGCTCCTCTCTCAAAACTCTTGTTTGTCTGATCACTCAGTTCCTTCCTCTGGCCAAGATTTCCCACAGTAATTCTCTGATCCTGTATCAACAGTGCCCAGGTAAGAAGAGGCAAACTGCCTCGTTAGCATATGAATGGCATGCCATGCATGCAGATCCCAGCCAGAAAATGTTCTGTGACAGCAAAGATTTGCAACAATAAGCTTCCATTCATTTGAAAAACATCTACCTGTCTCCTTCCAAGCCCTCTGCTTTACCTCATCTAATTAAATGAAAGCTGATCCTCACTGGTATTCGCAGTAGGAGACACTAAGGCGTTAATCAGCTCAAGCTATTAGCGACACAATGTCGCTAAGAAAATTACACACAGAAAAGGTCTGTGCTAAAGAAACAACAGTTCTGTCTTTCCCTGTGGAGAAACTTAAGGGGCATTTGACTTGCACCAGGTTCCTCTTCCCCACCCCCATTCCTTTATGAAGCTCAAGCAAAACAAAACCACATAGAAGTGTATGAACTCTGTAATTCAGTCAAAAACGATGCACACCTCAATGAGGATCCCAGTATGTACCTCTGCTACAAGGAGAGCTTCCCTGCCAGCTCAGTGGAGTGAGGATTACCCATTTATTATCTGTCTTCTGCTCAGAAGCAGAGGAATTTGCCTTACACACAGAGCTGGCAGGTGGAGGATGCTCCACATTCCCACGGGAACGTGAGGCTCTGTGCAATCAGCCCTTCAGAGCAGCAGGCTCGGCACTGAGGGCACGTGCACCAGTTTCTTGTTCTGTATTACTCTTTCAAAGCCCATCCAACCACACTTGGTCTCTCTTTGTCTATGCAAAGGCTTTTTCTGCCCTAAAAACAAGACAACACTCCCCTTCCACACTCCTAAGCGTGCATCCAGTGATGCAAAAAACCAGAATAATGGAAAATGAAAGGTCAGCAAAAAACCCCACTTCACTTTACAATAAAAAAGAACAATGCAGCTCTTATTTTCCTTGAATCCTTCGTTGTTTGGAATGTTTCTTGCAATGTCTGAACACAGTTTCTCTTTTTCCTCATAACTATTGAGCTTCATTTCCCTCCCACAGAAGCATTCAACAGCACTTAAACACATCAGAAAGGACTAGGCCATCTTGTCAGTGTCTCCTAGTAGGGTCTGCTGTATTTGGGGCCCTGCTTATCAGTTGGAAATTCTTTTTGTGTTTCCCCACTGTAAAAACCAAATCTTTTAGAGCTGTTTCATCAAAAGCTTCAGCAAATAATAACAAACCAGCACATCAGTATAATGAAAGAATGCAAATGCAATAAGAGAATTACCCAATTTCATACTGAAAAGTATGAACAATAAGAAAAGAATATTTGTTTTCAAGTATCAAAATTGAATTGACATTGCCTCGTTAAATAAATACTCTGTGGACACTTACCAATTCTTTTTTAATCAGACCTTATTTGAAACAAACTTCAGCAGGAAAAGAATATGCAGAAGACAGATTTACAGACAGATTCCTCAGGAGCTATCACAGCCTAAGCTGTTAGCATCTGGACTGTCTGGATCATATCTGATTTGGGCCAGTGGTGAAAATGAATGTAGGGATTCCAGCCTAGTCCCTCACAGGCACATGGCCAAATCACTCACACACTGGCAATGTGCTCAGGAATGTGCAAAGAAACCAGGATGCCAAAGGTCACACTGAACCATCTCCTACACAACCTTACAATCCTTAACTCCTTGCTTTCAGAAGTGGCACTGAAGCAGGCACTCACCTGGCTGTCTGGAGGAACAGCACATATATTTTAAACTGTCCAATATGGAGCTGTATAATATACTTAATACTTCTTAGGCAATACGGCAGTTATAGGAAGTCATGAAGGATTTCTTACTTCAATGCTGCAATGGGTATTTGTCCTATGAATCTGATATGCACACTGCAATTCCACAATAATTTCTCAACTCCTTGGAATTCAAAAGAAAAAGGCAAAAATCCCTCAGGATCAAGAGGAATTACAGACCTAAGTGTTACCTATGAAAAACAGGTCTTGCTGTATATTCATACAGGAAACAGGTAGATTTTTATTAACCAGGCATTAATTCCATCTCAGCTTTCTTGTAAAGCACGTGTGGTGTCAGCCACACTAAAAGATGAAGGAGTTGCTGGCAGTTCCTAATGTATCACGACTTCAGCCAAAATGAGTTACTGAAGTGACAGAAACTTTGGTTCCACGAATGGTCAAGAACATGTTGGCAGTACAGGCAAATGAAAGATTCCTGTGTTGAAATGGAAGCAAAGGAGCTTTGCATCACACTTTGCCTCAAGTTTCTTACCTCCCATTCACTTGCAAGCTTCACAGGCACCTCTATGCCCCTCTTCTCCAGCTGTTCCAACTTGTAATCCTCATATTTTCTGTATCCTGCATATCCTCCACCTGTAGCTACCAGGACATGGAAGGGCCGCAGGCGGAAGACTTGCCCCACTGGAGCAGTGTGAAGCTTCCTCCTGTCTGTAACAGAAAAAATCCCAGGCTTCAGAAAAGAGAGCAGCTATGCAGTGAGGGATGTGAGCCTGGGTGATGCAAATGTGATTAGAAAATAAATCTGACACAGAAGGTATGTACAGATGCTCCTGAGTACTCCAGTTATTGCAGTTTACCAGGTTACTGTAACTCAGCTGACCAACACTAATTGGTCAGCTGTAGTTTTAACTTCATCCCTGTCCCTACCACCCCACACACTTCCAACATTCTTCTCCCCAAAAGATGTATAAACTGTGCTCCCTGAAAGCCCCATGGAGAAATACATAAAATTACTGTCTGACAGCACTATCACACTTTCCTGCTGTGAGAACCTTGGTACTATGTGCATAATCATTTGCTGGGGAACAATCTGTACTACTGTGGTGCTTCTCAGTCCTTAAAGCTTTCCCTACTGCTAGGGAATCCCCAGACTGTACAGCTGACTGGAAGAGGGAAGGAAATGATGAGCTGGTTTAGAGTAGGCTTGGTAAACAGAAAGCAGGCCCATGTCTGCTGTAAGACAAGTCACCACACGAGACAGAGACGTGTAGCATTACATCTGTTTTTCACTGAGTAACTACTGAGCTCCTCCTGTCTAAGTCCAGCCCTCAGTCACTGAGAGATACAGGGACACGGTGTGGTCACTAAGCAACAGTCCAAACATGGGGCAGGCACAGCCATGTGAGTATTTCCCTTCCAAAATCTTCAGAGAAAACAACTCTGTCCAGGGCTAAGTCACTGTTAGACTGCACTGCTGCTTCCTGTCAGTTCTCAGCAATGAGTACAGGTCACTACCTGACAGAAAATGCCCAGGACCAATTCTTGATACTGATTGCTGTCATTTCCACAACAATCATTATCTTGGATGTGCCAGAATCAAACCCAATGGACTTTATCTTGCTCCACCCAAGTCAGGCTTCTTAGGTTTTGCCTATGAAAGGATGCATTAGCAACCACTAGAATTCAGTCAACACCAACTCTATTTCCAGGCACACAGAGAGACAAAACACAATTGTTTTGCAGCCTGGAGAGCTTTAGTTCTAAGGAATTGAGTTGATTAGAAGCATTCAGCCATGATGCTGCAAAAAGATGCCAAATAAAAGCAATTCTTGTCCACATTCTGTTTTATCAAAATATTTCTTTATAAGTTCTTTTCTACACATAGGAAAGATTTAAAACATTGCTTAAACTATATATCCTAAATGCATAATAAAACAAAACCAGTTTTGTTCCTCCTTAAAAAAAAATAAGTATTTTCTTTTCTAGGGGAGAAACCCAAACTCAATAAACAGACAAGGCAGCAACTATGGTTAAAATTAAGATTGTAAAAAGTATTCTTTCCTACAGAACAATGCTCAGTGAAGGAGATGGATCATTTAGAACAGCTAAATGTTTAAAAAGACAGACTTATTTGAATTTACAAGGACTCTACAACCTTTCAACTTTGCATCACTATTGCAACAGAAATGTCTGTACACAGACCAATGATACTCTTTAGCCCTAAAGCCTTTAACACTCTTCCACCACATCTTTTGTTCTGAGTTAGAAAAGCTGCTCAGCTATTTCAGCAGAGTTTCACAAATTCCCCAACCAAAACCCCTCAGTGGGAGCAGCTCTTTCTGGTTTGGCTCCAGAGAGAGGCAATTTCTGCTTCAAGAGCCTCTACTGATCACACCCAAGTGAACATTTCTCTTCCTGTAACAGTGAGCAAACCATGGGTGTTCCATGAACCACAGCAAACACAGCTTAAGTTGTTGATAAATGAAGAGCTGACTTTTCCCCATCTCCAGCATTAATGAAACAGCCCTTCTGTAACTGCTTTCCAAAACATTATTGTTGAAAGGGCACCCAACATGCCACTGTTAAGCTTTTTTGCCCTGACAAAATAAAAATCCACAGCTTCCAGACACAAATGGAATTGACACATGTTTACAAATTCTAAGACAAGAACACCAGTTACTGATTGTGGCAATGCATCCAGGTTTAGGCAGCTGGCACTGCTTAGATTTCAGCTGAACATGGTGATCCCCAAGGATGCTGCTGCTGCTCCCTGGAAAGCAGCAGGAAAATGTGTGGAGAGCTCACACCTTGGCACAAGAGCCACTAGGAACAAGTCCAGGACAAGAGGAAAAAGATGCAGGACTGTTACTAACATTTAATGTTAATAACATTTTTAGATACTACCCTAAATCTGAAGCCCTCACAGATAAAGCCAACCTCTCCCAGGATTCTCTTAAACACTGTGTATATTCAGCAAGTGAGAATAAAAAGATAGTAAGTTTCCTTCTCTGGAACAGGTGAAAAAGCCACATTCCCTCAGAAATGTTGGAAAATGCAGGATGGGAAAGCAAACTGGATAATGGCAGGAGTGCTCTAGTTTAGGCAGTTAAATGCAGTAATATAAATGCTGCTGCTTCTGAGCAAATTAAGAATTTCTTCTAGGCTATGACTCTTAGAGGCGGCCGTTATAAGGGGCAGAGATAAAACTAGAGAAGAGTTCTTTCCTTCTAATAACATCATGTGCAAATCACCTAGATTTAAACCCAAGTCAAAATCTGAAATATCAATGAATTAGAAAATGACAGAAAGCTGACTTGTTCAAAACTCAAAGCTAATTTTGACTAAAATGACCTTTTCTTTCTTGTGATGAACAACTTTGCATTATGTCTCAACTTCCAAGATTTTTTTTCTGTAATGACTTTGATTTATAGACAACAAAGAGCTGCTGTTTCTCTGCATCTGTGTAAGCATATTTTTCAATAATGAAATATCCATATTTGATATGCCAGACAAAGCATTTGGACAGGCAAGTTATAACCCAAACAAATGGGTTTAGAAAATGGGACCAATAGGTCAGCTGGCAAGGAAACAAAAATTGAAGACTGCATTATTTGTGATACTAATATATGGCAATGCATATGCTACAAGTTTACAAACATTCCTTAAAAACAAACAATAATATTTGATCTTCACAGCATTACCCAGCTACAGAAACCTCAAGTGCAAGTACCATTTTAACCAAGTCAGAAACATTTCATGTAAACCTACTCTGAACCATTTCATGTAAATTTACTCTGATTTCCTGATCTATTAAAATTACAAGTACAGATAAAAATATAAAAGAATATTTATACCTCTTTTTCTTACTGGGCTGTTCAGCTGCCAAAATCTGAGTCTCTCAGACTTTTCAAGGTGAATACCTGATAAGAGCTGCACTACAAAGGAGGTAATACAGCTGAATATTCTAAATAAGCATATGTTTGATGTTGCCCTTCCCAGTCAGTCACTTCAGTAAGTGTAGAAAGTGCACAAACTACTGCTCATCAAGTTCATTCAAATGGGTTTTTTAAAATGTAAAAACACTGTCCTAACATGAATCTTTCTGGTGAATTATACTCTGTTTAAAAAAAAGTAATTTTTGAACTGTAGACTCCTGAGAAAACTAACTAAAGTGTAGAAATTAATCAAGAAAAATAAACCTATGGCTAATGGGTTTTAATTTGCTATACAGAATCATCTTCACTAGAAAAAGTTTCAGATGCTTTGTAACGTTTGAAAGCAACAATCAAGAACAGCTCATAATGAATGTTATGAAAAAGGTAAATATACTTTTACTATGTTGGAAAAATAACAGCAAAGAAGCAAAACATAATTTTCAAGCTTGTATCTAAGGAAATGCCATTAACTGATCTTTGATGCTGGACTCCCACTCCTGCTTTCATTTCAAGAAATTCATCTTCCCCAATATGAGACCACAATTTGCCTAACTTTGAGTAACCCTGAATTTAAAACCACTTGTGGATACAAACCATCACTTACCACTGAAAAATGTCCTTGAAGGAGGCTGCTTCCACAGGACTCCAGCTCTAACACACAGGTTCTTCTGTACCAGCAAGTTACAGCTGCACAGCAAACTGCAAATACAACAAACAAGTGGCTGCTTAAGTACCAATGTTAATAATTCAAATGTCAGCAGTTCAGTGGAGTGATAATCTAACATTTAGCAGCTGAGTAACAGAGGGAAAAGTCTACTCAAATTATCATAAAATTTCCACTGAGCCTAGTGTCCCTTGTGGTCTATTCCTTTCCTAAAAACACCCTGAAAAACCTGACAATCCAACTGCTCCTGCAGGTATTTATTTAATGATGCATTTTTATCTTTTCTTTTTCTTAACCAATATTGACAGGTTCCTCTAAGGCTGTTGTACAGTGAGACTTTTCTGAGTATTACAGATGCTGATCTTGCCAAAAGCCCTTTACAGGCAACTATTTATGTTGTCAGCACATACTCTATTTTGGTCTGTTCAGAGCTCTAAAATGCAAATGGAGTAGTAAATCTTATAATTACTCTTTGATGCTTGGGATCATTCCATCTCCACTGGGCTGCTACAACTGTGTCATTTAAGAAACTCCTACAACAGCAACTATCAGGAGAGACACTTAGGATTTGGTTTAGATTTTACCTGGTGGGCAGGAGGAGGAGAAAATAGAGAACTTTTGGATTCTGTAAAGAAGTAATGGAATTTATTAGACCAAGTGGTGTAGCTGAAAAAGTAAAGAAGCTGCCAGGCACAGCAGCTCTTCTTTAAAATTTACCTTACCACTCTGTTCACTGGTGAATTGCAGTGAGAGTGGCTCTGAAAACACAGAAAATAGACATGGAACTGGCCAATACAGAGAAAAGGTTCAACCAGGACTTCTTTGTGTGTTTAATACATAATATTTAATTTCATGTTCATAATAAATCTGACAAGAAGACATCCAGTTGTACAAGAACTGTTCAGAGTCTGTAAATAAGCATGTTTAAACAAGTATTTCACTGTGGCCTGGCAACATCCTGTTGCCACACAGGATCACAGGGAGGAGAGGGACAGTGTTGTCACCCCAAGAGGCTCAGCCTTAGGAAGAAGCAGATCTTTGTGCAACCTGCTCACTGCCAGGAGGCAGTGCCACAGCTGGGATGCCTTCACCTGCCCTCTGGCCTTTCATCTGCTCTTGATCAAATACACCCAAGGGAACAATTACTTCAGTAGCTTACAAGCTGTTGCATCATTTGGGGCCATTCAGTCTCAGGAAGTGATTATTATGAATTCAAAGAATTCATTTCAGGTTACATATAGACATAATCCCTTTCTTTCAAAGAAGAATCTACAAAGAGCAGATTTCTTGTCTAGAAGTCCCATCATTATGCCAGCACACACTTGGGAACTGTGCTTTAACATTAGCCAAGGACCAACAGCAACAGCTTTCTGTTATCCCCATAGCAACAGTGTCAGAATATCTCACTCTGCCCTTCAGCTTCATGGTCTCCATTAAAATCCTTGTATTAACCCAAATGTGGCAGGACAGACCCTGCCCAAGCCCCAGCTCCCTGTAATAAGGTGCTAAACAAGCCCCACTGCTGCATTAAATCCCTGGCCATTATTTCCTTGGCAGGACAGAAAAAGCACTCCCAGTGCTGCAGAACCTGTATGTTCTACAGTGCAACACGTTGTAATTTGTCATGAACAACGAGGTCACACACCAAACCTACACTCATTTGTGGACTTACAAGGCCTGTTTTACAACATATTAAAACACTTGGGACAAGAGGAGCACTTGCTCATCAGTAAGCTGGGAGCCTGTGGGCTACTTCTAAGGGATTCAAAAAATAAAGAACTAATCGAGGTAGCATTAGACTTAAATTTACCAGAAGAGTTTTCCAATCCTAAAAAGTAATGGAAAAAAATCATTAAGACTTTGCTGCAGCCTAAAGCATTAGTATCTGAGACACTTACTAGCCTTCCTACATAAGAGTCTATAAAAAATGCACAGTCAGAATAGAACGAGTTGTCTTGGTTTCACAGGAGCATCCAGGAGCTGCTGAGGCAGGGCAGGGCACCCGGGACTTGGTGATCCTCACACACATCAGCACAGTGCAAGGACACAATATCTAACTCTAAGCTCTTACCACAATTGGTTTTGGTGTCCAACATTGGAAAGTCAGTCTCTGCCTTACTCTGAAATCTGTCTAAAAGTAGGCAGAGATGGCAAAAGGAAACAGTCTCACCCTCCCTGCTCCTGACCTTGATGGCTACAAATGCATGTGGGAGCACTGACCTCCTGCCTCTCCCACCCTAAGGGAGGCTGATGGAGGAGGAACTGCCAAGGAATTCCACGTTAATTTCAGCCCCTCTGTGTCTTCAGCCACCCCCGGACGAGGGGCAGCACTCTGCTGCCAGAAGTAACAGCACAAGGTAACACCTTGTGCACAAGGTGTTTTCTTTTGAGAGAGCAGAGGGAACAAGGGGATTGCGTGTTCTAAGAACAGAGAGCCGTGGTCTGGAAACAGCATTCGTTAATCTGTGTGGCTGCTATGAAAAGCACAACTGTAAGAGGATATCTCCCGTAGAGGGGTGTGAGTGCCCGGCCAGGTGCTTCTCAGCCAGCCACCCTCCCGCGGGATTGCATAACCCGAGGGGCTGTAGCTGCCCTCCACCTACCGATTTCTACTCAGCCCTTACACACTGACAGACTGCAAAACCGAGGCAAAACTATACAAGGCCACACGCTTCTCCTTTTTAAAACACGTAAACCCCTTATCTTCCTTTCCAGCTTGGAGAAGGAGGGCAAGGCTCCTCGCACATGCCAAGGGCAGGGCCGAGGCTGCAGCGAGAACCGCACTCACCCGGTAGGGAAACGTCAAGGAACGAGGGGGAAGAGAAGGGGGCGGCTGCGGCCCCCGGCCCGGCCCCTCCTCCCCCGCGGGGTGCCGGCTGTCACACAGGGCTGCCGGGGCCGGCCAGTGCCAGTGCCAGTGCCAGTGCCAGTGCCAGCGCCAGCGCCAGCGCCAGCGCCGCCGTGCCCGTACCTGCTCCGCACCGCCGCCGCCATCTTCCCGCGCCGCCNATTTTAGGGAGAGGACACATGATATGGGACAGACAGAATACTGGTCACCCAAGTGAGATGTCTGGCAGGGTAATGCAGTAACATCTGTTCCTCCTCTGGTGTCCCTTGCCTGGATGTTGTCTGGATGCCTGCTACCCAGAGTGAATTTTATAGAGATTATTTGGTTTTCCACTCTCTTAGTTGCATCCCTAGGTAAATAAATGCTACGCTACTGGGAAGTAGCTAATTACCTTTCTCTGAGGGTGGCAGAGGTGTAGTTTCACATGATGAATCAGTAGGAAAAGAATTCCAGAGTTCTGCCACTGTGTTTCCACATCCTCAGTGCTTTAGGACATGGTCCTCAGGCAAGCTGATTAATTTAAATTCCTGATTTATGGTGGTTTATTTTCCTGACCAGGTCTAAATGAAGTCTACAACCCCTTCATGTCATTCTGCCTTTTTTTCACATCGCCATAGGCAATAGTATCTGTATTAGTATCTTAGACATGTCCATTTTCCAATATGTAAAATTTGAGGAGAAATCCAGATACAGCCCTCATGAAACAGTGATACTAGGTGACTGAATTGTTGGGATTTACATATCCTGTACATAATGGTAGGATTGGCAGGAAGTAAAACCACAAAGAAGGTGGGGATTTGATGGTGAAGGCTTTGGTACAAGCCTTGCAAGAAACAAATTAGCTTTGATGTGTAAGTGCACCCCACTGGTGGGCCTGACAGACAAGTTTCCCCAGAATTGACTCAGAAGTGATTCAGAGGTTAAGGTGTAGTTAAATGTAACACGCTTGCTTACAGTGTAAAATACTTGTCACAAGGCTAAACTGATTAATGATCTGTCCTGATCTAATCTTTCTCCTTGGAATTAAAATTAAATGTGTGGACATGTAGCTATTTTAAAATTACTTTTGTCATGTGTCTTGTTCTGACATTTATGTATTTTTTTTAACATCTCATAAGATTGTAAAGACTGCACTCACTGAGGGATAAAATGTACTTCCCTAAGGATGCTGAGCTGTGCTAGGCCTGTGCAGCTGAGTCAAGTCAAAGAGGGGATTAACACCATAACTTCCCCAACAAATGAGAGGATGGAGGTCTTGGGGCTTGAGAACATTTGTTCAGGGAGTGCAGGAAGAAATGAGAAATGCCTCAGGCTGGCTGGGGCTTGGAGCAATCTGGTTTAGTGGAAGGTGTCCCTGCCCTTGGCAGGGGGTGGAACAGGATGAGTTTTAAGGTCCCTTGCCACCCAAACCATCCTGTGATTCTGTATAACCCTTTCTGTGATCAGATCAGTGGGAAACAACACCTCAACAAATGTTGCCGATCTAGAGAGGGAACTTGTGAAACTCCAGAGATAAGCAATGTGTGAGTGTGAAAGAAGCAAGTGGGGAATGATGACTGAATCACTAGGGAAGGGTATGTCAGGTAACAAAAGGAATCTGGGAAAAGTATCTGTAAAAATACAAGAAGTAGACAAAGTACCAGGGAAATCTGTAAGATGAAGAAGGAAAACAAAAGTAGGATAAAGAGTCTTCCTCCAGAACTCTTGGAATAGTTAATTCTTTCCTGAACAGGAAAGATGAAACCATATTAACAATATTTTATGCATCATCAGACACTACTGCTTATATATGATATATAAATAAATGTATGTTTTCCCTGCCATAGAATTAATGATGTTAATGGCTGCTGAGTAATTAAGAGTAATAATAATTCAGGTTAAGCATTGGAAAATAGGGGAATAAGGCAGCTTGGATGAGATTGCTGGGCTGGAATGGAATGAAGAGAATCAAGACAGTCAACAGTGTCTCAGCTCCATTCTGAATTCTTAGGGAGACATAGGATTACTTTTTGTTTAAAATTACTGAGTAGATAAGCCATTATCAGGTGAAAAAAATAAGGTAAGAAGGACCCTTCAGTATTCTGTAGAGAGCTATGGTCAGTAGTTTGGACAATTCACTTAGCTTTAGATATCTTTTTTGTAAGTTAGATGTAAGTCTTGCCCATCTCCCAGCAGAAACAGCAGAAATACTATTTATTTTTAAAGCAGAGGCTTAAATTTCTTTCTATGTCTGATAAAAACAGAGCAGAAAATGCATGGATATTTTCCATCTGCAGGTAGGAAAGGGACACTGTCCCTTTCTCCTTTGCATACAAGGATACACCATCCTCTGATGCTTTGTTTGTTTTCTTAAATCTTGGTTTATCCTTGTTGCTGTCTAAACCCCCTTGTTTTCTTCCAGAAGCTTTGGTCAGCACTGTGGAATTCTTGGTATGAGAAGGCAGAGTCAGGGTAGAGAGGAGATCCCTGCTGAACTGCTGTAATGATGAAGACAGTGATTTTAATTGTCCTAATGATCTTCTCTTTGCTGGCTTCAGGTAAGGCTGATGCAGAGAGGGAGAGAGAAAGGTTGGCTCTGGGTGGGTGACATTAAACTAATGCATGCTTTGGTTTTGTTTTCCTCTGTGCAAGGAAAGAAGTTGCAGTCAGAGCTGTGCCTGTATTTTTTCTCTTTGATCATTGGCAGATGGTGACCCTGTTAGTTTTGAAGCAGCTTGATACAGAATTTCCTGAGTAATTCCGTGAGGGTTTGTTTCCTTTGAGTAGTTGAAATCTGCAGGCTCATTAACAGTGTCAAAATGCAGCAGTGGACCTCAAGCTGCTCCCCTCTAAACCCACCACGGGTTCTTCTGGGAACTGGGCTGAGTTGGAGGGCTAAAGTCTGATGCTTTGCTCCAAGAAATAAAAACTTCAATGATTTAATTGTAAACATTGCTAGTGTTAGTAGTTCTCCAGAGAGTCAAATACTTAAACATCTGGAAATGACAATGTTAAAGATATTGTGGTGTTTTCTGTGTGTTCAGTCCTGGTTCTCATTACATGGCTTAAGAGTCTCTCAAGTTACATAACTGCATGCTGGTTTTGTATACAACAATCACTTTTTTTCCTCCTTAAATGTCCAGTATCTTCTTGGAGATGCATATGATGATATATTTCAGAGTAGAATGCATTTTAGAGGAATAATACAAGATGGAATAATTGCAGCCTAAACAAAAGAGGAAATTTTGTTGGCATGTCTGGATTTCTTTTACATGTAGCTTTAAAGCCACCAAACCTCCAAGTCCTTCTGGAAAAGGAAGTTTCACCTTCACCTCCACTCTTAATTGCATCTTTTTGATGTGTGAAAGCACCAGAGGAAACAGCAGAGCAAAGGTTAAAAGAATGGCCTATATTGATACCCAAGGAGAGCAGTAAAACTGATAAACCCCAGGGAATGCATGTTTACATCAAGATTAGAAGGTCTGTGCTCTGATGAGTCACATCTCAGTTGACTCATTAGGAGAAAAACTGCACTCTGATAACAGGAAGATGTTACCCTACACTGTAAGTGCCATTCCTTCTCTTGCTATCCCAACAGGAAAACAGGCCATAGCCATAAACACATCCTTCCCTTTGGTTCCTCCTAATTTTGTTTGGCAGTCTTACCTAAAATTCACTGAGACTGAAGCAAGGAACATTCTGTGGCAAAAGATCTTGCCATAATAATTTTTGAATCTTGAAAAATCTGCCTAAAGCTATTTGGTTGCTTCCAGTCAAAAGGAAGCAAAGAGACATAGTAAAGATCCAGCAGCAGTTGGTGACCTTGGTCAGATGTGGGCACATCTCTTGGGTGCCTCTAAGTGTGTGGGTGTGAGTGAGCACAATCAAGCTATTGGGGAGTTAAATAAAATAAAATAACCTCTCACTTCCATAAGGTGTTAAACTGACTTTTTTTTCTTTTTTTCATGAAATCCTACAAATCTTGACTTCTTCTTTGATCACTCAGGGAAGAAATTCCGATGGTGCACCCTTTCTGACCTGGAACAGAGAAAGTGTGCCGAGCTGTCCAAAGCGCTTACGGCTGTGCTGCCCCTCACTACTGACACTGCCTTTACCAGGATCTCTTGCATCAGAGCCCACAGTACATATGACTGCATTGATAAAATCAGGGTGAGTTCACAGAGATTTTAAAAACTGATTTTGTGTCCAAATCCTCTTTTGGAGAAGTGACTGGTAAACAGGATCTATGGGAAAATAAAATGATACTGAAATAATTGGACTGCTTATATGACAAAGTACACAGTCACTTGAGAGGCAGGAATTAAATCCTGTGAGCATTCTACCAGATGTACTGTTTTACCTCAGCTAATGTCTTTGCAATCTCCAAGAAGTACAGAAAGCTGCTTGGAAATAAATAGACAAAAATTACTAAACTACAATTTGTTCAGGCAGAAAGGTTCAGGTCTTGAACCTTCTGTTTGTTTCCTTGTAAACACACTTGTTTTGAGGGTTTTGCTGTTGTTTTAAAGGCAAATAAAGCAGATGCTGCCTCCTTGGATGCTGGGGATGTTTACTCTGCTGTAAAGCTGTACGGTTTGGCAGTGGTGGCAAAGGAGATCTATGATCAAGGTAGGCTGGTAAAGCTGAAGAATAAACTGTACTTCTAATTTGGCTAAGAAATGGCTCTAGATTGCTTGGAAAAAAATAAGTCAGTATGTTTTTATTAACTTTGTAGGAATATGGAGGTGGTTAGCAATTGTTTCTAAAATACTTAACAATGATGAATAAAATACCAGTGGTGCTTTGTACCCAGTAGCCTTTCTGCCTGTGGTAGTGACAAACTTGCATTGTTTGTTTGACAAGGTGCCATGCAGCCGGTATATGATTAAGTTCTTGGCATGAGTACCTACGTTGAATAAGCCTAAGATAATTTCTTCTTTAGCCATGTTCACAGAAGTAATTCAACTCCTCTTCACAGATGGAATTGAGATTTTATTTTTCCTGTTACACATTTTGTATTGCAGGAAATTGTGTGTTTGCTGTGGCTGTTGCCAAACGAGGAACTCTGGATATCCAGAGTCTACGGGGTGCACGCAGCTGCCACAATGGAGCCAGGTGGACATCGGGCTGGAATATTCCACTTGGCTTTCTCCTTGCAAGGAATTACCTCTCCTGGGATGAGGCACAACCTCTGAGCCAAGGTGGGTGACAGGAGTCAAAGGGCTACCTCTGGCCACAGCAAAAGTAACTGAAATGCCAGCAGATGTAGGATGAACTAGTAATGGCCATGATATGTTTGGCCCTTTTTCCTCTTTTGATTTTTCTCCCATTTGACTTCTTTCTTTCTTTTTGTTTTGTTTTGGTTTGTTTTTTTCCTCCTACACCTGCAGCAATCAGTGAGTATTTCAATGCAAGCTGCATCCCTGGGGTTGGTGTTGCTGCTCCCCGATTGTGTGCTCTCTGCCAAGGACAAAAATCCTTTGTCAGAGACAGGAACCACTTCTGTGAGACGAGCAGTAATGAACCCTTCTATGACTCTGAGGGAGCCTTCAGGTGAGCTGTGGGGCACTGGGGCTGAATTCACTTTTGGGGGAAAAAGAACTTACAAGGGAGGAAAGCCAGGTGAAATGTTAATAGGATGGCATTTGTCTTCCTGCAGGTGCTTGAAGGATGGAGTGGCAGATGTTGCCTTTTTAGACCATCTAAGAATTATGAATGCCCCAGGTAATCTTAAAAATGCAGTTTTCTTTTAATCTCTGGCTGTGCTTTTTCTTGCATAGGTGTTTGAGGGATATACCTATATTTTTGTTGTTTCCAGGGAAAATTCAATCCCTGCAAGCAGTTCAGGGGTATTTTTTGGCTCTCCATACAAGTCAGAAAGAAAGAACAGGAAAGTGTGAGTGAGCAATGACTGCTCACAGGAGATTCTGAGGATGGGAGCAGACAGATGACTTCATTAGATCAAAGTCTCTGACACAGGGGAAAACCTTAAAGAGTGTTTTGGAGCAGCTCTGGCTGAGGTCCCTGTCTTTGTTAAGAGAAGTACTTACCAAAGACAACTTTCTGAAATGTGCTTGGTACACCATGCTGCCTGCACAGCCTTTAGCAACCTCTACTGAAAAACATTTTATATTCCATCTCTGTGCCTGCTGCTAGGTCACAGCTCATGTCACAGATTCTTGAGTGTCTTCTTGTTTCAGAGTCAGAACAGTGGGAATATGAACTCCTGTGTCCTGATGGGTCCACAGCTGAGCTGTCTGAATACAGCACCTGTAACCTGGGCAAGGGGCCTGGCCGTGGCATCGTCACCCGCAGCAACTTCCAGAAGATCACCAACAAATTCCTCAGCATGATCCAAGTGAGTGAATATTGTAAGTTGTCTATGTCCAGACACAGGTTTTTCTGTTTTTCTTCCATCTTTGTGTGGCAATTGTGACCCAGTTTGCCTTTTTTCTTGAGAAATTTATAGTTAGTGTGAATAAAGTGCTAAAATTGTTTGTTCTGGCAAAGGATTTCGCATTGGCTTGTGTAAAGTTTTGTTTTTTTCTAAAGTATTCTTCTGTGGGAGGCTGGGAATAAATCAGTAAAGAAAGGGAGGATGCCACAACATACAAACTAGAAAATAGTTAATGATGTTTATCCTGCTGTAGAACTTGAACTGATTTTTGTGTAGCTGAGAGAGACTCATAGGTTCAGGCTTTTCTTCATCTCTTTTTCTCAGCTTCTAAATAGTATTTGATATCTTGACCACTGATACAAAGGGAGGGAAGGCTGGGGCTGCCTGTTGCTGGAAGAATGAGCAGATTTATTGCAATTAAAAGTGTTGTTGTTGTTGTCTTAGCGCCTCTTTGGGCGTAAAGGGAAGGAAAGAGCCAGATTTGAACTCTTCAGTTCAGCACCCTTTGGGGGAAACAACCTGCTGTTCCGAGATGCCACTCAGCACCTGCAGCTTCTCGAGGAGCAGCTGGAGATTGCCTATGTCCTTGGGCTGGATTATGTAGCTCTCCTTAAGGGGCTCGGCCATGAAGGTGAGAGCCATTCCAGAGGCCTGTAGCTGAGGAAAGGGAACAGAAAGTTCTCCTTCCACAGTTTTCCTCCCTCCAGGCACAAATCATATACCTGAACATCCCCTGAACATGTAACAGATTGGTGCACCGGTAACATGATCTGCTGCCATTTCAGGGAGCTCTTTGGACAACAGCATCGTGCGCTGGTGCTGCATCAGCGACGCTGAGCTTCGCAAGTGTGAAGAGTGGGCACTGAGCATCAAATCCGACCCATTAGTCTGTGTCCAAGCAACTTCCATGAGCAAATGCATTGAAATGATCAAGGTAGGAGACTCTCTCTGGTCAGGGTATTAGGGTGGGTATGTCTTGTCTGAACTAAAGAGAGGAAAACTAGCTTGAGGAATTAGTGGGAATGAGAGGGAATTTATGCAGGGGGATTTCCAGCCAGTGGAGAAGTCCTGCTTTGATACACAATTCATGCAAATCCTGGTTTTGTTGTGTTCTCTACTGCTGCTGGCAGAGTAGTGAGGCTGATGCGGTCACCCTGGACGCAACACACGTGTACATTGCAGGGAGATGTGGACTGGTGCCTGTAGCTGCAGAATGCTATGGTGAGTTCTCATGTGGTCAAGAAGAGAGGGAATCAAAAAAGTACCATTAAGAATATAGTTAAATTTCCACAGTTTGTGATGTTTTGTGATAGAAGCAGGGGTCAGTATAAATGTCCAAATGTTCTTTCCAGCTCTTCCACTAACTGGCTCTAGAATTTGGTCTGTTTATTTTATCCCTTCTGTTAAACAGACAGAGTTGCTGACATGGCTGAAGAGGATCACAAGGGTTTGGAAAGAGTGCTGCCATGCGAAAGGAATGACAGCAGTTGCAATATCCTTAATGTTTATCTCTCCTTCTAGGAGGAGATTGTGCCTTAGCAGCTGAGACCATGGAGACAACAGGGAAACTAATTCATCTTAAGCACAAAGGTAACAGAAACTTTGAGAGGGCATAAGGTCTAGATTTTCCTGAGCCTGGTCTAGGTTTATGTAGGAATATATTTGCCTGTTGGTTTGGAATAGAATTTTCTGTGCAAGGACAAGAGCTTTGTGGCTAAGCAGAGTGTAGGTCCTGTACTCTAACTGAAGATACAAGATGAGGGAGGGAAGGGGGGCTGTACCCTTCTGGAATACCTTAATTGCCTTGGTATAACTGGTTGTTGTCATTGTTTCACAGCACTACCACCCGTTTATGCAGTTGCCCTAGCTAAGAAAAGTACCAAACAGATTCACATCCATAACCTCAGGGGAAGGAGATCCTGCCACAGTCACCTGTACAGTCCTGGAGGATGGTTACTTCTGTCCAGACACACAGTGGGAGCTCAGCAGAATGACTCTGAGAACTGTGATAATATTGACTCTGGTAAGGGCTGCTCTGGCTTGTCTCATAACTAGACCATGAAAATCTGAAGCTCTAAATTTGGGAGTACAAGAGAGATGAGGCCATGAGGATCCAACCAGCAACTGATGACTACAGTTTGAGAGGGTGTTGAGGCAGCTTTTCCTCATATTTCACTATGTGTCACACTATTTAGCCTTCTTTGTGTAGTCATTAGGATGAAATTCCATTCCTGTCTTTTCCTGTATGTGAAAAGGCTTCAGAACACCTTGCCTTAATCTCATGTTAGTTTTCTTTACTCAGCTTATCAGAATTACTTTTGGAAGGGCTGCATGCCAGGAGCAGATGGAAACCTGTGCAAGGTGTGCATCGGAGATGGTGAGGTGGAAGGAGCTCGAGTGTCCAGCAGATGTGCTGCAAATCACAATGAACGTTACTATGGCAATATGGGAGCACTCAGGTGAGCCTTTGTGAGAGTCAGAAATGCAGAGGAATAGCCAGAATTGCCTTATTATTTTGCAGGTTTTTTTTGTTTTGTTTTGTTTTGTTTTGTTTTGTTTTGTTTTTAAGAGTTTTTTTTCCTGTTTAGCATCTGGCTGTATAAACTTCTGCTAGTGTGTATTTTGTTTTGGTTGCTGTTGCTATGGGATGTTCAGCTGACTGATGATTTTAAGTGGTCATGAAACCATTCCCAGAGCAAGGCAATGTTTCCAAACATGTAAGGCTTAGAGCATTGGTACTGACTCATTAAAGGGAAGGGATGAAAGAAGATCAGAGAGCAGAGGTGATGTGGTAAGAAGCAATGTAGCATACAGGAGATAATTAAATAGAGTGGAGACATAAAAAAATAGATGAAGACAGAGGCAGAGAAGACTATTAAAGGTGAAAGCACTCTTACAAAATATATATAATTCATTTAGCTGAATTCCATTCTCTTTCCTGCCTAGGCATGGGTGAACGTGCACACTGTGCCACAGCTTCAACTTGGGAGCTGCTGTAAGGGATGAAAAGGATTGTCTTAGCAAATTTCTGTGCTGAGATCACTAACGTATTCCAAGGCATTAGAGATGGGAGGGATACTTCCAGCTACTCCTATTTGAGCTTCAGATGACTGTCCAAATGTCAGTCATCATGTAGTGTTGTCTTTGATCACTTGTCTTTTTCTTGTACTAGGTGCCTAGTTGGCAATCCTAGTGGAAGAAGCTTTGGAGATGTAGCTTTCCTGGAACACTCAAACCTGCTCCAGAACATAGAAGGTGAGATGCAGATATTCTCTTTTTCTTTGAGAATGTTCATTAATGTCAGTTAGTTCCCACAAAGCAGCCATCACTCGTGAGGATCAGCCTTTACTAATCTAAGTCCATGAGTTGTGTTTGTAAATGGAAGATTGCAAGAAGCTTTCTGCACATAGATGTTGCAGTAAAGGTCAACATTCAGATACTGTAAGAGAGGAAAGAAGAATGCAAAGATGTCTGTTGGCATAATCATCCTTGGAGACTGCACCAAATTTCTGGAAAACTCAAAGCTTTAAAAGGCAAACCAAAATATGTTTTTCTTAGAGTCAAGGAGAAAAGGAACTCTCATTGAAGCACAATAAATTCTATTTTAGGCAATTTCAGTAACAGAAGAGACTTTTCTAAGAGAGGAATCTCTTTAAAATCCAATGTAGGTATAAGGGGCTGGAAACCCACAGGAATTCCTGCAGCAATGAGCAGTTTGTCTGGGGAAACAAAGGGCATGCAGGCTGACTTGCTTTGTGTCCAGAAAGGGATCTGGTTACAGATGCAGATGAGACATGATATGCTGTTCATATGCCTTGGTATTATCCTAGTTCAGTTGATAGGTGCAGCTTAAGTTCACTGACCTCAGTGAAAACTACCCTGGTCCTTATGCATTCCTAAGAAATGACCATGTAGCACGCTGTGTTTGTTTGGAACACACTGACTTAAACTTCTTCCTCTCAAGTTTTAACATTTTATACGAGATTCACTCTCTCTTCTGCTTTAATTTTTCAAAAGGATTTCCTTTCACTTCATTTTCTTTTCAGATCTGGGCAGCTCTGGCTGGACAAAAGGTTATACCCCTCTTGACTTTGAACTCCTGTGTCCGGATGGGACACGCGCTGCAGTCACGGAATGGGCAGGCTGTAACCTCGGCCCCATTCCCCCCAGCACAGTCATGACCCGACCAGTCACTGTCACTAAAATCTCTGACTTCCTGCTGAAATCCCAGGTATGACAGGTCACAGGGAAAAGCTTGCTATGTTAACATTTGTTATGTTCAAGTGCTGAAAACTCTTTCAAGATTAACAGCTTTATATACTACATACGCAAAGTGCCTTCGGATCCCATACAAAAGAATTAAAAATGGGCATAGGAGATGGAGAAAATAATTCTCCATTATCTGGATTCTCCAAAGGGATATTTTTGGCACCAGTTCCCATTCCACAGAGGCCATGCTTTTGCTGAGAAATAAGGCATTGCAAAACTCCCATCTTTTTGTACTAATAAGAACAGTGCTAGATAAAAGTGCAGTTAATGACTCAAGCTGTGAAACTTTTATTCCTTTTCTGTTCAGGAATCTCTGGGAAGCAAATTGGATTCTGAGTTCCAGCTCTTTCAGTCGTGGAAGTATGGTGAAAGTGATCTGCTTTTCAAAGACACTACTCAATACCTTGTTCATGCAAGTCACCTGAGCTATCAGGAGATCCTTGGAGTGTCTTTCCTTCAGCTGGCAGAATCAGTGTTTAATTGCACACCTGCAGGTAAGGTCAAGTTTTTGATTCAGAGTTAGAGAGAAATGCAGCAGGCAGCCTTCTGTGCACAGGTATGGCCCTTTTGTTTAGACTGCATGAAGTATGTTCTACCTAATCCTGTTTGTAACAAATTTCTAAGGAGTCCTGTGTTAGTCTCACAGAAGTCTAAGTTGTTAACTGCAATTCAAAAGGGGAATTTGACCTCTAATTCTGCTGTTTTAACGAGTACTATTTGAAGAACTTACTACTTTTAAAGCTGATAGTGTCTTTATACTTTCTCACTGGTTTGTAGGCATCTTGGACTTCTGCAAACAGGATATCTGTGCAGAATCATCCAACTGACAGCTAATAGAGGCTCTGCAGGGCACATACATCACCATTATTGCTGAAAACAAGGAAAATGTGCAAGTCCAACCTCTCCAAAGCAATCAACAAGGAAACAGTCATCTCTAGAAATGTATGCTGAACACCTTCTTGTCTTTTTTTTTTAGCAGATTTTATGTTTATGATGATGTAATGCTACTCATATGTCCCTCCTTTCTTTTTTGGAGCACGGCAGCATGGGGAACAGCACAACCAACAGCACAGAACTAGGATCAGCATTGTGGAAAGAGCAGGGCCAGTACCATGGACTAAAATACAGACTGGTATGAGTGGCACAGGTTAGTTGGGAGCATTTTGCCTTGTTTGTCTTAAACAGTTTCCATGCAAAAACTCCTAATCAACTGACATTTTGGTAGTTGCAGCATTGTCTTCCTATATCTGTGATTTTGGTTGCAGCTAGATAGTCCCTACTGAATTCACATATGTATTTCTTCTTTAACCAAGGATTTTTACTAGTAAATCAAAACATTTTTTCAAGACATTTAATAACCAGCAGAACTGGATGCTTGCAGCCTTAGGGTGAAGAAAAGCAATAGATATTCCTCTTTATTAGGAACTCCAACCATTACTTTTTCTTGACACTTTGAATTAAAGATTCTCTGAAATGTCAAAATATTATCTATCAATTAAACACCCTGAGTTTTACAAGCAGAAACTGCCTGAACAGAAATCATCTATTCATCATCTGTATCATGTATTGTCCCAGCATGGTGACAGAGCCAAATCCTCACATGCTGTTGCAGCCAGGGAGCTGTAGTCCTGAAGAAGGGAAGGAGCAGGATGCTTGTTTAAGCCTCTCAGGTGTTCCTGCCTTCCTTTCCTGGAGCTTCTCTGCCATCTGCGGGGCCAGTGTGACACTGCACCCGGGAGAAGGGAGTTCTGACAACACAGTGAAGAAATGCCTCTGGCAGCTTAGCTTTGCCAAGAGCAGCACACAGTGATAAATTAAAAATCTGGGTTATACACAAGATTTTATGGGTTGGAAGGGCAGGGATGTTGTTTTCTGACACAGGCATTGCAAATGTTTGCTAGGACTTGTTGATCCTGTGCTCCAGCTTTGACTCACAAACATCAGTGTGCTGCCCTGCACAGCCTGTGGTACATGAACCACTGGCCAGCTTCAGCCTTGAATCTCAGCTCTGAGCCCAGCAAGAGCTGTCTGAGCTTTCTGGCTCCTACTGCTCTGCTATCTGAAGAGATGGATGCTGCCTCAGTGCTCTGAACAGCTGAGATCATGCTTAAAATCTCCCGGGCTGGGATGAAGGAGCACCAGAGCCGCACCAGAGCCGCTGCTCTGTGCCTCATTAACAGCATGTCCTGATACTTAACAGCACTGATCTCTTTGGAGATTTGACCTTTCCCCTCCTGCATGTAAGACATACTCTCATGCATATTTACCCACAGAAGCCTAAAGACCTTAAAAACTTGAAAGGTTCTCAGAAAAATTTATTTCCATAAATTAAAAACACACACAAAAGAAACAGTAAAATTTTAGATTCACACAATATTGAACAGAAACAAAATGCCAAGAGCGTGATGGAGGCTAATGGCACAAGTGTACAAATTCTCACTGAGCTATTTGTTAACTTGATAGCATCATACAGACTTTTAATCCACAGTTACCATCCATATTCTAGAAAAGCACCTGGAATATAATATACCAAAGGCCCACCTTAAATAAAATACAATGAATGGGAGGTGCTTGCAGGAAATCATATCCAGCAAGCACCAGAACTCAAATGTATGCAGACACAAGCCAGCCAGGCAAATGTTGTACCATAAAGGAACCTCAGCTGCTCCAGTTATAGCATGATGAAAACAATGATTTTTTTTCTTCCTTTTTTTTTGAAAGTGATCTTTCTATGTCTGACAATCAGCAAATTCAGCAAAGAGCTGCCTAGCTCTGCATAACATACTACTAAGAGACAAGACATGGCAGAAGCTTTGCAGTCCTTCTGAAGCTGTTCTAGTCACTAGTCTGTGATGTACAATGTCTTTCCATGGCAATACAAAAACATCCTCACTGGAGTGGGTTCACTTCATGAAAAGGCAAATGTACAAATCCTTCTGGCTAGGGATGTATGCAAGACCCCAAAAGAGGAATCCTCTACACTTTTCTCTTTCAATTATCTGTGACAGAAGCAGCTCAGAATGGCAAATGCCCAGCTTTTGCACAGTCATCACTCCCAGTGTACAAGCAGCAGCCACAAGGAACATGGCTGTTCCATGAGTGCTGTAAACAGGAACAGAGGTGGGAAAGGAAAAAACAAAAAAGTGCACAAGCAGGACTGACACCTGTATGCTGCAGGGGGAAGAGATGCTTGGTCTCCACTAGCTTACATCATCATACAGACACCAAACCAAAAGAGAATAATGCTGTGTATTTGGGTTTCCACAAAGTAAGGTCTGGGAGAAGCTAGACACCTGCAACATCATTTTGTAACCCCTCCAATTACTGTAAACTGAAGAGAATTGTTTTCTTTGCTCTGCTCTTTCTGCTGTAGCTTGTAGAAAAAAATGTTATTTCAATGCAATCAGAAACAAGAGAGAGCAGGGAAGAAAATAAAAAAACCCCACCTTAAACAAAACCCAACGGAAAAGATTCAACACATTCCATGTTTTGAAGCACATTATAGGCCTGAACTTTGCCTGGACCCAAGTGTCTTCCCCCCACCCCAGTCTTTATTTCCTTGAAAGCCCCAGTAAGGTTACAGCTTAATTGTGTCACAGCACTGGAAGCCTTCCATATTAATAGAAGGTGAATGAATGCTCTGTAACAATCCCATTCTATAGCATAAATCCATAAAAATATATCTTTCATTCTTGCTACTGCTTCCAACTAGTCAATAATTGGGCTAATAAGCCAGCATAGGGAAACTTTCAAACATTTTTTAGGAGGCAGTTGGCCTTTGTTTTTTAGGGATTTCTTTTTACAAAAATAAAGAGGATTGATTAGAATGTTCTACAACAGCCCAATAGATTTACCAGAAAAATACTATCAAAGTTTGCCTTATTATTTTACCCTCAAACTCCAAACACTACTACTCTAAGTGTGCACTCCTCTCTTTTCTTCAGTCTTCCTGATTAAAGATAATTAGCCTTCAAAACAAGAATATAAACTTTTACAAATCCCAGCACATAAGGTGGGAGCAAAACAAACCCAGATTAGATTTCTTTCAAGACTCAGGCACACACAATGTAATAATTCTCTTCCATTTCTCTACTTTCAAAGCTCTGAAATTCAACAGATTGCTTGTAAACTTTTAGTTTTCTGTTTGCTCAGTAACAGAAGTGGTAGAGCAACAGAAGATAATGATGGTATTTGCAGTCCTGAATTTATTGGGACTTTATAAAAAAATACCCACCCACTAGATATTTGCTCAATTTGAAGGTAAATAGAAACTCTATTATATGGGTAGATAAATAAGAAAGTGCAAGTTCAAGTGACAAGTGAAAGAAAGAACAGACTAATTAAATTTGAGCATCCCAGCAATGACAGCTTTGCCTGAATAACTTCTCTAGGCACTAAGGGACAGAAATAACCTGAACTGCAGCTAGCATTGGAATTATGCTTCAAGTTAAGTTTAACAGAAGTTATGCCAGAAGGGAGCTCTCTTCCTTCCAAAGGTAGAGCTGAGAAATTGTCCAGTGCTGCATCAGATAATTACATATGGCCTTACATAATGAAAACAATGTCCACATAACTGGAGGCTCTTTGTACAACACTGGCTATTACATACAACAGTGCTGTACAGAGAATATTTAATTATAAGCTACAGGAATTGTAAATCTAAAATGGTAAAAAAACCTCTTCTTTTTGACATTAAAATGAAGTTAGTATGAATGGAATTAAAATAACTTTAAAACAAGTCTCAAAGATTTTGCTGGTGTTCCCTGCATGCAGCAGCTCAGCTCAGTTAAATAAAAATCTCTGCCTATGTATCCTGCAGCTTAACATCCTCATGGACCAATTACCTTTTCCTCTGGAGAAGAGGTTGGCATCAGCCAAGTAAGCAAAAAAATCTGCTATTTAGGAAAAAATAGTACTGGGCACCATTTTTCCTTAAAACATTACATTTTTTGAGTTGAATCATGTTAAAAGAAACATATACAAAGTGCAAGTTATTTAAAGTCTAATTGTGTGGGGCTTCTGCTGCCTGGAGCCAGGAAGGGCAAAGAAACTTAGAAGGAACCTTCTAAGTTAAAAGAAGGAAGAAACAATTGAACACAAACCTAGACAGCTACTTTTAATTATCAAAAGCTTAGTGGTATATCAAGAATGTGTTTGCTAGAATTGTTCTTTATCAAATACCATATCTCTTTTGTCAGCTTGTTAAAAATAGCCATTACAGTAACAACAGCAGACTCAAATGTGCAAATGATCTGGAGTAGAGTTCTAGCATCACTGAAGGTGCACTACTTCCTCCTTTACACTCCCACTCTACCCCCAAAAGGTATTTAAACATAATTAATTAAATATAAGCAGTAATTTCCAGAGTTTGAGAAAGGAAGGGTAAATTTCATGTGGCTGTGTTACACTCAAACAGGGACTTAAAAGAATCCCTCCAACATCATTAAAAAAAAATAAAATAGCACCTTAAAGAGGGTCACAGCCAAAAACTGATTATGAGATGTTAGAAGAGAGTGGCAGAGTAATGTATGAAGAAGTCAGTAGATTTCTCCCAAGAGGAAAACACTAAAGAAGCTGACTGAACCATTTCCAGCTAAGCAGCTCCCTCAGATGCTGGAGGCCTGCTGCTGCTCAACCTCCTCTGCAAAAAAGGCTTCAAGGTCCATTAGCTTCTGACTCAGAAGAACATCCAACTCTGCACTCTGCAGTGCAGCTCTTTTGGCCCGGGTGAAGCTACCCATGGCTTTGATTTTGCCTCGTGTCTTCCTCTTCCGGGGAAGAGTAAAGTCCTGAAACTCCAGAATCCTCTTTCTCTTTTGCTGGCTGACAGAGATCAAGTGTCCATTTTTCTCCTTGGGCTCCTCAAAGATTGTTTCCAGGCTCCTGGTAAAAGCAAGAACAGAACTCAGGAATACTTTAGCAGCAGCCACCTTACACTGACAGGGAGACTGGGGGATTTCATAACCCAAGTAAACACACTCCTAACCTTCACATTTTTACAGCCTTTCCACACCTCTTGTAATGTTATGTACACCTTACACCTCCTGCAATGCACATTACTGCCAGCTAAGTTGGTACTGCTGCACAGACATTTGGGTAGAATCTCTTTGTATTTCAGCTCAAAAGCACAATAATAGAATCTTGATTTTACAGAATAAATAGATTTGAACATTTGATGGCAGGCAGTTCTTGTTAGTATTTTAAAGAATGTGTAATTCCCTTTGAATTTTCAAAAATAAGTACTGTACTTTGATGGAGACTGGTATGAATAGATAGATGAAAAAAANCCTCCTGCAATGCACATTACTGCCAGCTAAGTTGGTACTGCTGCACAGACATTTGGGTAGAATCTCTTTGTATTTCAGCTCAAAAGCACAATAATAGAATCTTGATTTTACAGAATAAATAGATTTGAACATTTGATGGCAGGCAGTTCTTGTTAGTATTTTAAAGAATGTGTAATTCCCTTTGAATTTTAATCAGCTGCAAATTCTTAGTTCATATTCTATTTCACTTTTTCCCATCCAATAGCAAAAGATACTATTTTCAAATTAGATTTCTCTAGGAGTTTAAACTAGACCAATTTTAAGAATATATCTCCCTCTTAGCTTTCATACACCTTTCATCTCTTCTCTCTTCCCCAATTTATTGACATTTATCTTAAGTTTACTTATTAGGAAGCAGAACCAACCTGGCAGGAGGAGGGGACTTATAGTTCTTGTTTGTATAAATTTCTTCTAAACTAAATTCTTTCTTCTTAAGCCTGAAAAAGAAACAACAAATCAATCAAGAAGGAAGAATGTCAAAACAGCCTCTCTTCACAGCAAGATTTACAAGAAACAAGTACTGTTTGCATTCTGTGCCGAAATGCTAAGTAATTGTGCTTTAACTAACTGGGGACAAGGAAGAATGAAAAATGAGCTCATTAAGGACATAATTTCATCCAGTGTTTTTATAAGGTCAGTGTTAAGACTTGCCCTTTCTGCAGAGGTCAATATTCCTGCTAGCATTCTGTGAGGCTTTGAAATAATGATGCCCCAAAGAAGGGAAATCCCCTTCAATTTCTTGTGAAGCTAAGAAAAAGTCTTACAGTTTAACAGATTAATAGTTCATCTCTTGAGACTGATTTTAGTTATTGACAACTTCCAAGCTGATCTCTGAAGAAATGCAGTCCTGTGTCAAAGGTGGTACCTGTGTTTAACACAGGAGCCATACTAGATGAAGTATGATAGTATGACCAGTATGACCAGCAGTCACACTAGATGGCTGATTGGAAAACTTTATCAACACCTGGCACTGTGATTTCCCACACTTTCACTGAACTGTTTCCCTAAGATCATACCCCAAACAAAGGAAGAACTGTGAAAAACTCCAACATAATTTGCATCAACAGAACTTCCTAATAAATCACTTCATCTCACTGTTCACTGCAGGTCGACTGATTTTCACTTTCTATTAATCAATAAAAACTTCTTTCTTCTTTAGAAAAGTGATTCCACTGCAGCTTGCTTTTTCCCATTTTGCCTAAACTCCAGTCAGTAGTTTTGATCCAGTTGACAGAGCTGTGTCAATCATCTCTTGTAAAGGAAGGAAACATCAGATGCCACTCAACTGGGGCTGTACAAAA
Organism: Notiomystis cincta; assembly: GCA_013398075.1. Taxonomy (NCBI): domain Eukaryota; kingdom Metazoa; phylum Chordata; class Aves; order Passeriformes; family Notiomystidae; genus Notiomystis; species Notiomystis cincta. The sequence goes on from VZRX01011132.1 coordinate 40,935, forward strand.
TAGTGATGGTAAGAGAAGCATTTATTGAAATGATTACACTCACATGCTATGAGTCCATTTCAGAGGTGCTGCTCACCTTTTTGGTTTGGGTAGTCCCATTGGGGTAAGGTTAGGGTCTGGCTTAGGAACAGTTTTCCTGATTCGGATCTGTGAGACTTTCTTTGGCCTCTTTTCTGGCTCAGTCTTAAGAAAGAAGAAAAAGAAAAGTTAAAATGAAAAAAATTAAAATCACACTTGTCAACAAAATCCCCTTTTATTCTGAATATACATTATCTATAGAATAAACATTCCTCTCTGGTTTGCCACCCTCTTTCTGCTTGAATCAAAGCAAGCAGCAGCACAGATTAGGACCTGCAGCCTGTTTTCTCTCCTCATCTTTAACAGTTACTGGATAATATCCAGCAGCACCAGCTCCAGCTTCTGGAGAACCAAGAGTCTGAGAGATCTAAAATATAAAATGAACTCACTTTTTTCAGTTCTGTGTCATCTTGGGATCTCAGACAGGCTGGAACAGAAGCATCTGCTTCATCAAGGGTATGGATCTGGAGCTCAGATGCTGAAAGCCTGGGGGGGGATGGCAGTGACTCTGGAAGTGCATGAGGCTTTGGTAACAGAACAGGGAATGAAGCTTCCAGACTGTAACAGAGGAAGAAGGGAAGTGTACATTAATACCCAACTGATAATGCCACAGCATTCCATGCTCTCAGGAAATGTTCTTAAATTGCAATATGGGCACAGAAAGCCAACACAGTTCACAGAAATTGCCCAAGTAAGTGAACTCTGGTACCCAAAACCTGCTGCAGCCCACATTGAGACTGACACCAACTAAACTGCCAGAGTATTTGAACATGTCATTTTAAACCCACTCTTTTCCTTTTCATACAGGATACAGCTCTATTTATCAGCTACTGAGAGAAAGCGACTAATTCTCCTTTTCTGCCAGCAAATTTCTTTGACACAACTATTAATCATACTTTTTGTTTACAGATGAAACATAGCTTTGATACCTGCCATCCTACACTTAAAAGGAATAGAAGGAAGTTTCAGCACCTATCATCCAGTTGCTGAGGCAGAAAGGACTTATACCCAAGTAAGGAATCAAACTTCTATAGTTTCACATACTCATTTCATAGGAAGTGCCACAACATGGTTGAAAGTAACAGAACTGTTCCATGTGGTGTTTGCATAATGGCCCTTCCACTCTTCTCCATTACATCACCCAGTCAGCTTACCTCACCCACTTCTGAATCAGAAAGCTGTTCTGGGAGTGAAGTGCCAAAAGCTGAAAGCCAGAAGGACATTAGCAATGGCTTTCTGAGAAAAACTGATCTCCCTACTCCGAGTAAATCTCAACATGCCAGAGACTCACCGCATCACACGGCCTGCGGTCTGCAGCGCTCCCGTGCTCTGTACAGGTGAGTGTGGTAATATGGCACAGCTGGGGCAAGAGGAATGCAAAAACAAAACAAAACAAGGCAGACAGAAATTAGGTCTACGCTATAAAAAGATGAGGGAAAAATTATTAGTATAAACTGGACTCTAAGACAAGATGCTCATATCAGGAATGAGAATGAAAGAGTAAAATCATACAAAAGAAAGCCACATCTGCTGTTTAGGCCACTAAATTGCATTGTTAGGGAAACTCTCCTACTTTCATTTAAAAATGGTAGTAATGAGAAAAGGAAATAAAGGCACAGAAAGAGAGTGACACAGTAATATTGAAAATCATAATTATTTTTATATAATTATTAAAGTCTGAAAATTGTTAATTCTTAACATGAAAGTCTATATTCCTTATTCGAAACCCCCAGTTTTTACAATTAAGTAACCAAACACCTTGAAGGATGTGGTTACTAAAGAAAAAAGTGCATAATGGCAAGGAAGGTGAAAGGAAGTAATTCCATAAAATTAACTCCCTGTTGTATCTAACTCCCACAGCCTGCAATACTCTTACTTGATTGGAATAACCAAAGGCCTTTCCATAAGGGTTGGTAATTACCAGAATTCTACATAAAAGTCAGCACAGCAGCTCTAAGCCCTCTGATAGTAAGCTTTACTTTTGTGCCCAAACTGTTAACAGCAGGAAATCACTTTGGACAGCTTTTATTACATTCAACAGCAAATCTTGTATTTGCTGTTCTCTCAAACCAACAGTGAAATGCACTTCACTGTTCTAAAGCAAAGATGTTCAGCCAGACTGGAATTCTACAAAGGAAATGAAAACCAGCCGTGCTGGAAGCACAGGGGAGTCCAACTATAAGTAAGGAGGTCAGAAAGACCTACTTATTATGTTTATCACTAATGTCAGAATTGTAACAATTTGTTTCAACATTCCACTCACTATTCCAGTGTTACTGGAACCTGCATCAATAGTGCAGCAGAGCCCTCTGTGCTAGAGACAGGGCTTATTGTTTTATGCAGTAATAGTACAAAATTACAAGGACAGAAGAAAATCACTGTAGAAAATTTTAATTCAAATAAGCATTAATTAGAAAAAAGAGTTCACTGAAAGAATGCTTTTATTATTGACAGTGGAAGGGACAGTGGAAGTTAGGAAGGGCAACTACTTTAGTTCCTTGTTCTCCTGGTTACTAAGAACACTAATTGGGAATGAAATAATTGAAAGAGAACAAATCTTTTCCAGATGAAAATGGACTGCAGGTCCATTTTGATTTTTCTGATTTTTAATTTTCTTAAAACAAGCAAAGATTTTTGTCATAGTGGGAGCTGAAAATGCTTTTATACTGCACCAAACACACCTCTTATATTTACATACCAAACATCTGAGTGGGACAGATTTACATCTGCCTCATACACATACTTGTAAGGTATTTTAGAGGAAAAAAACCAAAGTGAGTTTTAGGATATTTGAACTCTGGATTATTTTTCACTTGAAGTGAAAAGGCTTGATTTGAATACTCTCCCTTTGGGAAAAAGCTCCCTCAGCAAAGCATGCAGTTTTCCAATTACCCTTTACGTCAGGATGAAATCCTCTTACACATCAGCTAACTGGATATGCTGCCCCAAGCTGCTGAGGAGCCTGCAGACTTAAGGATGTGGGGAAACCCAAAAGCTCTCGTCTCCCAGTCCAAGGACAGCATGCCTCAGTGACACAAAACACTAAATTCACCTCATCCACACAATTAAGTTTTAAAAGGATGCTTGTTTTGTTTTTAAAAATGTGTTATTTTTAAGTTTAGTGCTCAAAATGTACTTTACTGTTATGATCATTTCCAGAGTATGGAATGAAAGTGGAAGCAAGTCCCACAGAATGTGCTGCAAGTTGTCTCTGTGCCATTATTCAACTTAATTCTTTTATTCTTTTAGTGCAGACAACTCCAGAATGGAGCAGTGCTTTCACAAGCTCACTCACACCTTTGGCAGACATTAGAATTTATCACTAACAAGTGATAAACTTTTAGGTATGTTACCCTTTTCTACAAAGCAAAGTGCAGCATTGGTTATCTGGCAAGATTTTTGGTTACACTTATGCCAATCTTTGACATAGGCTAAATTCAACAGCTCTCTACAGATTGCTACACTAATCAAAACAATTTATCAAACAGACTTTGCTACAGTGCCCATGAGCTCTCTGTCCAGGAATTGCAAGGCAATGAAATCAGGGACTGAACTGCCCTATGTTACTGAGGGATAAAGGGTAAAATCTTTGCTCAAGGGCGTGCAAAAATCCTGTAACAGAGCTAGGAACTTCTTCTTTCATTCTTTTTATTAGTAAAATGATCTTAAATTCTCATAGCAAAGTAAAATTAAATATGCAAGGTAGATTTTGGTCTTCTTCCCACTCATAACAACATTGACACAGAGAAAAATTCATTACCCATGTTAACTGAAGCTACATTTGCTTGTGCCAACATCTCATATGAAAAACCATAGCATGCATAAGGAGGTTTCAATTAGCATAGAATGGTCATGGAATACAATTAAAACTATAACTGAATGACAGCCCCCCGCCCTTTGCAATTCTTCCTAACCTGATATTGAGCATTTTACAGTGGTTCCAAGGGTATTGTGGCTCAGACCTCTGAAAAAAACTTTCCTACCTCAGAAATCCAGTTCCTCTGCAGTCACTCTGAATAGACCTAATGAAGTAGCTCACCTTTTGCATTATATACTCTGATGCATGGTGTGTATATTTTGCAAGGGAGAAGAAAATAGAGTTAGCCATTCTGCCAAAACAGCATAGTATTAAAGAAGTGAAGGCAAATATATTTAGATTCAGCTAACAGACTGTTCTGTAAGAAAGGATCTTCCACGTTGAGCCATTCCTGGAGCAGAATGTGTAGATCTGGAACAGGGGAAACTGACCCTCCAATGCAAGCTGCTATTACCCTCTCCCTCCCAAAAAGGAGCAAGTATATACCCTGTACACATTGAATCTCAGAAATAAGTTGATGGGTTTTACCTGTTCTCGATGCCCACACTTGGCTGCCACTTGCAGTGAGTGGAATGGAGAGGAGTGATTTCGGAAGGACGGGCAGAAGGACCATGCTGACTCCATATGGATAATGCCCTGCCCAGGGAGTATGGCAGTGAGGAGACCAGGTCATCAGACACACACCTTGGGTACCTGTCCCCTTTCAAACCCTGTGTGAACTGCGAGATAAAGAGTCTCTGGATGGTAGGAATATGACTGGTTAAGTTTCTTCTTCTTGTCCAAATCCTGTAACATCCAGGGGAAGAAAGTGCCAACACTGTGTGGAGGCCAAGCATGGAACAACCTCCTCTTCTTCCAGCTACAGCATTTCTTCCAGGGTCAGGAAAAACAGAAACAGTCCTTGGGGTTGTTGTGGAGTGAGAGGAATGAAGCTCATTATTTACACTGGAATCTTCCTTGAAAGCTGTTGTATCTGAACAGCTCTGAGACAGGAGAAAAGACAAAGTCCACTTTGAAGCTGGTGCTGGCGTTTCTCTGAAAACTGGGCTGCGATGTACAGAGTGCTGGGATGTAATCCCTCTGAGGTCCGTCACAGGACTGGAGTCCAATTTTATGTGAAAAGAAATTGGGAAAACTGAGGTGTCCAAGAAAGACGTTGGAGGCTTGTGGCTTAAGTCTGAAGAAAGTATTTTGGTAGTTTCTACAGGATAAAGTGCCAAAGGCTGAAAGCTGAACATCTTGGTGCACCAGCTGTCAGCCCAGCGTGAGTGTACGTTCCTGTTAATGCAAGAAAAGGCTTCCAGGAGATTTTTAGATCTGCATTGGCCGTACCTGTCACCCACCGGAAGAATTTCAGAAGAATATGGCAGAGCTTCTGAGTTACGGCTGCTTTTGGCAGGGGCCAGGAGCTTGCTGGCCATTGCAGACAACTTGCTCAGCAAGGCTGGTTCTTTGGTACATTTCCTAAATTTCAAGCTGTTCAACAAACTGCATCTCTTGGCCCTCTGCCTTGGCATATGCGCAAATCTCATGGCTGTTTCCTTTTCCACTGCCGGTGGCTGACATGGAAAGTACAAAGATTGCAGAAGTGTGTTTTCCTGTTTAGGGAATATTTCCAGGGGAATCTCAGAGAAAGGTGAACTTTTAATTTTTTTTACTCTTCTTACTGTTTTTAGCTGATACAATGTAGGAACTTTTTTGCATGTCCTTCCAGGTTGTATTTTTAATGGAAGAGGTCCTCTGAGTTTATTTGTAGCTCCTCTTCGTTTATTTGTAGTTCCAAAGGCACCGGGGATCCCATCATACCCTAAATTAAGGTTCAGGTTTTCCATTTCTGAATCCTGAGTCTTCAAAAACTGTGAACTAATAAAATCTGTGGTAATCTTTGGCCTTTCAACTTCTTGTAAAGTGCTACATAGTTTACTTTCACTGCCTCTGACAGCAAAAATCTCCTCTGAAGCGCCTCCAAACTTTGTATTTCTAGATGTCATCAACTCAGCTGAAGAGCTGCATAGGAGTTCAGAACTGTGCAATGTACTTGGTTGCAGTATGATTTTTGCTTTCTCCTCATGTTCTGACTTCTGTTCTTGTTGTGCCTTGCCCAGCTGATGTGCTTCCACCTTTCTATACTTCTTTTGTTTAGGTACCTGATGTTCCTCTACTCGATCAAGTCTCTCTGAATCTAAAGCCTTGTTTTCCTTGCAAACTGCATGAGTTGGTACTTTGTCCTGGCCTTCTGTTACCTCCTTTACGTTATCTTTGTTCTGTACATTGAGTTTGTAAGGCATGCAGGCTTCCCTGCAAACCACACAGTTTGGGGATGGTTCTTTGCAACTGTCTGATAGCTCGCTCAGAGGTGGAGAAAACGTGGGCGTTGTATCATCCTGCGGTTCTGGGGCAGCCTCTGTGTCAGATACAGCTCCAGCCTGACAAGCTTGCACAGTTTCTGAAAGTTCACTGGTACTTGCTAAGTTTGGGAGCTTTGTATCATTTTTGCTTCCTTCTGAAAGATGACTTAGTTTGGATCTTGGGATTTCTTCCAAAATCTTTCCACAATTCTCAGTCCTGAGGGGGACTGTTTTGCTACCAGACTCTTTAGAATCTTCCAACAAGGCCCATGCACAATCTTTGGGCAACCTTCTTCTACGGGCTACCTCTTTTCCTATCTTCTCTTCTACACAGGTATCCTTAAACTTCTCTTCACCAAGAGGACTTTTTGGTGAGCTCATGTCCATGTCTTTCACAGCGGGCATGCAAAGTCCCTCACCTTTCACACTTTCTTTCCTGTGGACACAAACTCTTGAGCTTTTGGCACCATTCAGAGAGCCAGCTGCTGATTCATTCCCTGAAGGTGGAACCTCAATATTGCTGGATTTTCTCTTGACAGAAATTGTTACGGAAAGAATTTTTGTCATTGAAGTATCTTTGCTAAAAGCTTCAGCTGAAGATGAACCACAATTATCTCTTTGTATACTCTCAGGTGACATACACAGCTTTTCTTTCTCAGGCAGAGAGATGTGAGAGTTCAGAGCTGACACAGTTTCTGAATCTGCCTGAGTCTCAACACAAGATTCTTGGATGTCAAACTTTCCAACATGAGAAGGACCAACATCCCTTTGAGCATCTTTATCAGGCTCAAAAGTTAGCTGTGAGCAAGAGTTATTTAAGATAGGATTTATACTCAGACTTTCTCTGTTTTCTGTGTCTGAAAGCACATTCATATTTTCTGGCTTGTATGAAAGACTCCCGTGAATTGATGAAATGGGCAAAAATTGGGCACTAATTGTATTTTCCTGGTTCTCCACCAACCACTTCCTCTTTGGCAAACACTGCTGCGTTTTGTTTCCTGCAAACACCAACTCTGCTTTCTCTTTCACACATTTGATCAACTGAGCCTGCTGTGAGCAGTGTGGTTTGTCATCAGGAAAGTTTTCTTCAAGTGTTCCTTGATTGTTTATTTCACATCTGTTATCATGCTCTTGTAGTCTGATTGTCTTCTCTTCAGTGAGATCACTGATGTATCCTGAAGTAGCTTCATTTTTCACACCAATTAAAGGATCAAAACCCACTACATTCTCTTCTAGAGCTCCTTCAAACTTGTCATCTCTTGCATATTTTTGGTCTAACAGAGGCAGGTCACCACATGTTTTTAGCAGAATCTCTTCACTGTGATTAGAACCAGTTTTGTCTCTTTCCACGGAACCACCCATGGTTTGTAAGCCAGCGCTTGGTTGGTCGGTTAAAGTCTCTACAGGTTGCTCAGTTCCCAGCACTGGGCCTTCAAACTCACTCTGACATGGATGAAACTGATTTCCCACTGGACAAAGGGTCTCCTCTGCTTGGCCAGCACGTGGTGTTGGAATGTTCCCGTTGTCAGGTGCTGGGCAGGGATCACAGGCTGAAGTGCTGTGCTTGGAGAGATCAGCTGTCAGCAATGGCACTGCCTCCCGCCCACAGGTGTCGGAGTCTCTCTTCCATGGGCCTAACAGAGAGTTGTAAAATCCAAAATTATGAGCACAGGTGCTTTTGTTCAAATATCTGACTAATGGCTGTTCACTAGTCTTATTTTTCTGATTGCATTCAGGAGTGCTTGGGGAATCCACAGCTCTTGTTTTATTAGATTCATCTGTCTGGGAAGCCAACCACACATCAATCTGTTCTTTTGCCTCATCTCTGTCACAAACAATTTCACTGCCCCTTACTTTACAAAGATCAAATTGTTCCACAACCTCCAATTTCTTATTTGAAATCTCATCTCTTGGCAAGGTAGCAGTAGACTTCTCTGCAGTATATGCTGAGCAAAACATGGCTTTTCCTGTGAGAATGTCATTTATCCCATGCAGAGCTATACCTCTATTGCCCCAGTCATTTTCATGAGGAAGAGATCCTTGTGCCAAAGGGGCTTGTGCTTCTGGAAAAGTGATTGACTCTTTACTGTTATATCCTGATAAAGACTGTCCTTCCAAATTATCATTTTCTTCAATCTTACCAACTTCAACACCAAAAGAATGACTGTTGAGGAAAACTTCATCCACACGTGCACTCCCTGATAAAATACAGGAAGTACTGGCAGCTGTACACTGGTTTTTTATACTCTGATTATTACAATTCCATGTGTGACAATGTTCATTTTCTAAACCAGTGGCCACTCTCTCTGTATTTCCTGCAGAAGATTTTATGTTTGTTTGGGATACTCTGCTTGCCATATTAGGGTTATCAAAAGTCCTGGAATTTACAGAATACTTGAATTTGTCTTTATGATGCAAAACTTCAGCAACTTGTTCCACTGTTGCTCTAGAAGCACCAATTAATTCTCTTCCAGACAGATTATCCCAAGCCTTGTCCCTGCATGAAACGTCATTAGCAGTACAAGGAAGACACTCATTATAATGAGGTTCTCTTGATTTTTGTAAAACAGGAGGTAGAGTTACATTTAGTTTATAAAACAAATTTGTTTTGTTCCCAGTGGATAAGCTGTCACTGCTATCAGCTTCTGCAGCTCCAACTAAACCACCATCCAACTCTTCTAATGTTGTATTGCTCTCAGGTTCCTTTTCAAGCAGTTGTGCCTTGGGTGAGTCTTTTTCTAGCTTGGTACTGAGACCAAGACAGCTGTGGTTACTGAGAGGAGGAACTTTTCTGGCAGTACTATAAAAGCATATGTCTCTCTGCCCAGTTTCATGGGAAACAATGTTACTCGTTTTCACCCATAAACGATTTTCTTTTATATCATCCTTGCATGGGTCACTGACAGAGAATTGCCACTGGTCCTTTTTCAACTTATCACCTTCTGATGGGAATATTTTAGATTTTTCTTTTGAGATCTCCTCAGCAGATGAAGCAACTGAACTAAAAACTGGAGAATGACAATGCTCAGAATTAGCAACCTCTTGAGCTTCAGGCCAGCTACAAATTTTAGTGTTCTCTCCCACAGCAATTTTTCTCCAGACTTCAGCAGCCTCTTCAGATTCAAAGCTGTATGATTTTCCTATAGCAGCACTTAATTCCCTAGGATCAGTTTTTGCACTGGATAATCCTTTGTTCCTTACCACTGAGATCTGCTCTACTGGTACAGATGTGGAGGTTTGGTTTTCTAGAAACCCAGTTCCATGATCATAAAGAGTGTGACGTTTGATGTTTTGGGGAAGGTACTTCTGGGGGGTTTCACTGATAATTCCATGAACTGCAGAACTGCTTTCTAGTGGCATATTTCCAAAGTCCACATAACAGATGCTTTTCAGAACTGGACACAGAACTTCAGAACTCTGTGTGGAGAGTGCTCTACAGCCTCCTACTGAGAACAACTCATGAGGTTCATTTCGTTCAGGTACAGGACCCTTAAAGTAGTCAAAAGTATCATTTTCTTCTTCCTGCTGACAGGTCTGGCAATTAGCAAATGACACACTGAATTCATTAAGAGGATTTTGTCTGGGTAACTCCTCTTCTCTAATCTCCAAAACAGATACACCATTCCCCCCTGTTCTCAGTGGCATGGCAGTATGGGCTTTTGACCCACTACAGTCACTTGTTTCTTGTGGATGATCTGTAGCTGCTCCAATGTCCATGACTTTTAAAGGCTCTAAAAAATCTAAGATGCTGGTTTCTGAAACCCCAGCTCTGGCCATGACTGTGTCTACGTCTGGGCACTGATTGCTCTCAGGTGGAAGACCTTTACTCACTCTGTCATTCCTGTATCCTGCTTTACTACATATCCTAGTCCCATCAGCCTTCATACCTTGTACTTCTTCAGTGAGCTTTGGCAGAGTTTCAGCTGTCACCTGAACATTTGCTTGGTTTTCTTCTGCATAAGACAAAAAATAAAGCAAATCAGAACCACATGCTAAATTTAGAAAGCATTCAGTTCATTAAGTACCTTTTGGTGTTGTACCCAACACTCTGTGCAGCGTTGGTTACCAAAATGTTGTTAAAAGTGAGAATTGATGCTATCAATTTTACTACAAGTCTTTAGAGGAAAAAACAAACTACTCCACCACAAAGCTAAGGCAACAAACATTATCCTTTTCAAAACAGACATTCCCATGAGCAGCAGGCATTCCAAGCCCTGCATATTTCCTCTAATACTGAGCTAGGTGAATGCAGGTCCTGTAACAACACGTAGGAAGCCATGGCCAACATTACAATGCTTCTTTGTAACATCAAAACTCAGCATAGGTTGGGACTTGATCTGCTCCTGCCTAGAAATGTGGCTCTGCATTGCATGGCCATTTCCATTTCTTTCTTATTGAAGACATGTCTGTCCATAACTCATCCATAGGAAAAGAAGACATATCTCATCTGCCCAAGCAATTTGGATGATTCATAAACTTTTGCTGTAAAATCACAAAGAAAGTGCTAATTAAAAAAAAATACAGTTACTGTAGAATATCTTCCAACTGAAAATTTTGCAGGCAACATATTTACTCAGACTTTTGCAGATCTTTTCCTTATTTTCTGGTAAGCACAAGTCTAGATGGCATTTGTCAGCTAAATACAAGTTTAGGCAAAAATAAGAGGGAGGGAAAAAGAAAATAATTGCTAGATGCAAGCAAAGTGACCAAAGAACTTGGGGCTAGATGATTATGGAGGATCATAATGAAATTAATAGTTACTTCAGCTGTCCTCTTTCTTTAGATTCTGCACTTATAATTTTATTTTTTAGAACGCTCAAAAATGAATGAGTAATGCTTATATATACATATATATATATATATATTACTGGTCTCATACACCATCTTTGAAACCAAAGGAGATGCAAACCATCTGCTATTAACAACCTCTTCTGCTCTGGAATAAATAAGTATTTGAAACAAATAACTAAAACACATCATCTACAGAAAAGGTCTTCAGGCAAGTACATGCACAGCCAAGAGAAAGTAAAGCAGTCAGTTTTGATATTGTTACAGCTACACTGGGTAATAGTTTCTACCACAAAACAAAATAAATGAGCCATCCCACGATCACTCATCCATTTTAAATCAACAATAAATAACTGGGAGAGAAGCAGGGGCTGGACAGGGATGTACAGTTAAAATAACTACCTTTGTTCCTCAAAGACCCTGTAATTTCAGTGCAACAGGTTCTCAAAGACTTTGCCTCTTGCTGGTTTAAGTGAGGGTCCTCCTGAAACAAGACAGAAATAGCAGTGGAAATGGTTAGATTTTCTGAACTGTGTCATGTCTCAGGGACTGCATCTGCTCAGCTGAGTTAGTCCAGAATAAGAAATTCTCTAAGAAACCTCCAGACTTGTCAGCCTCGGCCAGAGGCAGCCTTGCACTGCGAGTGCTTCACACAAGCACTAAGGATGTATCCCCAGAACACCGGTACTTAGCAGCAAAGAAGCCTTGGGACATGGCAGCTGAATGCCAGGATGTGGCTTAAAATGCAAATTGTTGAAAACTGCAATGAGAAGAGTAATCCAGTCTCCAAGTGCAGCTCACACCCGCACACCAGAACCACCAGACTTCTGGGGAGATGTGTGCATTTTCTGTCTCTATTAGAAATTGCCTTCTACTACTCCTTGCCTGGGCTCAAAACCACAAACCCAGGAACAGATGACCTAGGTCTGCCAGCAAAAACACCAAACTATGATCCCACAACCACACTACCTACATTTAGAAATATGTGAAAATTCATCTTGGAAAACTGAATGACTATAAAGGATTTAATAATTCTAATTTCACAAACTTTCAGATAAATGGGTATCAAAATTTCAAATTAAACATCCAAATTATTTTAGCATTATGCAACACCCAATAATTAAAGTAAAACACTCACCTGTGCACCTTGTTCTGTTATATATCTGCCTTACACCACTCCAACAGTATTTTAAAAAGTGAAAACAATGATACTTTAAAATACTGCTGGTCTACTGATCTACTGTCTAGTTTTATACTGGACCCACAATAATCCAGATACTGACACACACAACACACCCCTGGACATGTCCAAGGCCAGGTGGACAGGGCTCTGAGCAACCTGGTCTAGTGGGAGGTGTCCCTGTCCATGGCAGGGGGTTGGAACAAGATGATCTTTGAGGCCCTCTTCCAACCCAAACCATTCTATGGTTCTGTACTAGAAGACACAAAAAAGAACCAAGAAACCCATGGCTGAACCCACTGCCTAGTGACTCTAAATTCAAATTATCAGGGGTTCATTTCCATATTCACTTACTTGTTCTGACCAACTTTCCCCCAGAGTTAAAGGGCAACATTCAGCACGATGGTCCTCAGCCCCTTGTGCCTCTGCAGCTTCTTTCTGGTATCCATCACCACAACAGTCTAGTTTCCTGAAGTGTCTTTTTCTGGCTTTTTCATCCTCTTCAAGGTCTCCAGCCTGCAGCAGTTCTTCAGGAGAGGATTCTGCCGGCCCGTGAGAGATCACTTTGAGCACATCACCCAAGTCCTCCGTCTTGTGGCAGAAGTTTCCCACCGCAGGAGCCCACGGGCCCGGCCCCTCGGGCCGCGTGTCCAGGCCCAGGCTGGGCCCCGGCAGTGCCATGAGTCCCGGGGAGACCCTCCCTGGCAGCGCAGCGCGCAGCTCCTCTGCTGCGGCACACACCGAAGCATCAAGCAGAGACTCCACCCCGCAGGAGAGCATCAGCGCTGAGGAAGCTCAGTCGCCCTGAGCTACTCGGTTTAGCCTGAAAATAAAGGCAGTGTTGAAGCAACGTACGTGGGATTAATCACAGAAAATCCTGTGCTGGAAGGGACCCTCAAGGACCACTGAACTCCAGCTCCTGGACTAAATTAAAAGCTTCATTCCTCAAGATTCAAGTACAAATATGCTGCTAAATGTGTCATACCTCCACATATGTCTTGAAGAAAGGAGCTGAGGAACATCTGAGTATCTAAGGAAATGCTTCCCGAATGAAAAGAGAGCAGATACAAAGAGATGTTCCCAAGCCTCATGTTCACTTTCAAACATCTCCCTGCAGATTTAACCACAGCTGCTGAAAAATCTGAGAGGAGGTTATAAAGCAAGTCACTGGGGCTTGTATTGGACCTTGTACTCCTTCACTAAAAGCATCGCTGGATTTCCTGGGATTTCCATGAGTTTCTGGTCTTTGCAAAAAAGCTACAGCTTTTCTCCGCATCCTCTGCCTCAAAGAAACACTTTCTAAGCCCCCGGCCGGCAGACGGTGCCTCTCGGCTCCTCCCCCGCGAGCACCGGGCCCGCCGGACGGGGGATGCCCGGTGCCGGGACACAGCCCCGCTGTGTGAGCAGGGGCAGGAGCTGCGGC
>VZRX01011132.1:54929-112822 GCA_013398075.1 Notiomystis cincta
CCGGACGCGGAAGTGCCGCGCGGGAGCCGCGGGACGCGCACCGCCAGGTCAGGGCCCCGCGCTCGGACACTCCGCGGGCGGGAGGGGCTGTGCCGCGCCCTGCCCTGCCCTGCCCTGCCCTGCCCTGCCCGGGCACAGCCGTTCCCGGCCGCGGCTGCGAGCGGCACGGAGCGTAAAGGCGTCCGAGCTTCCTCCGCGCCCGGCCTGCGCCGTTCCCCCCGGTGTCCTTCCCCGGGGCTCTGGTTTGAGCCGCCGCGCTGCTCGCTCTGCGCCGCTGCCCCCCGTGCGGGTAAGGACCCTGGCGGGGCCCCTGTGCCAGACCGGCCCTCGGCGCTGCTCCGGGCAGGAGCTCGGTTGTCTCGATGCGCTTCTGTGTCCTTTATAAACGAGCAGCCGAATGGGCGCAGCGGCCCCAAAGCACGATTAGTGCATGGCGGCGGCGTGTAACTGCTCGGGTTTGTTTCCTCTCCGCTCCGGCCCTGCTCCTTGTGGCGTCCCCGGGTCAGGTCCGCACCAGGAGGCGCTTCTTCCCAGACCCGCATCAGTTCCAAGTTAGAGTTCGTTTAAACAAATTTTGGGTATACGTCTTTTGGGTTTTTTTCCCACCCCGACCCTATAGCTCGGTAATTGACTTTTTGCCAAGCACATCTGCAAGCTCAACCCTTTAATCTATTTGAAAAGAACACTTTTAGGTTCCTCTGTGCCTGTGCCTGTAGCTGTAGCTGCCCCGCACTCCCCTCTGCTGGGCGCAGCTCTGCCGCGCTTCGCTGAAATCGGCCGGGACAGCGCGCTGTGTTCATGCGCAGAACGTTCAGAATCGGTTTGTGTTGACAAGAGCTCTGTGTTTGCTTTCATTTCTATGTTAGATATGCAAAATGCCTTCAACCGTCTTGGCTCGAAGCGTCTGAGAAGAACTGGAGCTCAAGATGAGAACCAACAAGGTGTACAAGCTCGTCATACATAAGAAGGGGTTTGGAGGCAGTGGTCAGTATCTCCTAGCTCATAACAGGAGACCAGCACTCCACACTGAAAGCAACTGTTTTATTGAACTTTTTAACAAAAGAGTGAAGGTGGAACTTAGATGTAACAATCCTATTGCCAGCCAGAATTTGGAAAGCTCTTTCTAATAGCAGGATACCCCAAAATAAATGAACGTTCATTGGAGGAGAGCAAGATTTATCTAAAATTAAAATTGCTTTATTTTTACTTCCTCCCCTTTTATTGCAACACTTTTCTCTTAATCTGGTGTTTCAGTCACCCTAATGAGTGTCACATGTCAGTGACTTATGACTGCATGTGGATGTGTTTCTGAGCACTAATAACAGTGCCACTGATTGGACTGCTCCCTACTCCTAGGCTTACAGCACGTTGATAAATCCTGTTGAGATTCTATAGCTGTCTACTTTCCTGCTGGTGTTTGTTGTATGAAAAGTACAGAAGATGATTCTGGTTGCCTAAATAAGGCACAGTCTTTTGCTGAACACTTCTTTAGTGAAAGCTCTGTTGTTTGAATTGTTTGTGCCTGCAGGAGTGGCTGATCTGAAGTGGCTGTGTAGGGGCCCTGCCATGTGAATAGAAAGCTTTTTGCTGATGTGTTCATGTTGGTTTGTAGTATTTATGCATACTGAGCTGTTGTAGGCAAACATGCAGGTGTCTGTGTTCAGTATTTATCTGTTCACTGCCCTCACTCGTTTATGTCTTGCAGATGATGAACTGGTGGTGAATCCTAAAGTCTTTCTCCAAATCAAGCTGGGGGATGTTGTGGAAATTGCACATCCCAATGATGAATACAGGTGAATTCTCTTTGCTGGTACCAGTCAGGCTGGAGCACTGGAAGGATCTGTTCATGTGTAATGGTTTCTAGAGTGAGAGGCTCTTAGGGCTGGTATAACTTTGCTTCAAGATGCTGCCATGATTTTTTTCTGCCTAAAGAGAAGTAAAGAGATTAGCAAGAGTGCTTCCTTAAAGTTTATGGAATTCTTTGTGTTTGGTGTTAGTTTGCTGATCTTCCATAGGCCAAGTAGTACCTGAATGTAGAATCTACAATGTCTGTATCCTTTTCCTGGATCTGCTGTTACCTGAGGATTGTTCTCCTCTCTGACAGTATATCCTAGGCAAAACTAAAATTCTGTGGCTTTGTTGTATGAATCTGTTCATCCTGCAGCCTGGATCTGAAAAGCAGCAGTACACTTGTGTGAGGCTCTGAGAAGTCCTTGTGTGACCTAATTTCCCATTAGTAGTTTCATCTTTACCTCAAGAGCACCTTATAACTATGAAGAGTGTAAGGAGCAAGACAGAGACAGGTGGAGAGGATGGTGTATAAAACTTTCTAGAAAATGTTAATGTTTCTCTTTAGCTACCCTGTGGTCCACATTACTAAATAATTCTGAGTGTGTGATTTACCAGAGAGACTGCTGGTATCTCAACTTGTCTACCTTTTTTCTCTTCTCCCTGCTAGTCCCCTGCTTCTACAAGTGAAGTCACTTAAGGAAGACTTGCAGAAAGGTAAAACTCTAGACTTATGCACAGTAAAATCATAGGAAGGGTGACATGACTGGGCTGTACCTGTGATTGGGTAATGTGTGTATTTTAATTTCATAAGAATATCAATGCTTTGTCTGTTTAGCAAGGGAAGGATTAGAATTTTAACAGAAAATGGGCAGTTAGTTCTAAATCTGCTTTTGTTTGAGTAATGTGAGGTATGGTTCAAACAAACTTGGCTTTTAGCCCAAAATTTGTGTTTCATGACAGTCTCACTGTGTTGTTTTTGTACCTGAAAACCACTTGAAACCTTTGGGAACATTCACCTCCCTGCTGTCCTCTCTCATTCTCGTGGCAGAAACGATAAGTGTGGATCAGACAGTTGCTCAAGTGTTCCGCCTGCGGCCGTACCAGGATGTCCATGTCAATGTTGTTGACCCAAAGGTGTGTGCTTTTGCCACTTGTTTCCATCCATTCCATCACTTGACTCAAATTAGAAACCTGGGACTTTCCATCTGCAATAGTCTGGGGGGGGGAAAAAAAGGCATTTATTTTTTATTGAAAGATATTTAGTCTTCTTCCCTAAGAAAATGAGCCTTAGACTTCTGAATTATTTGTTGGTTTGTTATGTGTCTCTTCTCTCCCTACCATCTCTCCTCTCTTTTTGAACTCTATGATCCAGCTGCAAGAGAGCTTGGTAGGAATGTAGACATTTCACATATCTTTAAATTTCAGAAATACATGAGAACCAGGCACAGTAAAGAAAACCAGAAATTGGCCTAATCAAAAGAAGAGCCATGATGTGGATTTACATTATTTGATACCACAGAGCCTCTTACAGAAAGGCATTTCTTGTAAATGTCCCAACTATTAAAAGAGCTGCAGTCAAAACTTGTATTTTGCACAAGACAAAAATCTGCAGGAAATGAGGCTTCCTTAATGTCATGAACAATGGCAGTAATTTGTTTAATTTGAGCTTTCAATCTGCGCTGAGACTCGTAGGACAGATTTAGTCCTTGGGCTTTTTCTGGTCACCTAGTGCAGTGTTTTGCAGCTTGCAGTAGTTGAGGTACCTGCATAACTTTGGTATTTATTTCTATGGGCTTCCCTTTTATCTTGCAATTTTAGGGATATTGACTTGCTTTTGAATGGCCCTTCTTGTAACCTTTGGTTATTAAATGAACAGATTGGTGGGCTCTGCTTAAAAACAACCAGTAGAATCTAAGCAGTGTTTTTCATCCATTTCCCAGGAGGTGACCTTGGACTTGGTGGAGCTGACATTTAAAGATCAGTATATTGGGCGTGGGGACATGTGGCGACTCAAGAAGAGTTTGGTAAGGCCCCTGCTGCCCTTGGGCAGGCTGCAGGTGCTGCACCTTTCATTCTGTGTGCTGTGGAAGAAAAGAAATGCTTTACAAAATGCAGAGAACTGAAGACAAAGACAGTGCCAGCAGCTCCTGAGGATCTTGTGCTGTGGGTGGCACATCAGAGTTGGAGAAATGGATGTAAATATGTTGTAGAAAAACAAATCCCATCATTTCCTGCTCCACTGCCATAATGTTGATTACTGCCTTGGGCATTGAAAATGCTGTTGAGAGTTTTTTTGCTTGTGTTCTGAATTTTAATGTTTTCCTACATTTGGAAGGAATTGAATCCAAACGTTTTTCAAGTAGAAGTATGCTGAAGTGTCCCCTCTCTGAGAGTGCCACTTAATAAGCAGCTATTAGAATATCTTCTGCCTGCATCTCTGAAGTGCAGTCTTCAGCTCCTCTGAGTGCTGTGAATTAGGCAAATGATCCCAGTTAGTTTATCTGTGTTAAAAGTGATTTTCTATTGTCTATTACAGAGGATCTGTAGGCTGAGCTATTAGTAGTAACTACAGAGAATGGATTTTGTGACTTCTGTCATAAAAATCACCTGTTTGAGTGTGAGTGGTTTTTATGTACATTGTTCTTCTCACTCTGAGCCTGCTCTTCTTTGAACACATGTAACTCTTCTTTCCTAGGTCAGCACATGTGCATATGTCACCCAGAAAGTTGAATTTGCAGGTATCAGGTCAGTGCCTCCTCTGTTTGCTGTGCTTGCTGTTACTTACTGCCTTAGCTTCATCAGTTCTGAGTATCCAGCTGGAGACTCTCCTCTGACAAATCCTTTGTGTTTCATTGTTCTCATCTACAGATTTCTGTCTGCACCATGGGGTGGGGAAAGGCTTCTATCTGATTTGGGGTAAAAGAAACTACTAGTAGGGCAGTCAGCTGCACTCATGGCTTCTGATGAAGGCCAAATAATTTTCTTTTTATCTCTTAGAATATTTCCCTCCTTCCCAAGCTATGTTAATAGTTCAGAGGGGGTTACTTCAGTTGCTCTTGGGGTGACACAGGGACAAGGAATGTGCAGATGTAGAGGAAAATGGCTGTTTGACATCTTTTGGGTTAAAGATGAGGTTTTAACCAAATAAGTCATCCTTGAGTGCAGACTTTGGTACATCTCTTACTTGCTTAAATACTGATTCTCTAATATTCATATTCAAATATTGTGCACTTCTTTTCTTTCAGGGCACAAGCAGGTGAACTGTGGGTCAAGAGTGAGAAAGTCACTTGTGGATACATCAGTGAGGACACCCGGGTAAGAGTTCAGGAAATGGGGAAAGCAGTTTTTCCCTTCTTTTCCTTGCCAGCTTTTTGTAATTCTGTTTCCTGCAGATTTGTATGGATCACTGGAATTGTCTGTAAGGTGAAGAATGGCAATAACTTCAGGACAGTGAATCATTATTAAACTTCAGCTCTGCTGTGCTGGCAGTGCTAGGAATGACCTGTTGGAGGGGAAATTCCCTGTGGTGCAAGGGCCACAGCTGTACAAGTTGCTGTTTATTTGGGCCTTTTAATGAAAGTCCATTGTTTTAAATAAGCTCTTGCTTTCCTTTGCAGGTGGTTTTCCGCTCCACTTCTGCCATGGTTTATATTTTTATCCAGATGAGCTGTGAAATGTGGGATTTTGATATTTATGGTACGTAGGTAACTGACCTGCCTGGGAATGTGGATGGCAGCAGCTGTCCTTTCTGCCCCTACTAGAAAACTGCCCCTGCTATTTATTTCTGCAGTGTTAGCAAACTAAAATATCCTGCCTTTGGCCTAAGCAGTGCTCCAAGGTGTGCTGTGGTCTTGCCTTAGATCCTTCCTTGCAGTGCCACCCATTTCTGTCCCTGGCTGTGCCATCATTTTCCTGTCCCTGTAGAGCCTGGGTACCACAATCTCAGTGATGAAATCACTGTGAGCATTGGAAAGGTTCTCTGTGGATATGAAATGTTGCGTGATGAGGGCAGGTGCCACTTTGTGAATCCTGAAGAAAGAAATGTATGGAAGTCCTGTGCAAAGAGGACCTTGATGTTTTAGCTTTCTCTTGACATTGGCTTACTGAGGAAGTGAAACCTGCCTTAGCCCAGGTAGAAGTTGGTAACTTCAGCTGGAAATACTACAATTTCAGGCATTAAGAATGAGTCACTTCTCTATGTCATCCTATTTTTTTTTCTGGCTTAATTCTTTAGCAAACCTCTTGCCACTTCCTTTGACCATGTGTTTAGGTATATGGAACTGGGCAACCATTCAAAACAGAGCAGGGGATCAGTTGTGCATTCTATGCATAAAAGACAGTACAGATGCTTTCCCAGCATGCTGCAAATGTGTTGGAAAAATGAATTACAGGTCAGATCCTTCTGGCAGTCAGAGCCATGTTTACATCCTCTGAAAAAATGATGCTTTTAAATCTGTTTATCATCTTATCTTAGTGCTATTATCCTTTATTATGCACACAGCTGCTCTAATTTTAATGATTATAATTGTCCTAGAATCTTAGGGTTAAATATGCCCCATAGTTGAAGTAACTTATCTGATGCTTGGGAGATTTTTATTTTGCAGGGGATTTATACTTTGAGAAAGCTGTGAATGGTTTCCTTGCTGACCTCTTCACAAAATGGAAGGTAAATAGTTGATTGAGTTCAGTTTTAATTTTTTATTTTTCTGGAATTGTTAGGGGCATCTCTCTGAACTGTAACACATCAGAATATCAAATTGCTGTGGGTGTAAACAAATGGTGTCAACTGTCTGTTTTCTTAACAAAAATCTTGGCAACTACAGAGAGGAGCTTCTTTAAGGACTAGTGGAGAGTGCTCCTGGTAAATGTGATATAGCCAAGCAGCACAGAATCTGCAGGAAGACCATCTTGTTATTTCAGAGGTAGATGGGGCACTAATGCAGATCCATTAATGCAACAGTCTAGTTTTTGTTAGTTACCTTTGTTTCTAGGTGTGAGGGAAGAGAGGCTGTTACTGTATGTGCACATACACAGTTTTCTACCAGACATTTAAGGTTTTCTTTTTGCATTTGTTCTTCCTGGACAGGAAAAGAATTGCAGCCATGAAGTGACAGTGGTTCTCTTTTCAAGAACATTTTATGAAGCAAAATCTATAGGTATGCAAATTCTCTATTTTCATGTTTCCATTTTTAAACCTAACTCCTCTCTTGAAAGTTGGTCTCAGGCTGACAGGGACTTTTTCTCTTTTTTTAATTGCCATGTTCAAAGTATTCTGTATTGAGCACAGTAGGTACACAGCCATTGTTAGGAAAGTACTGCAGTGAAAACCTTACATAGAAGAATGTTGCAAATTTTCCTCATCATACTCAAGCTGTCCTACTGGATTAAAAGCAGTTTTTATATTGTGTAGGAGATCTGATATTTCTCCAAGTATTTTGGTTTTTTGTTTGTTTGCTGGGGTCTTTTTTGGTTTTTTTGTTGTTTATTTTTAATAGAAATAACAGCTTCTTACTGGCAAAGATGAATCATTTCTATACAAGAGCATGGGATAAGATGTGCTTTTCCTTCCATTTCAGATGAGTTTCCTGAAACACATCGTGCATCAATTCGGCAGGATCATGAGGGAAGATTTTATGAAGATTTTTATAAGTATGTTTTCCTCCCAGTTCTTTTCACCTCTGGTCCCTCAGTGTCTGTGCAACACAATGCACTCTTTTGTGCATTTCTTTATAGTTTGTTCATCCCTTCTCACTTCCCCTGATCTCTTCCTTTCATGGGCCTCATTAGGCTGTGTTTTTTCTAGAGTTGTGGTTCAGAATGAGAGGCGGGAAGAGTGGACCTCCTTGCTTGTGACCATTAAAAAGCTTTTCATCCAGTATCCTGTGTTGGTCCGACTCGAGCAAGCAGGTACAAGAATCCTCCTTTCCCTGCTTTTATCCTTTGCTTTCTCTCTTTTTTTATTTTTTTAGCTTGTCAGTAAACTATCCAGTTTCACTTGGAGCATGGTGTTGTGCTACTTAGTGCTCTCCTGGCTGGGCAATTTGCCTTGGTCTGTCTGTGGAACTTAACATCAATTTTGCCTGTAATTTTTGAACTACAGTATTTAGTCCAGATGTATTTCAGTATTTAATACACATGTATAGTATTATAGTAGTCAGTATTTGGTATTTATAATAGTATTTAATACAAATGTATTTTTCTGTGGGTTTTTTATTATATAAAGTTGGTCTATACAGGAATGCTGATTTTTGTTTTTTTCATTCTGAATACTTTTCCAGAGGGCTTTCCACCAGGTTACAATTCTACCTCAGCACAAGGAAACTACCTGGAGGCCATAAACCTTTCATTCAATGGTAAGTTACGAGCAATGGATAAAAATATACAGGGGAAGAATATTAAAGCAGCTGCCTACAAATGGGTGTGGGCTTTGCTACTTTTTCCTTAACGCTGTGAAGAGGAGGGGAATATTAGGTGCTCACCTGCCTTGCTCTGAAAAGAAACATCCAGGGTCTTTTGCAAGTGTTGCTGAATTCTCTGTGGCAGTGTTTGACAAGCATTACATCAACCGCAACTTCGACCGCACGGGGCAGATGTCGGTGGTGATCACCCCGGGCGTGGGCGTGTTTGAGGTGGATCGGCTCCTCATGATCCTCACCAAGCAGCGCATGATCGACAACGGTAGGAACCCTGCCCCACCCTGCCCTCCGTCCCTCTGAAGGCAGACACGGGTTGGGCAAAGCGCCAACTTCTTCTGGCTGTGAGAAAGTGTCTGCTGTAACTTGTGTGCTCTGGGAGGAGGGGTTACAGCTGCAAGGCTCGTGTCTGTGCTTCATGGTGAAATGAGCAGGTTTTCAGAGTACCTGCTCATTTAGTTTCTTTTATTTGTGATAGAGAACTTCACTTGTCTGTGCAAAGCTTTCCCTTGAAGGATAATCTTGCATGAGTTGCATTAGTTTAGAAAAAGTATTTATTATATTCCCACAGATACTCTTGGTTTGTAACCATACCATGGGACTGTTAACTACCATTTTCAATATTATTGCCTCTTATAATATGATGTGAATACATATTGGGTCTTCAATTCAAATTATGATCTGTTTTGTCTTAGTGTATCCTGCTTGCTCGACAGCTGAACTCTGCTGTTGTCTGTTTACAGGGATAGGTGTGGATTTGGTATGCATGGGAGAGCAACCCTTGCACGCTGTACCACTCTTTAAGGTAAGGCTGCTTTCCCTTCTCTCTGTTCCTGCTACAAACCCCTCTCATTTCATGACTGTCTGTGTACAATCAGTTGCTTCTGAATTCCTCTTACAGCTCCATAATCGCTGTGGTCCTGGTGACTCACGAATGGGTGATGACTACAATATTCCACACTGGATAAATCATAGGTAGGTGAATTCTATCAGCTTTTGCTAAACACTTCTGCTTTGCTTTACTCTTCATAATGTCTTGAATTCTCTTTCTTCTTTCACTGATTATCACCTCAGCTTTCCTTGTGAAGCAAAGGAGATACTACATTACTCTTGCAGAACTCTGGGCATTAATGCAACATAACAGAAACGACAGGATTCTCAAACAGCTGGTTTGAGTCACTACAGTTGTGTAAATCAGAGAGTTGTGGAAATGGATGTCTTTCTGTAGAAAGTGAAAATGAACTGGGCAATGCAGGTGTTAAGCATTTTAGGAAGGGTCTAGACTGAGGCTGTAGAAGTATCAAAGCCCTATCTTTAGGCAAAGAGTAGCTTCTCTCAACCATCCCTCAGTGTTTTCCATATGTTGTTTTATGCACCCAAAGGTTTCCCATTTTCTCCATCCAATAGCTGACTCAGGTTCCTGGTCTGTTTACTGCTTAGCAAACCAACTTTGTTGAGTTCTTAGAACACAGTCCTTAAAGCCACTGTTTTTTCTTTCAGTTTCTACACATCCAAAAGCCAACTCCTGTGTAACAGCTTCACTCCACGGATCAAGCTGGCAGGAAGGAAGGTAGGTATCTTTCTGCTTTATATTTTCTTACTAGCTGGTCATATCCCTCTTCTCAGTCAAGCATCACAATATTTCTAGCAAGTATTCCAACAGCTGCAACTAAGTTTCTGTGTTAAAAGGCTGTGAAAGCAAAGCTGCAAGGTTTGTATTAGGGATTGTGAATGAGGAACTAGTTTGTAGGTCTTTCTAGGATAAAATTGTGTGAGAAATGTTTTAGCCACCATAAAAATTAGTTTCATTTCGTAACAAAGAACTCTATGGAGAGGAAGAAAGATGTTGAGCATTGTCACACAGGTTTGTGACCAAGTATCAGTATTTAAAATTTCTAAAGTTGTCTGGCTGTCTCACTGAGTCAGCAAGCTAAACTTTGTCTGCTTGATCACACTGAGGATGTTTTGTTAGAACATACTGACTGTTTCCCTTCCCTCTGTCTTTTCTGTTGCTCTCTCTTTCTTTTTTTTTTCTTGTTTGTTTTTTTGGTCACTTCACACTTCCTTTGTTGGACCCTCCAGCCACTGACAGAGAAGGCAAAAAATAATCGTGATGCCTGTAAGTAATTCTGCTCTGGAATGATCTGTCCCAGTGACTCCCAAACTAACAAACAGCTGCAGTAAGACAATGACACTTCAGCACAAGGAAGGGACAATTGTTACAGAAACCCATCAAACCCATATTTGAGTGTTTCCCATATTTGTTACTTGGGATGTTGATGTGATGTGCCAGTAGATTTCTTGGCATTTATTCATTTAATGTTTAGCATATATGGGGGAAAGACATGATAGCCTCAGCCAGCCTGGTTCAGAGGCACCAGCTTTGAGAATTGAGCTGCTCCAGCTGCTCTGCCCAGGACACTTGGGGATTTCTTTTGGAATAGATACTTTCCTTAGGGGTGAGAGGCGGATACTCTGACTCACAGATTCTTGAAAGAGGTTCCAGTGCTGTATGATTTTTATTTCAGCATTGGGAGCTCCAAAGGATGCTGAGAATGCCCTGCCTATCCAGGTAGATTATGATGGCTACGATGCCCAGGTGTTCCGGCTGCCAGGCCCATCCAGAGCCCAGCGCTGTTCCACTTTCAGGTGAGAGGCTGGGGAGGGCACTGGTTCTGGAGTAGCCATGTGATGTGTGCTTGGTACATAAAATACTTGGAGAAATACAAGGAGAATTGATCTTCACAGGTGAGCAAAAGCTTCATCTGTACCTCATCTTCATGACTGGTTGTCTGGTATTTTACTTTTAAAATAGTGTGTGGGGGGGGTGTCCTAGGAAAAGGCATAAATGTATTTTTTCCTTAAATCTTTAATTTTGTTTGAAGTGGAATAAAGCTTGTCTTCCTAGCAGATTTTGCAAGGGTGTTAAGAAAGTATTTGCACATTAGACTTGCACAGAGTTGTAGAAATAGTTTGATGCACTGCTTAGTAACTGGTAAACAGAGTGGTGAGGAATCCTCTCTGAAAATGATGCCTGTCTTAATGAGAGAAGAAGCAGAAAAGCTGAGTGCAGGTTCTCAGCTATTCCATGTCCTTTTGTCTGAGGAGAAAGCTGATTACTCTCAGATCATGGCCAAATTCATTGAATAGGTTATAAATTTCAGTGCTTTTTCAGAAATACAGGATTGACAAGCTTGTTTCCAAGTACTTTTTTGACTTTGCTTCTTTCAGTGGTATTGCCTAACTCTGAGCACATGGACTTGCTTGTTAGTATGTTAATTTGAGCAGCCTGTAGGAACCCATGCTGAAAGATGCCAGCACAATTTAAATAGTTCACAATTCCAAGTAGTTTCCCTACAGCTACATGTTCCTGGCACTGTAGGCTGAGGTCTGGTGTCTTCTAGGCCACATCTCTACCAGGTTGGAGTGGTTCTGTAGGATTGCACAGGGAGTCAAGCAGGCCCTTTCACAGCCCTTGTGCTGGAAGCATTGCAGTGTTCTTGTCATGTGATGCACAGAAATAAAAATTACCTAAGCAGTCAAAAAAGGTAGAGATGGTTTCCCTGTCATGTTCTTCTTGAGTTCACCTGCTGAGCATTGAGTCTTTTGCCTGACTTGGGCCTGTTCCAGCCCGCTGATAAGGTGTGGATTAATCCCTTTCCTGTCCCCCTGAGCAGGTCAGTGAGGGAGAGGGAGAGCCGCACGAGGAAGAGCTCCAGCTCCTACGATGTGTCCTGCAGCCCCTCCCTGCAGAGCCGAACGCTGCCCCCGGAGGAGGTGAGGAGCCAGGCTTCTGACGACAGCTCTCTGGGCAAGATCTCCAACATCCTGATGATCCCACGGCCTCACCTGCACCAGTGTGAAGTCAGCAGCTCCTTGGGCTATACCAGCACCAGAGGTCAGCTTGGGGCAGATGGGAAGGTACCTTTGGAGGGGAGAGAAGGTGGAAGTTTGTGTTGGCCAGCACAGTGGAGGTGGGGCTGTATTGGCACTCATGGTACAGCTTTTCCACAGTGCAGCTGGGTGTGCATTCTCCCTTTGTCATCCTTGTCCAATTCCATTGCTTTTTTTTTAATGGCTTGTCCTAAATAGAAGTGTCCTGACACTGATTTGCTCTTTTCCCTTGCCTGTTTCCTTCTTTAGTACTCGACTATTCTCCTGTGCCTGCCTGCAAGTGTGGACGTACACAAGGAACTTGTATTATCCAGGTCACCTATAATCTGTCAAATGAGAACTGGCCTTAGCAGTGAGCCCTGGGGGACCCTGCTTATGACATCCCTCTGTGGGATTTGTTGTCATTAAGACTCACTTTCTGGGTCCTTCTTTTGACAATGTACTGCTGAACTGTCTCAGTGTGTTAGCAGTGCTGGCACTCCCCTTTTCTTCCTTTCTAATTTAATTTTGTTCTCAGGCAGTATGCAGTATCTTCCACAAACCCAGTTAATTTCTGGGTAAATTGTATTCCTCCTGCAACTGCTTCATCTTCTATAAAATTCTACTCCTGAAGGCTCTTCATGGTTTTTTCATGCCGTGCTGTATGACACTGATACCATATTTATCCTGTCACAGGAATCACAGTTACTGGTGTGGAACTGCTCTCACAGTGTACTTGACATTACATCTACCTTTCCTGTTTTCCCCTGCTGTCACTTAATACGACTCTTCTTTCTTTAGTATTTCTGTTATTCCTTTAGTTTTGAAGGATGGCTGTGTGACCCAGCTGAAGATGTTCAGCAAGATGAGGATGTGGAACTGGCAGGGAGGGAAGAGTCAAAGAAACAGAGATCTTTCACATGTTGTATTTGACAGTATAGAATGGTAAACAAGACCCTTCCACATCTCTTTGGGATTTCCACTTGTTGGGCAGAGTAATGCTACTTATCCATCTGGTATATTTTTCTCTCCTGTTTCTAAATAACTGCACTTCTATTCTACACTTAGTAATGACAACTACTGGTATCTTGTGGTGATCATGTCCCATGTCTTTGGGGAGTGATCCCTGATTTCAGTGCTCAGATCTGAGTGTTACAGAGAAGGCATGTGTACTAGGCTCAGCTGTGGCTTCTGCTGTGTCTTTGCTACTCATCCTGAAGTTTCTGTTATGTCAGCCTTTTGATTTCTCAGGAATTCTCAAAGGCCTGAGTAATTCTTCATAATTGGCTTAGCAAGTGGTTTCTCTATGGATTCGTTTAGTAGGAGTTTACAGCAGTGCCGTAATGGCAGATGGAGCAATGCTTTTTCTTGTCTGTGTTCTTGTTTACATTGTAACTTCCAGGCTGGATCGGAATTGCTTTCAGCTTCTCTGCCTGCTTCTTCCTTAGGCCTCCTTATTTCCGCTTACCCCGGGCGATCTTCATAC
The DNA here is from genome assembly GCA_013398075.1 of Notiomystis cincta. Lineage (NCBI taxonomy): Eukaryota > Metazoa > Chordata > Aves > Passeriformes > Notiomystidae > Notiomystis > Notiomystis cincta. Next base: position 68,493 of record VZRX01011132.1, read on the forward strand.
CCCCGGGCAGTTAATTCTCCTGGCTGTGCCCGCTCTCACCGAGCCGGTTGTGTTTTCTAGATTTCCTGGAGAGCACGCTGGAGTCTCAGCAGCGCGACTCGAGCGCCCCGGGGCGGTTCCACGTGGGCAGCGCCGAGTCTCTGCTGCACATCCGCCCGGGGGGGTTCGCGCCGCAGCGCGCCCTCATCAACCCCTTCGCGCCGTCCCGCATGCCCATGAAGCTGACCTCCAACCGCCGGCGCTGGATGCACACCTTCCCCGTGGGTGAGCACACCCCCCCGGGCTGCTGCAGCCGCCGCCCTGCCTGACATGAGCACGAGAGAGCCAGCGAGAGCTCTGGGGCGTTAAAGTGCTCTGCACGCTGTGGGGGCTGAAATGAGTCTACAGGCCTGAGCAATCCTCTTTTGGAAAATAAGTCTGTTTGCATCAGGGACAGAACAATTCTCCGTTGGAGGGAATTGTAACTACAATTTGGGTTGGTTTTCTGGTGCTGAGTTGTTCGCATAATTGTTTAATGCCTTGCAAGTAGGCCCTCCAAAATGGTTTTAAAAATGCTCTGCTTGACTTGCTTCAGAGGAGATGGCAGAGGTTCAAGGCTTTGAAGATTTTGTAAACATGCTTTCTTAATGTCTGTGAGCTCTCATTGCCTGTGCTGCTGGCAAAGAAGGGTACAAGCCCCTGAGGAATCAGTGCAGCCGTGGTGATCAGTGGTCCCATTGTAACTGTGTAGGTCCCTCAGGAGAAGCTATCCAGATCCACCATCAGACCCGCCAGAACATGGCAGAAATGCAGGGCAGTGGGCAGCAGGATTTGACACACTCCTCTGCAGAGCTGCTGGAGCTGGCCTACCATGAGGCAACTGGCAGGTGAGCCATTTGCTCAGGCTTCAGTCTTGGGTTTATAGACCATGAAATCAGATCTGTAACTGACCAGCTACGTTTTGTTTCTCTCCTGAGGGGACAGAGCAGCTGGTTCTCTGCTGTCCTGCAAAGGCAATGCTTTGGTTATTGCTGGAGGCAAAGAACAAACAGTATGGACAGCTCTGGAATGCTGTCCCAGCCTTCTCATGGCTGCTCTTGTCCATCTCTGCCAACATCAGTGAGGGAAGAGCTTGGCTGCAGCCCGGGCTCGGCTGAGGGCTTGTTGGTTTGCTAAAAGCAGGGAATGGTACGAGTGAGGAAGGTTGTACCAAACTGGCTGGTTTGTTTCTCTGCAGACACGTCAGCTCTCGGCATCCAGGGGACAGTGGCTCCTTCCTGAGCTTCGGCGGGGCAGAGGAGTATGGGAACGGGCTGGGGGCCGGCCCCGGAGCAGGTACCGGGCAGGGGCGGGGCCCGGGCAGCGCCGCGGGTCGAGCAGTGCTCCGGGTGGGCAGGCCCTGCAAAGCAGGAGGAGTCAAGAACGGGGAAACAGGGACCTCTTAGTGCTCTTACTTGGACTTCTCGGTGCATGGTGGTTCTTTGGGTTGCTTTGTTGGGTTTAGTTCGGTTTTGTTTAATGTATCTCTGCTTCTCTAGGTGTGTGTTATAAAGTTTATTATAGAAAGATGCTCTCAGGCAGTAACTGAGTTCCATAATAACAAAGCAGTGATGTCCAGACACAAAAAATGACTGAATATGCACTGGTGTTCAGAGCCCTTCCTTTTTCTTGGTGGGGCTGTGTTAAGCTGTTATCTTTTAGAGAGAAGACACATGTCTGTACTTTCAATTGAAGATTTCCTCTATCTTCCTTAACTTACCCTTACCCTGAATTAGTGGAAATTCTCAACATTTCTTTTTAGCCCTGTAAATGGAACAATATGCCGTGTTAAGCATTCTGCTGTGTTATTTGTTTTTTTTGTGACCTATCCTCTGCTTTTGTGGATATGCATTTTAGCTTCATACATAGGAAAAAATTGAACTTTTAGACTACAGCATTCAAGACTTATATGTTCTTTGCTCAAAACCAATTTAAACATTTTTTGAAGAATAAATTTGCCCTTCTGCATTACAGTGGATTAAAACAATTTTGTTTTCTATTATGTCTTGCAGAGCCATAAAGAACTTAGCAGACTTAATTGTCTTGTGCCTCATCTTGTATCCACGTAGCCACATTAAAAATTATTTTCTGTTGCTTCCTTCTGTGAATTTCATCTGAATACATTGGATTTTCTCACTTTACATTTTTAGTATTTTCTGGCTTCCAGAAAGGCTCTGTTTGTTTTTGCAATTGCTAAACTGCATTTCAACTGGATGCAGTTTGCACAGTGTAAATGCAGAGCAGGCCCTGGCAATCAACAGCCTTGCATTTTACAGAACCTCTTTGTGTCTGTAGACCCTCAGTGTCTATAAGGGCCACACAGGGACTCAGTGCTTGGACTGAGGGTTCTCCCTTATGGTTTGAGTCACCTATGGGAAAAAAAATGCAATTTCTTATTGAGTCTGGTTCTCCTCTGCTGCCTGCAGCACGGTTTGGTGCAACACGGGCTTCAGAGTGAAAAATGATCCCTTCTCTTTCCCTTGGGGCTCAGGATGTTGTCGCTATTGCCCCACAGATGGGAGTGGTAGCTCAGAGTAAATCCTGCTGCAATTCCCGGTCTGGATGGCAGATGGCAGGAGGAGCTGGGGAAAGGTGAATGCCACCTAGAGCCAGCTCCCCTACAGGTTACTGGCATCATCATGCAGCAGATCTCCACCCTTTCTCTTACAGGGGAACAGCTGCCATGTTGATACCAATTTCCTGGGTAAATCTGCCTAAGCTATTTAAAAAATAGTTCCTTTTGAATGTTTGGAGGCTTACTGAAATATTTGTTTTGATAAATGGCTTTGAAGGCAGCAGTTTTTCTTGTCTCCTTAGCAGCTCTTTTTCTCTCATGTGCCACATCAGCTGTTTATAGGAGCTTAGAGCATCTACTTTTCAAGATATTTCACCATTTTGGGGAGGAGGGCTTTGCTTGGGTTTAGCTACTGAGCACTTCTAGTGAGATCAAACTTCAAGTTTGATCCAAGATTTATTTTTTCCTTATTAATTGGCTTAGTGGCTTTTTTCTGCTGTGCAGAACCCTGAGATTTTCCATGCAGAGAAATTCTGTATCTCAAAACACCATCATGCTTTTGATTAATTTTTATTTGAAATTCAAGAGCAGTGCATAATTGCTTAAAATAAAACACATATTTCTGTCTTGTAGGGGTGAACCTCAAAACTCAGAACAAGGATTCCTTGGAAGATGCTGTCTCTAATTCTCCAGATCCAAGTAAGCAGGAGAAAGGTTTGGAATAGAGTTTGCATAGGTGGGAAGATGAGGAGGGAAAGGGCATGTACATATTTAGAGGCATCAGGAGGTGTTAGGCAAGAAACTGAGAGCCTCCTTGGCTTTTGGCAGTGGTTTATTTTGGCCTGCAGGAATTTGCAGGATCTCCCTGTACTGTCTCACTGTGACTGCAGTTCTGTAGCTCTTAAAAACATGTGAAGCTGTTTGTTGTGTTACATCTGAAATTCTTTCCTTACCAGACACTATAATGCACAAAACTAAAGCTGCTGAATTCCTATCTGCCTCTCAGTATGAAAAGTTTGCTACCAGCTTGTTGAAGTAGAATTAGTACAGTCAGTTTCTGAATTTGGTACCATTTACTGAGAAATATCTGCCTGCACTTCCTAGACAAACAAGGGTGTCACTGCTTAAGAAAGCATTTTCTTTGTAGCCGTCTGTGCTGTGTTACTTTCTTGAGCAGTGTCCCTGCCATTGGTCTTAACACTTTATAGTAAAATAAATTCCTGTCTGTAGGGTCTTTGTGACAAGAAGTTAAGAATCAGTAGGTGATACAAGTTGTTTGAATTGGGTCAGAATGTAATGCAGTGTGGAGCTGATGATTGGGTATAATCTAGTTAGCTTTTCCTTTTTAATGTCTAGTTTTACATCCCTGTAATCTCAAAACTGCAGCATAACGCTAGGAAAGGGTGTGGGAAAAGATTACTTTCCAAGTTACTCTCTTTCTGGTCTTCCCACCCCTCTGGATATATCTTCTGTTTTTATAACTGTGGAAATACTCCCTTTTCTGCTGTTGTACTATTCCAGAGAGAGGCTGGTCTGTCATTCTTTCTCTCTTCTCCAGCTCCTTCTGCAGTTGTCTAGGATGCAAAATTGGTCTGATTTTCTTGTTCAGACTTGGAATGTTGATCTGTTTATTATTAATCAGTAACTACACCTGACTTGCTGTAATTTTGGAAGAGCAGTGGCTATGTCAGCTCTAGCTTTCAATCAAGAGGAAATTAAATGTATTAACTTTGAATGCCTTTTGCATGATGGGATTGAATCAGCATGTGCACTGCATTGTTTAACAAACTCTGTCTCTTTCTCTCCCTCCCTTCTTCCCGTCCTATTTTCTTTCTCCCTTCCCATTCCATACCCCTTTTTGTCCCTGTTGACTTTATACCCACTCTGGTTTTTGTCTCTCATTCTCTTTAACTCCCTCCTCACTCACTCCTTCCATCCTGCTCCGCACCCTGTTTCTCCACGGGTGACCAAACGCCCCCCTGTGTGCTCCCCATGACACAACGAGGCAGTTCTGACGCTGTCTGCTCCCCCCGTAGTGCCAGGCTTCTGTTGCACAGTGGGAGTGGACTGGAAATCCCTCACCACCCCGGCCTGCCTCCCTCTGACCACGGATTACTTCCCCGACCGCCAGAGCCTGCAGAACGATTACACCGAGGGGTGCTATGACCTGCTGCCAGAGGCTGACATTGACAGGTTTGGCCAGCACCTTCTCTGTACAGTCCCGTGCTTAAGGAGCAGGTGATGCAAGAGGATCACTGCAGTCTGTCCGAGGGAATGATGGATTGCTAACAGAGCAGCAGAACACTCACTTTTTCCTTTTTTTCCCAGTGGTAGCTTTGCACCTTTTCTGCTGTTCCCATCTGACAGGTGTGCTCTGTAGATTTTGTGTTAGAAACTGTTGCCATACACAAATTTTTCCATCTCTTTTGTGTTGTGTTTTGATCAAAATATTCAGCCTCAAGCTATCATCTCTGTTAATCTACTTGGTAGATGGAAATGCTAAATGAGCAAATGCATGTGGGCACACAGTGTTTAAGATGCTTATCCTCACTCTAAAGGATGTTTAGTTTAAAGAATCTTGTTGGAAAACAGTGTTAGTTGGACAAATAGAACTTCTCTGCTTGTCTCAGAGGTCTCTGGTAACTATTCTTTAATAGTTAGCTTGTTTTTTTAACTGAAGCAGTCTCATTACCTTAAACATTTTTCAGACTTTCCATAGCTTGTAAGACATCAAAAGACCTGTTTGTGTTGCTGCTTTATGGGAACAAAACAAAAATATTAATCAGGGTGATTGAAATACATAGGAAGTAATAGGATTAATGAAGAAACACCTGGAAGAAATGTCAGTAGGAAGGCAAAGTTCAGAGCAGCAGTTGTAACAATGATCTAATCTCTCCCTGCTGTCCACTTCCCGCTGTGGGAGAGGCTGGAGCACTGCTGCCCACTGGCATTCTGAGCTCTCCTGAATGTGTACAAATTTCACTGAGGCTGTCTGCAAAGTGCTGAAAAAGTCATCTTTGGGGAGCTTGTTGTTTCACAACCGTTGTAGGCAAATTTGTTACTAGTTGCCAATCTGCTTTCAAAGGCAGCACTAAATATTGCCAGGCAGTTAATGATGCTGGCTCAAAAGGTGCCCCTTTTCCCTCCTGCTCCCACAGGCAGGTGCTCCCAGGCACAGAGCTCCAGGGCCCAGGGCAGAGCTAAGAGTAGGTGTGTGTGATCATCTTCCTTATTCCAGTCTGCTTAACCTTTGTGTCCAGGAGGGATGAGGAAGGAGTGCAGATGACAGCCCAGCAGGTGTTTGAGGAGTTTATTTGTCAGCGTCTCATGCAAGGCTATCAAATAATTGTGCAATCCAAACCACAGAAACCAGCCCCAGCTGTGCCACCCCCACTCAGCAGCAGTCCCCTCTACAGCAGAGGTGAGTGACCTGGCCTTGACAAGTCAGGCTTTTGTCTTTCCTTCTGCCAGTCCCAGTAACCTCCACGAGTTGCTCAACACTTTATGTTGGCTGTTCTCTGGTGGTTCTGCCTAGGGAAGTTCTAAATGGGTGGTGTATGAATCCCAAGTGCTCTTCTTGGCTTATGATACCAGCAGATCTTAACTGTAAGAGCAAAAGACTCATTGGGCAACTGTTCCCTAAAAATGTGGCCTGAAAGATGGGTTTTAGCTTGTGCTGAGTTCAGAAGCCCAGTTCTGGACTCCACTTCTGGAGTCTCTTTCTGCAGGCACAGTTTGTTGATAAAGTTCTGAGTACTGCAGCAAGCTGAAAGGGTTCTGCTTTTTACAACTAGGTCTTGTGTCAAGGAATAGACCTGAGGAAGAGGATCAGTACTGGCTGAGTATGGGCCGTACTTTCCACAAAGTCACCTTAAAAGACAAAATAATTACTGTGACTCGGTACCTGCCAAAGTGAGTATCTCTCTGGTTGCTGGCAGTGTTCACATGAATGTCCTTTTCCAGCTCTCTGGGCTTGTTTGAAAGAACACACTGTAGACTCTTCCTTTTCAGGAGAAGAGAGAGAAGCATCTGTATCAATGATACTGAGATTAATGCTTGTGTTTGGTCTTTTAGGTATCCATATGAATCTGCTCAGATAAATTACACCTACAGCTTGTGCCCCTCACACTCTGACTCTGAATTTGTCTCTTGCTGGGTAGAATTTTCCCACGAGAGACTAGAAGAGTACAAGTGGAATTACTTGGATCAGTATATCTGCTCTGCTGGCTCAGAGGATTTCAGGTGAGAGCTCCTTTTCCATCCAGACTGTTCTGTGTCCTAATTGCCTCTTTCCCTTTTTGACCTAAAATTTCATCACTAAGTTCAGCCCACGAGTGCTCAGTACTCCAGGGAGGATATCTGGCCTGCTTTCACTGTCAGCTCCCAGCAGCTGTTGCCTTGTGGGAACCTTGCTCTGTGTTGCTGGTGCATTATCTGACCTTTGATACAAGCTCTTGATCACAAAATTAAGCATGAGCTTCTTTTTTCCTCTGCTACAAATGCAAAGAAATAAGATGGCATTTTGTACCACACAGATGCTTTTCTTGGCTTCTTACTGATTTCTGGATCTGACTCAAAACTTCCATTTATTTTGAAGCTGCTGCAGGTTCGCTTGAGTACTGGTCTTGACTGCAGTCCTATTCCTAAGCTGGGGAGCAAGTGCTTACCAGAAATGTGGAATATCTTCACTAGTATCAATAGCTTTTTTGATATCTTCTCTCCACAAAACCAGTCTTTATCATCTTTTCTTTTCAGGTCTCAGTCAAAATACCTCCTACGCTAATGTGCACCTTGAAAATTCCTTTTTTTGCTTGCATATTTTAGGAGACAAAGCCTTTGGGGCTTGTCTTTTCCAGAAAAGAGAGCGTGTGTGACAATTTCTCAGAGGGATAGCCTTGTTGCCAGTGACACTCAAATTCAAAAGGGCCATTCCTTTGCACACGTGCTTGTTCTGACTCGGGGCTGGCATCGCGGCGGTCGCTGCGCTCACTGAAGTGTGCAGCAGGTGGATTTGTACTTTAGATTCTGGAAAACCCTTGGCAGGAAGCTGCTGAGCTCTGCCCTGTGCTGCTCCTTCCCGCAGCCTCATTGAGTCCCTGAAGTTCTGGCGGACGCGGTTCCTGCTGCTGCCCGCCTGCATCAGCGCCACCAAGCGCATCATGGAGGGGGAGGCGCACTGCGACGTGTACGGCGAGAAGCCGCGCTCGGACGAGGAGGAGTGGCAGCTCCTCGACGGCTTCATCCGCTTCGTGGAGGGCTTGAACCGCATCCGGCGCCGCCACCGCTCCGATCGGATGATCCGAGTGAGTCGCTGGCGCTCGGCGGGGCTGGGTGTGACCTGAGCCACCGGCGAGGCGTGGGCACTGAGACCCATCCCGGGCAGGCTGGGGCACTGGGGTGTGCCTGGCTCCGTGTGCTCCATCCCTGCAGGGTAGTGCTGCCCGTGTGCTGTGTCAGCTTTCAAACACTGGGGGCTTGTTAACAGCCTCAAGGAAATTTCCCTGGGATGTGACTGGGGCCAGGCTCAGGGCAGCTCCTGCTCAGGGTCAAGCCAGGCTCCTCTGCACAGCAGAGCCATCCCTGAGCCTGGCAGTGCTCTGTTTCACACCTTGGCCAGTCCTTTCTTGCCTCCTCTTTGCAGGTGTTGTGCTGTGCTTTGTGCTGCAGGGGGGCTTAGCCTGGGTGCACCACTCTGCCCTGTGATGCAGACAGTTCATCCCAGGGCGTCTGAGCCAGTTAAGATGGTCACTTCTGGGTGAACTTGAGTTGGTTCTGTGCTGCAGATTCAGGACAAGGATTGGGAAAAGAGAACCATAAGTTTCTTGGTAAACAGTAGTTTCAGGAGGCTGAAGAGAAACTGGCTAATGTGTACTAAATTCTGTTGCCATTCACACAGTAAATGGGGTAACTTATTTCAAAGCAAATTCACCTTTTCCAGAACAATAAGCATTTCATTTTCAGAGTTGCATCCACACAAGACTCTAGGCTACTCCACTTCTTGTGTACCAATGGTTTAACTCCCTTTTTGAAGTGTGCTTAATAAAGCCCTGCTGACATAAGGTTATGTCCTTGCTTACAAGTTAAGCCTAGCTTGACTTAGTCTGTGCTTCCATTTTTTCTTTGTTAGAAAGGGTCTGCCATGAAGGGCTTGCAGATTGCTGGTCCAATTCCCACTCACTCTCTGGAGCAGTCTGGGCCTCCCATTGGGAAAAAAGGAACCTCAGCACTCTCAGCTCTGCTGCAGATGGAAGCCAGTCAGAAGTGAGTCTCTACAGTCTGGGTGAAGAGCCTAGAACGTCCTTCCTGCATATTGCACCTGGGCTGGCTAAAGCACCTTTGGGGACCTTTGCCTCATGTTGTGTTAAATGCATAAGAGATTAATATTTTTGATGCTAAGTTAGTATTACACATGCATGAAAGAACTGAGTTCAAGGGTCCATGTTGTTTGTGGGGGTAAAAGGTACTTTTGGAATGTTGGATCTGGGCCTCAGGGTGTGTTTGAAAATAGCTGAAAATACAGCAGCACCCCTCTGCAACAGTTGCCTTTGGGTGAACCTGCCACAAAGTATGTTTGAATAAACTCTGTATCCCTTCCTTTTGTTTTAGGACACTGGGGGAGCAGCAGGCAGCCATGCTTTCTGGGAAGAGCTCTGGGCAGCCCTCAGAGAGTGGGAACATTGCTATCACACCCACCTATATGGACAGCCCTCGGAAAGTAAGGACTCCCTGGTCTTTCTTTAGCTGCTATTTCTGCATAAGAATTCCTCAAATAATCAAAGATTATTTCTCTGAGCCCTTGGCTACATCATACCACATTTTACTCTCTAATCCAGTAAGGGCTGCTCCTGTACTGGCCTTTGTGTGCACAGATGGAATCCCTGGGATGCCATCTCAGTGTTTTGCTGACCTAAGGGCTGTTTGCTAATTAGTGCATTTCCTTTGCTGGTAGCACATTTCACTTCAGTCATGGCTTGACTGTCAGGTGTAGCAGCTCAGTGCCATGTGCAGGCTGTCCTGGAGAGCAAAGTCAACCTCTAGATTGTGACCAGGTGAACACTGAGTGGAATTTTAACAGCAGGAACTTGAGTCTCTTGCCCCTGTTTAGAGGAGGGGATGTGTTCCTGAGAAGTGATTTAGATGTCATTCCTTCACTGGCTGGACTCCAGGCTGGAGAAAGTGGTCTTCCTGGAGCTCTTTTCAGACACTCAAAGAAAGACTGTGCTATCCCTCAGCCTTTCTGTCAGCTGTCCTGGGACAGCCAGGAGAGCAGGAACTCCATCTCCAAATCCAACCAGAAATATTGGATTGTTTTTCTGTGTTCTGGTGTGAAGGTCTTTCAACAGAAGTAACAAGGAACTGAATAAAGATAGAGGACTTAAATGCAATCTGTCTTTGGGTTCAACAGTTCAAATATTGCAGAGAAAATATTCTCAGATTCACCACTATCAACCACTTCTTTCAGCATTTTTCTCTTAGCAACTAATCTTTCTACATCCCCTGTTTTGTGCCACCACCAGGAAACAAGTATTGTGCTATTCCAGAGATGTAGGTATTGAAAGTTGAAGTGATAGAGTAACTGTGATTATCTTAGTACTAGACACTCTCATAGGATTGGTGTTTGGAGAACACAGATGAGAGTCTGGAGCAGGATGTGCTAGACCTGGAAGCTCAAACTGACTTGAAGTGTGTTTGCAAACTTCCACATCATAACTCAGGCTTTGCATGCTTCTCTTCTACTATTCTGAAAAATCAGCTTCCCTCTTTAAATACAGAAATCTTAACTATCCCTTTCTACCAGTAAAACTGGTGAAAATTCCACTGAGACACAGGAGAGAAGAATGTTGTGCCCAGTTGTTCTGTGTGGTGGAGGCAGGAAAAGGCAAAGTGGGGTTCTTAGCAGTGGCACAGGAATGTGCTGGGACCAAATGCCATCTCGAGTAATATTAAAAGTAATGTTCAAAAGCCTCTCTGAAAGGCTGACTGGAGACTCTGGAAGAGTGTGTTATCAGCTGAAGGCCTTTCATGCTGCAGCAGTAAACACTCCTGTAAATATTTACACCCAGGGACTGGGAGATAAGCAATTGGGATCTCCTAATTGATGGCTCATGCCTGTTGGAAAGATGCCTGTGGGCAGGCAGCGCTGTGCTCACTTGGGAACAGCAGCAAGTGTGTGCCCTGTGTGTGTCACAGCCCCTGCAGGGCTCCCCAGCACAGGCAAGTCTGGCTTTCCACACGTGCAGCCAGAGAACAAATTGTCACAGCTGTGAGCTCTGCCAGCAGCCAAGGGAGCAAGTGCTTTTCTAGGTGCTCTTCAGTGCTGAGTTATCCCAGACCAAAACTGAGGCACTGCCTTCACTTTACTGTTTCAGAGTAGAATTGACAAGTCACTTCAGCCATTTACTGGGCAACACAGTGTGGTTTTAACCCAGTGAGTTCACTTGATCCATGATCTGTTTGGGAAGTCTTTGCCCTTATGGATCCAGGGTGCTTGACTCTGCTTCTGCACTGTGTAAATTGCCAGTCATGGCATTGATTCTTTCCAGAGCACGTTTTATATGTACATACCAAGGTAAACTTCATCTTAACTGCAGGCTAGACAAACATATTTTGCCAAGGGAACAGAATAAAGAATTGCAAATAGGGAATGAAAATCTAGATGAGTTGAACTGCATTGTCTTATGTGGTAGGAGAATCTTGATCTTTGAATAGCAGCTGGGGGTAAATTCACTGGGGTTTGTAAGTAGGCAGGAACACAGCACAGGCAGTATCTATTTAATTTTGCATGAAGTATTAAACAGTGTTGGAAGGATCTTTGTGATGAGTTTTTCTTCCCTTTCCTTTGCACCATACCAGACCTGCATTTAAGAGGAAGAGTGCACTTCCTGGAAAGAGCTCCTTTGCCTCTCCCTCTTTATCATTTGAATGTCTGACAGATTAGAAAAAAACCCTGTCCTTCTCTGGATAATTGTCATTACACCTGTGGTTTCTGTATTTCAGTTTTGTATTTGGGATGGAAGCCCCCATACTTCAGAGCTCAAGACTTTCTCCTTTGAAGTATGGAGGGAAGGCTGCAGTTTCAATTGGCTTCTGATCAGTGTGGGTTTAAAAATTTTGGGCAAGCATCTGTGCCAAGGAAGAACAATGTCTTGTTACAGAGAGAGAAAGTAAGGATGTGTGTGTGAGTAATTCCTGATAATGTGCATTCTGCTGCCTCTGACCTTCTGGGTCTGGGATTTGAATTCTCCTCGTACTTTCTCTCTGTGGTCATTTCATACTTGCACAACCTTGTATTTGCTTTTCTTCAACTCCTTGTTGCTGTTGCCATTAATGGGCCTACTTCCTCTGATGCCTTCAGGATGGGGCCTTCTTTATGGACTTTGTTCGCAGCCCACGCACAGCTTCAACTTTCTACTCACAGGTCAGTTTTGAATGGGTTGTTGTCATCATGGCTTTTGGATTGAGGTGATGGACAGCATTTGTCTCCTGAGCTTGCCATGCTGGGAACATGTGCTAGTTTCCAGATGTGCTCTTTGAGAGGGAGATGTGCAGCACTGGCAGGACAAAGTGGCAGATGCAACCATTTTTCTCCACCATTCAGTGTTTGTGCTGTGTTTTGGATGTTCGTGTGCCCTGTCTCACTGTCCTTTGCAGTACTGTCTCGTCAGCTACTAAAGCTGCTCTTTTTGTTTCTCAGTAAATGCTTGTTTTCCATCTTCCCTCACTGAACAAAATGGCAACAGCTCACTTGTCTGGTTCTTGGCTAAATTTGTTCTGTGGTGTTTGATTGACAGGTGACTCTGGAGATAGCCAAGTCATATTGTGTCCTTGGATTCCTAAACTACTGAGGCTGAAAATATGAGTATCATCTTGGTTTAAAAGAGTCCTTGTGACAGAAGTCGTTTGTCCACTTAACACGGGTTAGGAATTAGCAGTAACACAGTGTGGCCATAGGAAATGCTGCTGCTTGAAGTGAGCCTGAGCAGGGAGAGAGGCTTTCCCGGGCTGTGGGCACTGTAGAGTTGACCCTGGAGCATCTGCTGGTTTTGGCTGCCCAGAAAGGGACATCTGCCATCAGAGATTTTTGGGATGTGAGAAATGGCATAAATAAAGGACTCTTGGCTGTCAGACCTAAGTCAAGTACCAGCTTTGTGATTTTTAGCTGTGTATGTGCTGTGGATTCATCACGGCAGAGCAGCCCCCATATTTACACCAGCTTGAGTTAGAGTTACTCTGCCGTTCGTGTTCTCTCCCCCACCTCTCCAGCTTTTATATAATGTGCCTTTACTAAACCATACGTGTTAATGACAGATGGCAATTACAGCCTGTACTTAGCTGAGTCCTCCAGCATTCATGCTCTTTCTGAAATGATTTTGTGTTAATTTTGTGAACTATTCAGTCTACCATTGGAATAGTGCGAGTGTTCCTGCGGGAGGAAAGTGTTCCTGTTGTCTTGGCGACATAGGTGTGGGTGGGTGCCAAGCAGCCTTCTCATACTGCCCTGAGAAGGGAGGGAAGAGGAGCTGATTTTTTTTAGCATTATGAAACTTGAATTCGTGTGATGCATTTGCATATTTTTGAGAGTTAGATTTGAAACTGTATTTGCTAAATGCTTACTACCTTCCCATAGTGATAACAGTCTCTTGTTGTCTGTTGTTATTCACTTGGGTTGGAAATGTCAGGTTTGGACTGGTGTTGCTGGTTTGCCAGTAGTTCTCTCAACACAATTGTTGCTGGGCTGGTGATCCTCATCTTTATTTGGGTCTGAATTTGTTGTTTGTCAGGAGCTCTGTAGTGATAACAAAATAAGACTGTATTTATCCCTTCTGCGTATGCTTGTGCTTCCTTAGAGTATTGCCTGTTGTCGACTAACTGGGGCTGAGGCACGGATGATGTGGGGAGGGGAGAAAGTGGGAAATGGATTACATTGTGAATTTCATGGAGTTGTTGCTGTGTTTGCTCCTCACAGGTCTCTATCGATCAGTCAGTTCCTGCAAGCTCAGATGGCAACACGTTGCTGACCACGGGGCAGGTCCCTGACAGGGGCAGCACCCAGGCCCTGGGGAGCACCCAGAACACTGCAGACCCAGGATACAGCACAGCTGGTGCTGCTGAGGGCAGGTAGGAAAGGCACAGCAGTGCTGTACTGCAGAGCTGTTCAGTTCCAGCCCCTTTCTGGTGTCAGGGAATGGGCACTTAAACAGGAACATGGGAACAGGCTGTGCTGTGCCTGTCAGCACGAGCAGGCACTTGTCACAAGACCTTACTGCAGCATTTCCACGTGCAGAGAGAGTGGTAGTAAAATAAGCCCTGCAACCCAGTTTTCCAGAATTAAATGAACACAAGGCCTGATTTTTCCACCCACAAGAAGGGCTTCATTCTTCAGAAAATGAAGAAATCCCGTTTCTGACATCTGCTAGTAGGAAACCAGGCTTTGAATTGACATCTTCTGTCTGTTTTGGCAAGGGGGGGGGACCCTTCAGGTCTAACTGGATCAAGTGGGTTGATGAAGTCCAAGAGGTTCTACCTGGAAGCAAGACACTGAGGAGGAAGCAATGTTGAAAAGAAACTTTATTAGCACCTGTCTCCTGTGGCTGTGTATTACAGTAAAAAAAAAAAATTAAGCCAACTTCAAAATGTTTGCTCTCAGTTGCTCCTGAGTACAGCTGTATGTGGCATAGTGTGCATTGGGTCCATGTAGCAATGTCCTGGTGACCTCAGGGGGAAATAACACATCTGATGCTTTTAGTTGTCCCTCTTGAGATGAAAATGGAAATAGATGTGGCAAAGTCATTGTCGAGTTTTCTTAAATGTACATATTTGAACAAATCTGGCGGCTGCCTTGATTTTTGAACGTGCTTCTGTTTACTGCCCAGCTCTCAGCAGTGTTCAACAAGTGCTCTGACTTCCTCCTCCACTTTGGTAGAGATTCTTGAAGCCATGAAACACCCTACGTAAGTTTTTAATATAAATGTGCTTAACATCTGATGGGATCTTTTGTAAGAGGACATGAGAAGTGGAGTCACTCAAAGGAGAACCCCATGTCAGCTGTTGAAGAGTTTTAAACTTCCTTTTGTTATTCAGTTCCAGATTCTCTGATAAGTAATTTTATAGAAATTGAGGTACAAGCAAAGACTTCAATTATTAGAGTCCCAGAACCTTGTCAAATCAGGAATTCCCAGGAAGTCACTGAAGTGCTGTCAATGTCAGCTCTTCATCTTAGTACCAAAAGTCCATGATACATCACTCCAGGGGCACTGTGCATTTCTTATGCTGTATTTTATCCTCCCCCCACCTTCTTTCTTTCCCCCAGCAGTGATTTTTGTCTTTGTTACTTCAAAGAGCTCTCAATCAGCCTGTGTTAACACGTGTGACTTGCTGTGCTTCAGCACAGGGGTCCAGCTGCTCTCTGAACAGAAGGGCCTCTCCCCATCCTGCTTCATCAGTGCAGAAGTTGTGCACTGGCTGGTGAATAACGTGGAAGGGGTGCAAACCCAAGCCATGGCCATTGACATAATGCAGGTAAGGAAAGTATCCAGGGCCATATGGAGGGCCAGAAATGCCTCACTTTGTGAAGAAAGTGAAGTTTTAGAGCAAAGCACAGCAATAATTTCTGATACTTATTAAAATCCTCTTATGCATGAATATTGATGCTCAACAGAATGTGAGGTAATGATGACATTTTTTGGATTCCCTATCACAAAACAGCAACATATTCTTCAGTAGTAATACCTATTTTTTTACTTACATGATGATGGTTCTGTTTAGAACCTCCATTAGCTGGTACTTACCAAGCACTCTGCATTGTGTTGGAATTGAGGCACTAGGCTGTGATTTGGTTTTCCTTTCTGATAGTTAGTTAATAAAGTTGTAATAAAACCAGCATATGACCTTTCTGTTAGGGGTGCTGAAGCAGACACACTTTATGCAGGAACGCTGCTTTTATTCATCAAGGGATTTTTCTGTATTGAACTGTGTCGGGGCAGAAGGTTGGAGATGTTCTGGAGTTCATTCCTCTGCTGAGATCCCATATCAATTAACAGAGAACTTAGAATGTTTCCAAACTCTTACCTTCTAAAAATCCATCTATAAAACCAGAGCAGGGTATGGGAGGAAGACAGACATCTGTGGAAAGGTCAAACATAATTTCTCAGGGAGATAAGAAATTGCTACATTTACTGACTATCAAGAGGTAACTTTGCTGGTATTCTTGTTAGTCACATATCTGGACAAAAAGATGTCAAGAAAAAGAAAATTATTTCCTAATGTTCTCTAGCAACCTTTTCATATAATTGGAAGAGTGATTTCTTTTTTATCATGTTTGCTCTGTTCTCTCTTGTTCAGAAAATGTTAGAAGAGCAGCTTATTGTCCATGCATCTGGAGAAGCTTTGCGAACCTTTATTTATGGCTTTTATTTTTACAAGATTGTTGTGGACAAAGAACCAGACCGAGGTCAGCATTGTTATTACAAGACTTTCCTCACTATCCCTTTGCATAATCACTAGGCTGTTCTTGATTTTTAGGGGTGCTGCAGCGGGAATGTATTTTGGGAGCAACCAAAAAACACTGATCTCAAGAGAGGCTGAGAAATTCGGCCTTTTTAGTTAAGAAAAAAAATATGATTGCACAAAACTTAAACTAACTTTTTATCCTGCCTCTTTTTCATCAAGAACTACTTTTCCCTGAGCACTGGTTTCTAACTGGAATTGCCCTTCCCCCTGTGCAGTGGGGCTGCAGCAGCCTGCCATGTGGCACACGGCTGCCATGGACGACTTCTCCGCCTTCCAGAGGAAATGGTTTGAGGTGGCCTTCGTGGCAGAAGAGCTCCTGCACTCGGAAATCCCGGCGTTCTTCCTGCCCTGGCTGCCCAGCCGCCCCGCCTCCTATGCAAGTAGGCACAGTTCCTTTAGCCGCAGTTTCGGAGGACGGAGCCAGGCAGCTGCACTCTTAGGTAGATGCACAGCACAGGTGACAGCTGGGGAAGTTCAAGGGGATAGCTTCAAAGGGGAAGAGCAGCCAGCCAAGGGTATGATCTCACGTGGACCAGCAGTAAAGCTGCAAATTTCATGCTGGCCTTCCAGTGTCTTGCACATGGACTCGTTCTCATAAGCTGGAGGTGTGTTTCACTGGCTGGGCAGGTAGCTTTTACTTCAGAGTACTGCAATACAGTAAAAGGCATTTCTTAAAGTGTTCCTTCTTCCTGGAAGATACTTTGTCTCCTTGCAAATCCCCACAACCTATAAGGAGTATGGAGGGATAAGTTGTGAGAACAGCAAAGCAACCAAAATGTTCTTAAATTACATAGCTAATTGCTTCCTAGGGGCAAAAGCCACAGTGAGGTCCAGATGTGTTAGAAGTTTTCTGTGATGTGCTGGAGGCTTTTTAGCTGATCTGAACCAGACTCCTTACATTAATAAGTCTGTGGAGCCCAGCTGCAGATTATCCCTGTGGTCTGGAAGCAGTAGGAAGATCTGGCTGCTGAGCAAGATCCCATTAGTATCTAATGTTCTCTGATGTGTGGAGAATAGCACTGACTGCCTCTAACAGCCCATGAAACACACTGGCTGCGTGACTGACCCTGTTGCTTTGTCAGCTTCTTGTTGCATTTCCAGGCCAGCCTGAGTCACTTGCTTTTGTTCTTCTTTCCTTGTTTAAGAGAAAAATCATTGCTATGGAACTGCAACTTCAGGTTTATTTTGATGCATCTGTTAAAGGTCTAGCAATTAAGGATAAAAAGAAAAATTTTGCTGTTTTCCTAATGTGCTTATTTGACCTTCTGAAGAGAAGTGCCTTACTGCTGGTGTAGTATCTCTTAAACCTGAAGTCACAGTAATCCTTGTGTATTTCTGAGAGCCTTGTTTGAAGAGGAACAGCATCAGAAATGGGAAAGCATTAAGGATAGGAAGTCTGAACTAACAGTTAATTCCCTGAAGCCAACATATGCAGGTTATTTTCCCTGTCACACGATAAATCTGTTGCCTTGGCTGGTATCCAACCTCATTAGCTCAGTGGCTGGCCAGGGCTGGAGCCTGAATGTGGGCTGGCATGAAAGTATTGTGGAGGCTGGAGGCACTTGGGCCAGATCCTGTTCCTGGTTTGATCTCTTACTCACTATTTAGCCTGAGGAAACAGGTTCATGTTCTCTGTCTGTGCTCTGTTGTGGGGTGAGAAGACTGAGACTCAGCAGACCTGCACCCATGGGGATGAGTAGAAGTGTGCCTCAGTGTCCCCTCACCTTTCATGTAACACCAGCCAGGAAAAGAGTGTATTCCTGCAGCATGTGGGTATTGCACACCTGTGTAGCTCTCCTTCTTCTTTTCAGTTGGCATTATGTCCATTTTACTATTTAGCTAATGTGCAGCCCTTGAATGAGTGATAAATGCCTTCAGATTGCTCTCATGCAGTCTGGATTTTCCAGGAATTACAGTTTCTTGTAGAAAAATTGAATGTGCAAGTTTTTCTTGCAGAGGAACTGATTTAAATGATGTTTCTGTGCTGTCCCTCTTCTAAACAGTATTCCAAAAAAACTTCAGCAGTTCATCTGAGGTAAAGAGCTTTACTAAACCCAGATGACCCCTGGTCCACGTGACTTCATTTGTTCCTCTCTTGGTCTTGATTAGGTTGTGTTTTTTATTTCTTCCCCTCCCCACCTTCCCTAAATGTCAGGCTGTGACATAAAATTGCATGCAAGCATTGGGAGCTCTGGAACAAGCTCCATGTATCTCTCAAATCTTTATCCCTCCCAATTCCCCAATCACTTGCCCAGTGACTGTCCCCTTTCCCTTCCCAGTGGAAGTCTGACCTGTGATACAGCTAATCTTGTCCCTTTGATTTGTAGCAGTGCATGCACTAGCAACTGTAGTCATACATGTAGTGGAGTCTGTGATGGAGAATAACCTGCCTGCTCCTCTCCGATTTGCTTAGTAAATCATTAGTTAAATACTCAGTAGTAGAAGACAATTGGGAAGCAGGTGAGTCCTCTTAAAGTCTGACCTATGGAAGCCAGAGTATATTCTATTAAAACAAGTTGGTTTAATCAGAAGCTTCTGAATTCAGACACGTGGACATTTCTCATCTGTGTTTAATGTAGTTTTGATTAGCTCACCTGGGTGGACTGTGTTCCTCTGGCTTTGCCTGTGAGCTATAGCTGCAGACAAGGCAGAGAGAGGCAGCCCAGCCCTAACAGGGAGTCTGCACTCTCTGGGAAGAGCAACAGTCTAAGGGAGCAGGGAGCTCATTCTTCACAGTGTGCTGGTTTGGGCACACTGGGCTGTGGTGTTATCACTGACCTCTTGGCTAATGACCAGCACCTACCTGACTGAGCTGCTTTGGTTTCACAGCTTCCAGGATGTTGTTTTCCAACACACTTTGTTACAAATTTGGCACCATAACCTCCTGACCACAGGCATTGTATTCACAATATCCCAAAGGAGCCAGAAAAAGAAACTCTCACGGTGTTGGTCTGTCTGACACTACCAGATCAACTCAGAAATTGCAGATGACACAGTTCCCAAAGACAAAAATGGGTCTTATTTATGAAACAAAACTGGGTGATGTTCTTTCATTTTTTTGGTGTTTTTATCTATTTTTTTATGTTCTGTGCTGCAGTAATAGTAATGTAAAGGATTTCCTTATAACCTTGAAAATGCCTCCAGGTAACTTGCAATAGAAGTGAAGGTGGGAACTTTCCATCTACCTTGAGGAAGGATTTCAAATTATTTTTTTTTTAAATACCATCAAGCCATCAAATTATAAGATAATTTAAAAGCTGACCCTATAAAGGGAATGCACATCTACTTCAGCAAGAAATAACAACACCCATCCCTTATGCATACAATAATGAAAAGGGCAAAAGTTCTCCCATAGAAGCCTTGCAGCCCTTTGTTTTATGTCAGTTTTTAACATTACAGAAATGTTAAATTATGTATTTGTATAAAGAAAAGTTGAAAGTGATGTGTTTCATAGCAGGACTTTGGTCTCCAAGTCAGGAGATCTGGGTTCTGTCCCTGGCCTTGGACTCCTGTGTGTGACACCAGCCAGGTCACTTCCACTGCTGTGCTTCTCTCCCTGTCTTGCCTGATACCTGAGGGTTTCTGTCACCAGGGTGCTGGGGTGTGGGGCACAGAGGGAGCTGGATCTTGGGCACTGTCCCAGCACTTACTGCAAAGCCCTGGGAGCTATTGCAGTGGTCAGAATGCTGCTGCATGCCTTGGCTGGCTCCTCAAGCTTTTACAGAAAGTGTTGGATGTGCACTTTGAACAGTGTGGTAATGTGGGATATTGATACGGGATTAAAGGAACAAGAAGTTTAACTCCTAATCTCCTTTAGCTGTGGAAAGTCCTGGAATGCTCCTGCCCCGTGTAACAGCACCCTGTTGTGATTTCTGGTGGAGGCATATAGAAATATTTGGAATGTTTTGGGCATGAAGAAGCTGGTGTTGTCTAGCCATGCTTAATTATTGCCCCAGTTGCCTGTTGATTGGGTGCTCGGTTCTCTCTCCTTATTGCAGCTGAAATGTCTTTTGACTGCTTGGGGAGGTGATTCTGTAGCACATACCCCTGACACGGGAAATACTTGGGGATTTTGGTCTTCTGTGATCTGAATTCTGGGCATTCTGGGACTATTCTGCTAACCCAAAAAATATCTGGGCAGGAATGGGAAGACAATTTCAAGTGGCTTATCTTGGTTCTTCTGTTCTCCTCCTCCTGTCTGCCCCCTCTAAACACCGCTGCCCTTGGCTGCTCAGCTGCCACGGTGCCCGAGCAGCGCACGGTGACGCTGGATGTGGACGTGAACAACCGCACGGACCGGCTGGAGTGGTGCAGTTGTTATTACCATGGCAACTTCTCCCTGAACGCTGCCTTTGAAATCAAGCTACACTGGATGGCAGTGACTGCAGCTGTTCTTTTTGAGATGGTGAGATCCTGGGGTTCTGGACAGCCCCTGTACCCCTTAGACAACTGGGGACGTTGTATGGGGAGGTACTGGGAGAGACACAGTGACTTGTGTCTGCCCTTTCTTCCAGGAGGAATTTTCCTGGTGGTTGTTAGTGCTGCTGCATCTGGTCAGCATTTACCCCACCATCTACAGTCATTCTGTCTGCAGGAGATGTTCTGCTTTTAGTGGGTTTTATGCACAGTATGCAGAGATCAGCACAGGTCAAGGTGATAAATTTAAGTCCCCCTTAGGCAAATTTTAAGCCCTGAGCTGGGTCTTTGGAAAAAAAATCTGTTTCACATTACATTCCTTCTATCCCCAAACCTTAAAACTTTAAATCTTAGTGGAATTGCTTTCATAACAGGGCTTTTCCAGGCAATGTGTTCTTCCTGTTTGGCAATGTTTTAGGTTTGGTTTTTTTTTTAACTTGCTGAAAACATTTTGAATTGAAAGCATTTTTAATTTTTACATTTAATTTTTAGATTTTTTGTTTTCCCTAATGTAGCTTCTGTAAAACTCTCAAATTATTTAACACCAGGTTTTACCCCACCCAGCCAGCCAGCACTAGGTAGTTGGTTTTGCTTTTATTTAAAATCAATTGCACTGTTCCAGTAAAGCAGAAGTGTTTAGCCAGTGATGATAAGTAGGCTGAATCAGTTCCTGAAAACTGTCCTATTTTAAAGTGCTTTCTGATTGATGGGGCACTTCAGAAAAAGGCAAGTCTGATGTCTTGTGCTTGTACTGCTTTGCTTGCAAGGACGTTGGTGTGCTTGCCATGCAGAGCAAGCTGAGCCTGTGGAGAATTGAGCATGTCTGATCTATTCTTGGGGAATGAGTTGCTCTTAGGCACATAAGTGCCCTCGTCAGTTGGCATGTGTGCTATGATTCATTGTTTCAATTTCTCCTCAGGTCCAGGGTTGGCATCGGAAAGCCACCTCCTGTGGGTTCCTGCTGGTCCCGGTGCTGGAAGGCCCCTTTGCTTTGCCCAGTTACCTGTACGGGGACCCACTTCGGGCTCAGCTGTTCATCCCACTCAACGTGAGCTGCTTGCTGAAGGAGGGGAGTGAGCATTTGTTCGATGGTAAGAAATGCATTTCCTTTTACCCCTGAGGGTACTCTGTGCAAACAGGTCACTGCTGGCATGGAGCTGACATAAAGAAGCTCCTTTACCAGCCCCCTGAGGAAGGAGGGGCTGGAGGAAGCTGTGCTGGCAGGCTGACTGTGTGTGGGGTGAGGTGGGCAGCAGGAAACAGCAGCACACAGGAAGGGTGGGCTCCCCAGTAATGCTTAACCTGCACACCCTTACAGAGCCCATAGCCAGTAGCTGTTGTGTTTGACACTTGTGTCTGTTTTGCTGCTCTGCATTGGGATCCTGCATTTGTTTATTCTCCCCCTCCCTAAGATTGGGCTTTCACCACTGCCATCCTTTTTTTGTTGTTGTTGCCATGGTTACTTTAATGGTTACAGTGTTTGCACACGAGATTTAGCACAAGACACTGCAATCTGCTTTTCTGCAATGTGACCTCGCCCTTTCCAGTGGGCTGTCGTGGTAAACCTCAGGTGGAAGCCCAAAGATCAGAGAACTGTCCCCATGCAGAGAAGGGCAAAATTGCATCATGAGAATGGACAACTAGCAAAAGGCTCTGTTTTAAAATAGTAAATATGATATTTTTATTAACCCCTGACTCAGTGTCCAGGTGTAACTGTAAAATGAATGTGAGAAATCCAGGTCACCATAGCCCTGCTAACTGAATTAAATATTTTCAGAGCACTCTTGTGATACACAGCAGCCCACTCTTCTTCCTTGCCCCTTCCCACATCCTCCTTTATGTTCCTCTCTTTCATTTCAAGAGACACAAATAATAAATTCAGGGATGAGTCTGCTACTGGAGTGTACAAGACACATCTCTAAGAGACAGCTGACAGAAAAAAATGTGACTGAAAGAAATGGCATGGGAAAAAAAAAGAGTGCACAGTGGCCTCCTGAGGAAAACTGCAATCTTGAAAAGGAAGGGAATAAAGTACTTTACTAGATAATTGTTACCTTTTTGTTTGTTACAGGCTTTGAACCAGAAACATACTGGGACCGAATGCATCTGCTCCAGGAAGCAATAGCACACAGGTGTGTCTGCAGAGGAGTGGAGTGGCCAAACAGCTCCTGTCTCCCTGGATAACGTGGGATGAAGGCCTGTGCTGAACATCACTCCTGAGTCACTTGGGTTCTGTGCTCTCTGCCTCTCTGAAGGCTGCTTACAGATTGTTAGACTAAAATACAGCCTCCATGCCCAGAGGTGGCTGTGGGGGGTGCAAGGGGCAGCTGTGAGGTGTTTCAGCTGTCACTCCATAGGAGCCATACTCCCCTCCTAAGGAGGGCCTTGCCTTTGGAAAATGCCTGTTATTCTAAGTTAGAGGCAGAAAGACTCTAAATAGATTCTTTCTGAGAGGGGATGATGATTTCCTTCTTGTGTATTTAGCACAGTCTTGAATTGGATGACACCCGAGGATTGACAATAGGCAGGAGGCTGGGGTGGGTGGGACCTGTACAGAGGGGGTTGGACCCAGTTTAAGAAGGAATTGTTGGAAGCTTTGGATACTATCTAGCCTTATCCCTTTGTGTGATTGAGCTGCCAGTTTCTTTCGTGGTGTTGCTGCCAGGGTTTTTCTGCCTTTTGTAATGGACTTTAGCTTGGAAATCAGCTTTCATTAGTTTAGAAAGCAGGAGAAGAAAAAGTATCCTACAAGCAGCAGAGAACTGCCAGGTAAGCTGCCTGAAGTTCTGCATGGAACGTTGCACATCATGAAAAAAATAATGTTGCAGCTTGAAACATACCCAGGGAACATCTGTCCAGGCTACTGCTCTTCCCTCCCTCGTGTGCAGCTGCCCCATTTTGTCAGAGACTGCTTGGAGCTGTTGCTCTTGTTTCCAGCTCGAGGCAGGACTGGGAGCAGTGTGGAGTGACAGGCCTGAGCAGTGGTGGGGTGACTTTCACACTGTGTCTGGCAGGGGCAGAGAATGTTTGGAGAGGCTCAGCTCTCTTCATCCCTTTTCCTTTTGCCTTCAGGCCATAAGAAAGGGATGGTGGAAGGATTTCCTCTGGTGCCCCTGCCTTTGGCTGAGGAATCCTACCTGAAGTGGCTCTTTCTATCTTTTTGTTTTCTTTTCCTTTTTTAATTCCCCTTGTCTCTGTTGCTTCAGATTTGGATTTGTACAGGATAAATATTCAGCTTCTGCATTCAACTTCCCAGCAGAGAACAAGCCCCAGTATATCCATGTCACAGGTGAGCAATATCTGGGAGGTGCTGTGGCAAGGAGGAGGTTATTACAAACAAGAGAACCGTTTCACCTGTGGTTTGTGTTTTGTGTCAGTGATGTTGGTGTGGTTCTGTCCCTAACCAGATGGCAAGTAGGTGTGTCAAACAAACCAGAATACCAGAGGGGGCTGTATGAAAAGCACAAAGTGTTGCTGCTAATAAATGGCGTTGGTTTGAAATCTTGCTTTACAGTGGCTCTAAACTTCTTTCCAGAAGATGAGAAAATTAAAAAAAAATAAGGCAAAGCTTATTCCAAGGTCAATGTAAATAAATGTGTAGTCAGAAGCTGGAAGGAGGGAAGGGTGTGTGGACAAGTCAGTGTTCTGTTCTCGTGCTTTAAGGTCTGTTGTAGATGCATCTCTGCCCCTACACACTGTGTGGGAGACAGATCAAGCACTTAGGGTCCACTTGCTGAGACATGAAAACAATGGCAGGAAGACAGTGTTTGGAAAATTGCAGAAGGGAATGGAAATTGGTGGGAAGTTAGCAGGACGAATCAGAGCCTACCACTTTGCTTCGTTCTGTGCTTGTAAGAGAAAGGCAGACCAAGAGCACTCCCTCCCAGTGTGTAACATACAGGAAGAGCCAAGGGGGGAAAGCGTATTCCCTTTTCTCCCGCTGAAAGGCAGTGAAATGAAACTCGGGCCAGTTCCTTTTCGCAGCGTGAGGAGCCAGCTCCGCAGGAGGGGCTGTGTGTGCGGGAGGCTGAAGCTGTGGCTGAAGCTGTGTGTTCCCTGCAGGGACCGTGTTCCTGCAGCTGCCCTACTCCAAGCGCAAGTTCTCGAGCGGGCAGCAGCGGCGCCGGCGCAACTCCACGAGCTCCAGCAACCAGAGCCTGTTCTGTGAGGAGCGCATTGGCTACAACTGGGCCTACAACACCATGCTGACCAAAACCTGGCGCTCCAGCGCCACCGGCGACGAGAAGTTCGCAGACCGCTTGCTGAAGGACTTCACAGACTTCTGCTGGAACAAAGACAGCCGGCTCCTTTCGTTCTGGACTGACTGTCTGGACAAGATGCACGCCAGTGCTCCCTGAATGGGGTTGTATCTCTTGGGAGGCAGCTGGAAGCTTTACCTTGTGGCAAGGAAGTAAAAGTGAGGAGTCTCTCTGTTGGATTCCTATTGAGGCTCTAAGAGGACCTGAGCAATGTTGCTGTGGATATTCTACAGAATCTGGTGAAGTGCTTGGAAAAAAAGAATCTGAGCTCTTGGCTTGCCGGTATCTGTCACCTGACCTCAGCTTTGGCAACAGTCCTTGGTTGCCAAAACTTCAGTTAGAGCAGAGGTAAAGGAGAGAGAGTGCAAATGGTTTTCAAGGGCACTTGGATTCAGCACAGTGTGATGGTATCAGCTTCCCATCATTGGAAATGATCGGTGCTGTTGGCATCTGATGTGCCTGGCAGCAGCCTGCCCCTTCCCCTCCCAAAGTGTACCTGATTGTGTGAATATGTAAGATAAGATGAGAGAGATGCTTGTTAAATTTTCATACGTGTAAATAAGTAAAATGCAGAAAATGAAGTGACTGGTTGTTTTGTTGTAACTCCACAGACAGCAATACAGAATTGGTGAGTAAAAGAGAACAATTACCAAAAAAAAAATACTGCCTTTTATGTTCAGCTCAAAGTTCAGTGCTGGGGCTTTGTCTTGTAATCATGCAGGATTTTCCATCTTCATGTCTGGATCTAGAACAGCGTCACACAGCAAGAGCAGGAAGTCAGTTACTGTCTTGCAAGGCCAGCTCCAAAGCCTAAGGAGAAATCAAGGGCCACTGAACACAAGTTGCTGCTGAGGAATACGGGCAGGTTTTTACAATGTGTCTGCACAGGAGAGGAAGCTGCCGGCACTCTAGGTAGCCTTTGTCTTCGCAGGGCCTTGGCACGAGCTGCTTGTTTAAGTGCAGATTTATGTGGGTCACAGCCGTGCCTGCCTGGGGGCTGTTGGCTCCTGCTGTGAGATGGTTCCTCATTGTTACACGTCCTCGAGAAACCGGAGTCAGGGGAGGACTGACACCTTCGCAGTGGTGTTCAGATCCTGATTCAAGGCAAATCGTGGCTCCTTCAGATTTTTATCCCCTAAACTGAGTCAAGATGACTCATCTGTTTCTAGACAGCACCCACCTATAAAGGTGGGTTTGAGCTGCGTGCCTCTTCATTCAGTCGCTGTAAGTGTGTCAAAATTATCAGTGCCTGTCTGATCCCCATTAGCGACTTAAAAATACTCTACTATGGAAGGAACTTGCTGCCATCTATTCTGCACCGTTCTCCGTCTGTTCTGCGCTCTGGCAGAGCTGGGCACGCGGCGGCTGCTCGAAGCTCTGGCGGGGGTGGGGGTGGAGCGCAGGGGCAGCTTTGGATCCCCGCCTGGGCGGGGACTTGGAACCCGACGGCGACCCCGCACCTGACCCCGGAGTGCCCTCGGCGCCGGGAAGCGCCGGGACGGGCACGAGGCTACGGCGGGGACGGGGAGGGGACCGGGCTGCGGGGACCGGGCCGGGCTGCGGGCACCTCGCGTGGCCGCGGGAGGAAGGGACGGAGCCGCCGCGTGTCCCTGTCCTGCTCTCGGTACCTATTTCACAGCTATTTCCCTCGCGGGAATCGCGCCAGCCCCTTTTCCGAGGAAAACGGTGGAGACACAGCCCCGACGAGCGTTTTACATTTTACGGTAACTGCGGTCTGCCCGGGCCTCTCATATGCTATTTTGGAGAAATTTCCCCGAATTAATTTCACCTAAATGTCTCTGGACTTAATGCTTTGGTAGTTTTAACCTGTAAACCCTAGAGTTAGTCTCTGAGTTTTGGGGGAAGTTTAATGTGTCTTTCTGAGCTCAGTTTTCTCAACTGTAAACGTGGTGTGTCTTTAGCTTTTTAGGGCTGCTTTAGGCCTAGTTTTATTTTAAGCATTTTGAGGTCTTTAGGCTGCTTTTAACAGCAGAGTGAATTTCTTTCCTTTTTTTTAAAAAAAAAGCATACCATAGAAGCTAAAAATAGGAGATAAAGAGATTTTATCTAACCACAACTTTGTGCATTGTATAGAAAAAGCTTCCAACAGGACATGATGATGAAGCATTTCATGGCCATGTTAAAGAAGAAAGAAAATGAGCATCCCCCATCCACCAAGCTGTTGAATCTAGCAGGACAGCTTTGCCGGGAGCTCCAGAGCTCGTCTCCTAATCTGGAGAAGCTGGTTGAATCCATGATGGGATGCAAGAACAAGAGATATTTTCTCACTAACATCCATGTTGTCCGGGCTTGTGTGTCCGTTCATATCCAGAAAGGGCAACATGATGCAGCCTGCAGGCTCCTGGAGGTAGGGATGTGCTCTCTGGTTCTGCAGGGAACAAAAAGCCATGTTAGAAAAACAGTGCTTAGAGCTGTTAGTGCAGAGTGCCCAAACTGCAGCACACGGAGCACTTCCAGCCCGTGCAAGGTGATAGGTGTGCCTTGGAGACCTGAAACACAGGATAAAGGGTTTTTTCTTTGCTCCAGGCACTTGGTGTTAATCAGCCAAGGGGAAGAAGGTAACTGGATGATTATGGGGTGGGTTGTAGCAGGATTTTTGTCCTCTGCTGTGGTGGTTCTTAGAGTTTTTCACAATCTTAGGGCTCAGGACATAACAGTGTTGGGAAGCCTGAGATTAGGGGGCTTGGCAGGGTAGGAATATATGAGGAAGGCTGGATGGTGCCACTCAAGGTGAGGGATTTTTGGTCTCTAGATCTGGTAATGTAGATCTTTTCATCAGGGAAAAGAAGGAATTAGGCAGCTCCTTGTGTACATGAGAGAAGGTACAGCGAGCCATATCCTTAGATAATGCTACCAGCTCTGTCAAACCAGGAGGAATCCCTGAGTAAATTTCTGTTGAGGGTTTTCTCCTTTATCCACAGTCTGAGTGACTCTCTAGAAAGGTTTGCTTACACACAGTTTTGTTTTAGTATTGCAAGGCAGAAGAGAAGGAAGAATTGGTGCAACTTTGGCATGAGATTCACTACCGGAGGCTTATGGAGAAACACCAGACGGATTTTCTGACACCACTGCAGAAATTCCGTTGCAGGAAGAGGTACTGCACTGTGGGGAAACCAAGATTTTTTTTTTCTCTCTGTAGTTTTCAGATGCCGGGGCTACAGATGGTTTTACACCTCAAGATGCTGCTTCTTGGAGCTTGGCTTTTCTTGGTATTTTGACCATTTGTGGCAATGTGAGAAAATTCCCATGAATATGAATTATTCCTTTTGGGTCCTTTTTAATCCCATTTTCTCCTGCGTACAGGAATCCTCCACCTGTTTCCCTTTGTCCTGAAGGTATGAAGAATCGAAACTATTCAGAAGAAGTTCGCCAGCACCTGCTCAGGTTTGCTGCAGAGGTGACAGCAAATCCGGACAAGAAACAGCGGGTAGGGATATGCTAGGGATGCTTCTTTGTCACTGAAAAGCAGGAGTCTGCCATCAAGAGTCTGTAACTGGCTTAATTTCTAAATGCTGGTTTTCAGAAGACTCCTTGGGGCTGGGATTCTTCATATTTGATATTTCTCTAAAGGTTTCTTTAAAAAATCATCAGGTTCATGCTAAGTAATTTCTCTTGCTATGGACAAAAATGTTGATGGACAATAAACTTCTAATTTTGTAGTGATTGAGCATGGGCAGCCAAACAGCCATCACTCAGCAGAGCCTGTGATTACAGTGATAAATAGGTCTGACTTGACTGTGTAACAGCCTATATAAAATTGCACTTCGTTCACCAGAACATATTTTGTGCTGACTTTTCAAATGCTGGTAATTTAATGTGATAACACAAGAGGCTGTGTTGGTATGGGTCTGCCTTCTTTGGACAGGGACAGATTTGTAATGGAAGAGATGTGTGAATTAAATCAATAAGCATTGTAGATTCCTACCTTGCCAGGTGAAGGCTTCAGACTTTAATGTCTGCCTCTTAAGCTGTCATTCTGTGGGAAGAGCAGTGGTGCTCACCATAATGCTGTGGTGAGGGCATTATCTGGTGAGCAGTACAGAATAGCTTCCTTGGCAAACAGATTGTCTGGGAGTGCAGAGTGGGATATGTGTTTGCTGTCAACTGAGTTTATAAAGTGGTCTCCTCAACTGGATCCACGTAGCCCTGTCAGAGACCTAGGGAGTAAATGTTTCTGGGCTTGGAGGCTCTTTTGCTGGACTGCTTTTGGAACTGAAGGAAAGTGCCTGATTATTTAGATGAGATTTTTTTTCCCTTGATGTCTTCCTGTGCCTGGGTTTGCAGGAGAGATTGGCTCTGGACATGAACCTGCAGCCAACTCAGGTCTATAATTGGTTTGCAAATTATCGACGACGTCAAAAATCTCGTCTCTCTCATATGGAAGAGCACAACAATTCATGTCCTGAGAGGGCTTTGGCTTCCCACACAAATGAGCCACAGGATAAAGGATCCAACACTCTACAAACTGCAGGTTTGTCTCTTCCTAATGCGTTTGGGATGTGGTCCAGAGAGGTGAAAATCAGGTTTTAATTCCCTCAGGGAGGGAAGAATATTGCTTCTTTAGAGCAGCATCATGTGCTGATGGATCAAGTGGATGTTGGAGTGCCTCATTATTTGGCTCCAGGCTGTCACTCCAGAGGAGCAGACTCTGCTAAGGCCTGTGCAAGGACAGGTGAAAAGAGATGCCTGGCTTTAAAGAGGCACCAGATGAAAGCAAATGCATGGGAGACAGAGGTTTTAGCTCTCAGATTCTGGAATCAGGGCAGTGTACTCCAGGAAAACCCAGTATTTCCATATCCTTCCAGACACTTAATCAAACTTCAGTTACAAGGAACAAGGGGGTCTTGGTGCATTTGGCAGATTAGACTTGTTTTGTTGCCTTCTGGACTAACCATGTGCCTGGCCTGCACCTTTCAGATGGATCTCATGTGGGCATCAGCCCTGAGCAAATGGAGATAACCCTCATGCCTTGTGAGCCAGGATGGGAGCAGTCAGCTGCACCTCTGCATAACCCTTCCAAAGGACCATATTTAACAATGCTGGAATCCAGGTGATGTATGGTATCTTTACAGGGACAGTTCAGAGATGAAGCAGCATTTAAACATATTCATGGAACTGACTTCCATGTTGGTTCCCAGGGGACATCACTTAGGACTTGCCACCATTGATGGAAATGTTCCATGTGCACTCAGAGCAGCTCATCTCCCAGCTGTGGAGGGCAGGATCCAGAGGTTTAGCTGGGGGTCCCCTCTTGGCAAAGCAGTATGTGTGGCTGATTCATTTTCTCCTTCATTGCAGCTGTACACAGAGCTGTGAGCTGTACGGCGCTGGAACAAGCATGGCTTTGTTCACTCACAGCATGGAACAGCCTGTACCTTTTGGCCTTGGGGCTGGGATGGAGCCAGGAACCTGCTCTGGCCCTCCTGTGCTGCTGCCTGGAGGAGTAGGGGGCAGTGCTGCTGCCAGCCCCCAGCAGAGGAGCTTTGTCCTGTGCTCTTACGAGTCCCTTCCCTTCATGAATTATTGTCTGCCCACGTGGAGGGCCCCTTACAGCACCAGAGGAGTCTCTGGCCCCGTGTGGACCCCAGGTGTAGAAGGTTAGTAAAGCTGCACGCAGATTGTTGACCTTAAGAGTTTCCAAGCTTCTCTTCTCTTTGTTGTAAACACTCTTGCTCACTTAAGTGTCCTGATGAAGGAGAGCAGGGCTTATTTTGAGCTTTGGAGTTCTACTTCCATGGTAGTTCAGTGAGAAAATCTGTTGATTTAAGGTGTCAAAACAGACATTCTTAGCTACCCTTTTGCCTGAACTGTAACCACTTCCATAAGATAGGGGTGGATTCCTTTTAGTGTTTCCATTGAGAGAGTCCCTCCAGGTGTTGTCTGCTCACCTTGTCCTTTTGCAAGCTTCTTGATTTTTAATGCCTGCCCTCATTAAGATACTGCCTGAGAAAAGTCTGGAACTTCTTAACTGTGACCTGGTGCTTGTCTTCAAGCACATGTTCTCACTTTCCTTTCTCCCTCTTGCTATTTTCTCTCTCATCCTCTTTGTCTTCTTCCTGTCCAGTCTTGTTCAGCATTCCCGCAATCTCTTTTCTTCTCCCTGTTCTTCAGAATAGGCTTGATAGGGTGCATAAGTGATGTCCCCTTGTTTTTGCTGTGGGTCTGTAGGGCAGGAAGGGCTGTAACTGCCATTCACCCAGGCTCTGGTGAATGCAGAGCAAGGAGAGAAGGAATAGCTGGGTCAGAGGCTGGGGCCATGTTGTCTGTATCTGTACTTGTGTTTAATACGAGCATTTATTTCAGCAGGTATCAGAGTTCCCTTGAGCACAGTCCCTCAAGGTGGCTATGTTGAAGCCAGTTCAGAAAGAACCATTCAGCAGTCAGATTTACAGGATGAGAGCTTAATCCTTAGAGGAGGACAGCTAGGGATCCTGGAATCTAATCCCCACAGGTAAAGGGAGGGAAAGCACAGGAATAAAAATGATGCTGTGAGTCCAGCCATGTCTGGATACCCTGCTAAAGAGAGTTGCAGGAACAATGATACATCTCATTCCCAGGGACTGCTTCTCCTTGTGTCCATCCTTTGCCAGTGTTAATGTCTGTGCATGGGTCATGTTGTCTGAGTGTGTTTGTGTGTGTGGCACAAAGGAGATTTGGAACCAGCCTAATCAGAAAAGATGTCACTCCCTATTTTTTAGGCAGGTTCAGCTTCTGAAATATTTGCTTGGTTTTGGCAGAAAAGCATAACCTGTACTGATCTGGTGAGGGCTGGTTCTGTGGGCTGGGTTGGTAGGGCCTCTACTTAATCCTAAAATAGTTTTTGTAGCTTCACAACCTCATGACAAGATTATTCCATAGTGCAAGCTTTCCAAATTGGAAGACAGACGCTGTTCTGTCTTTCTGTTTGCCACCTATAACAAAGGTTTCAGATTTCAGATTTTCTCTGGGAATTGAGATAACTTCAGAGAATGCAAAACAACAAAAATTTGTGCCATTTTCTGTATGTTATACAACTTCCATAATGTTACATAAAAATAAACACTGCCAGACATTATGGGCTTCCTTAATTTACTGATCTGCAAGACAGAGCAGGAGCAGCAGCTCCATTTTATAACCTTTCTGCTTGACACTGACCAGCATTTGTGCCAGCATGACAGTCAGTATGTCAGAAAGGCAGGTAGAAGAAGCTTTATTCCCACTTTATAAATGAGGAAGCAGAAGAACAAAAGGCTTTGTGGCTTGTCAAACAACACATAAATGCACTGATTCACTGGAGATAAAGATTAGTGAGGCTTTGGCCCCAGTTCCCTACTAAAAACATTTCTGCCTTTTACCCCTGTTTCCCACTTGGCCTGGTGCCTTGTTCACATTCACGTCAGACTCCTTGCTCTCAGTTGCTGGGGAGAACCCAGGTCAGGCATTGTAAACTTCAGGCTGTGTTTTAGGATTCACAGTTTTAAACAGTGGCTAAAATCATGAAAGATCAGCAAGACTTGCTGGCAATATTTTGGCTGGATTTAAAATTGCATGTTCTGACTCTAGAGTGAGCTCATGTTTATTTTTAAAATATATTCTGCCAGTAGAAGAGATCTGTGGTGAATGTCTCCTTGTTGGGCATGTCAGTGTGTCAGGAATCCACATGCCCTTTGTCATATTCCTCTGAGGGGCAGGACTTGCTGCTTTGTTCACACCTTTTGGTGAGGATATAGTTACTTGAACCCTATTTATAAACCCTGTTCAGTGGCCTGGTC
This sequence comes from Notiomystis cincta, assembly GCA_013398075.1. Classification (NCBI taxonomy): domain Eukaryota; kingdom Metazoa; phylum Chordata; class Aves; order Passeriformes; family Notiomystidae; genus Notiomystis; species Notiomystis cincta. Next base: position 100,982 of record VZRX01011132.1, read on the forward strand.
CAGCTCTCCCCAAAACCTTGACCTCCTCAAAATTCCATGAATGCTGTGGAACATAAATCTTCAGAAGTGAGTGATGCTTAGGCTGAAATTTCAGCACTTTGATTTTGCAGTTTCTCTCTCGAGAGCCAGGAGAGCTCGTGTGGGTAGTCTTGGGTAAGGTCACTGCTCAGTCAGTGAGGATCCCCTGTGTTAGAAGGCAGAGCCCTCTAACAGAGTCAGTGATGAGAGAAGAGTATTGTTACCAGAGTCCTCCTGAGCAGTCATGGTGCAATGAGCATCACTCCTCAGGGGACTCAGGAGGGCAACAGATCAAACTGTAAGGCAAATGAGTGTTGCTGGAAGGACAGGGCAGTGACGTTATCCTGATTTTAGAGTAACAGTAACACAAAGAGAAGGAAATAATTTAGCCAAGATCACCTATCTGGAGTGGAGTCAGTGTTATGCTCTCCTTGCTTCCTGAGCGCTGGGATAGAGCTACAAGTCAGCCAAAGGACCCTTAATCTGCTTGTCCCATTTTCAAAGATGCTCACCTGGAAAGGACATGGCCTCAAAGCTTATCAGAACAATTCCTGTTTATTTCTTTCACGGGCTTTTTACAGTCGCTCCTACGCACTTGGGCTATGTCCAAACCTCTTCTGATCTGCAGGGCTGTGAGGTGGGAGTGTGAGAGGGAACCAGGCTGGAAGCTGACTGACTCCATCTGCTTCTGCTGCCTCAGAGGAGGGTTTGATCCAGCAAGCGGACTGGAAGCCCCTGTGGGGCACCAAGCAGATGCTCCCCTTTACAGATAGTGGTGGTGTCTCCTGTTCACTCTGCAAGTCAGGACAGGTGGAATGCAGCCCAGCTAATGGTTCTTGCAGAGTGGAAGTCTCGAGCCTTCCATTTCAGAAAGAAAAGCACACTGAGCTCTCTGGGAGCAAGGCATTCTGCATTTATGAGCCAGCATATTGATTTAGAAAATGTCAGTGCCGAGATGTTCATGGCAGCTTACAGCTTCTGCCTGCATTTTTGGGATTCCAGCTCAGAGTGCTGGGAATCCTCCTGCTGTTACAGGCTCTCCCCTCTGGATAAGGCAGCATCCTGATACCGGCAGGCAGCAAGTCCCAAACCCGCAAACAGAGGCTACTTTTTGGCATGTTGCATAACTGAATTGCAGAACTCGTTGCTAAGGGCACTGTGCGTGTCGGCGTAAGTGGGCTGTGAAAAAGCATGAGACAAATTCTTGAGAGGGTGGGAGAAGGAGTTGAGCCCATTTGTCATTAGGAAATGTGACTCTGAATGCAGCCTCCAGCAGAGGAGTCCCAAGGCTGGCTGCTGGAACCTGGGGGGCATTCCAAGGAAGGGCAACTTGACACTTGCCCTGTTGGTTCTGCTTTTTTCCTATACTCTGTAGTGGGCACCTCTTGTCTGGCCCCTATGGACACTCACACCTTGGGCTGTTCTGGTGGTGATCTGGGCAGCGTTGTTGGATTAGAGAGACTTTTGAGTTGGTGGTGATGGGACAGAACATCCCATCCTTGAGTACTCAGTGTCCACTACTTGAGCCAGTGCCCTCAGACTGCTCTCCTGAGAGGCTGGCAGAGCTTCCAGGGCAGGGGGGATGGGGAAGCCACGTCCCCAGACTCAGCTGGTGGCAGAAGCGCAGCCAATGTTGTGTCTATGTCTAAAGCCACATGTTTTGACTCTTAAGGTCTCTGCTTTTAAAACATGTCCCAGGAGAGAGACATTTTGGTAGACCTCTCCTTGTTTATGGAGAGTGTTTTGGGGCAGAAGGGAAGCTGGGAATTGAGACTTGATTCCCTGTATACTGCTCCTGGTCAGGCCAGTCTTCCCACTGCACAACCTGTATTTTCAGGCCATAACAACTTGGAGAAATGGGGCAGGTGTGTAGACTACAGAACTCTATCAGATGAATAGTCTGCCAACAGCCCCTCTTGTCCTGCTGCAAAACACTACAGTAAGTGGCAAATAGAGCATAAATACAAATGCACTTGTATATAATTTTTTTTACAGTTCTTCTCAGACTGTGCTTGGCAAGCCTCAGTGCCCACCTTTTCCTGCACCCTATGTGGAAGAAAGCCAAGCCTTGGGACAAAGCCAGGTAAGAGCACACCTAATGTTCAGAGAAAGAAGCTCTGTACACACAATCCCCTGCAGCTCTCTCAGAGGAGATGTGAAATCTCATATCATATTTAGAATGAGACATATTTGATCTAAGCATACCTTCTGGAGTCCAGTTCCGAGCAATTCCCTGGGTAACATCCAGCAGATAATAGAAGGAAAGGTGATTTTGTTGATTTTTTTTTCCTACTTGAATTGCTAATCAGACCCTAATTTTACTAAATGTGTCATTGAAATGGTGGCCAGAGGAACCTGTGCAGATCCAAAGTGTCATTTAAATTTTCAACAGTGGAGGGCTCACCTATAGGACAATCACACAAAGATGGCTACTTGAGGCCCTCCCCTCTAAGGAGTTTTGCACAATTTCACTCCTGCTCTCTCAGACCTCTTAAAATGTTTAATGTGATTCTAATTTTCAAGTCTGTGTCACTGTTGAGGAAAAGGGATTTTGCCCTGTTCTGAGATGGCTGATGGCAGTATACAGAGCAATGTGATTATTGGCCAGGACAAAGAAGGTGCCTCCATGCTGTGGGTGCTGTCTCCATGCCTTCTGAGGGGCAGTAGAGCATACAAGTTAGAAATCTTGTGCTTTCAAGGGGATGGGAGCACATCTCTGAATTAACTGTAACCCTAAAAATAGGACCCAAGAAAGCCCTATTTAAGCTGTGTATTGATGTACTTCTTGGCTTCACATGTGTTTGTCTAGCAGTCAGCATCCATTGCTGTTTCCCTTGCAGTGTGAGCTGCTGGGGAAAACCTTTTCAACAGAGGTTACAACAAGCAGGACCCCGTATTTGCTGGCCTCATTATGAGAAGTGGCTGCAGCTCTGAGGGCAGTAACAGAACCTCTTTTGAGCCTCTGAAAGCATCAATATAAAGATCTGTATCTTGGAAAGTGGCCTTTTTACCAGCCATAATGTAAGCCAGACGAGAAGGAAAGCTTTGGGCATTAATAATGAATGAGCCTTTTCTAAGATTCCCAGAGCAGGCTGTCTCTAGCTAGTTTTCATCTTGCTGTTCTGCATTCTTGCACTGATTTTGCAGTGGTGAAGAAACATGACACTCAGTACACTGTGGGCTGGGGAGCAAAATCCTGAGTGATGCTTGCAGATGTCAAAGGGGACATCTTCAAATCTTTGTAATAATTACTCAGTTCAGGAATTCAGAAAAGCAAGTTTTGCATATTTTAGTGTGTGCTCTAGGAAAAGGAAGAGCTTGAATGGGTAAATGATTTTACAGCATTCTACAGACTTCCTGGGCACTTTGCTTCTTGCTGAGTCCACTTACTCTGGGCTTGTGGCAGGAATATGCAGATATTTGGTTCCTATATCTGAACCACAGAGGTGCAGATGAAAACTATCTTTTGTCCACATGACTCCATTGGTTTTTGTAGGTCATGCATCCCGTTAGAACCAAAATAAGAGTAAAACAAAAGCAAGCAAAGAAACAAAAAGTGAATTCATTTCTTTCTCTCCCTGAGCAAACCTCCCTTGTTCAGGAGATCACTTCCTTAATTATTTAATTCTGGCTTACCCTCTGTCAGTTACTGGTTTTTATAGCAGCCAATTCCTAGGGCAAAGTGAAGGGAATTGCTCTGCTCTGAATTACTGGGAGTTGGATTGTGCAGGGATCGTGCTCATCACTTTTACACCCACTGGTGGATTGCTGTACCTGAACTGGGAGGGGAACAAGGCCCTTGTCACCTCATGCACACAGCCCTAACCAGTGACATTCCCTCCCATCGTACACCTTGTGCTGCTGTCTGGCCAAAGGAACTCTTCCACCATAAGCAGCTGTGTTTAAAATCATATATAGTGAGGCTCTGGTTCCTTCCCGTGTCTTTCAGGTCCTGGAGGATCCAGCTGTTGACTCCCCAGCCAGCGACGTGTTCCAGGCAGCATGCCTGCTCTTTGAATTTTCTGCCAATGGTCGGATGTGACCTGCATGCAGATACACTCCATGTGTCTGCACTTCCCCAGGAAACGCCCCATTGCTTCCTCTTTCTTCCTCTTTTTTTTTTAATGAAAGAGGAGTCTGACAGGGAGATGAATAGAGTCAGGGAGAAGGATGGAGGTGTTTTCAATGGTTACAAAGTTTGGTTTAGTCACGGTTTTATTAAGAATTTTGCAAAGGATAGAAGAAAGCAAAGGTGCACTGTGGACTGTAGGTTTTTCCTGGAGCAGTCTGAAGCTGCACTGTAGATGTTAAAATTATCAAGGCACTGGTTCTGTGGCAGTAACATAGATCTACCCCTAGCACTGGTCAGATCTGAGTTCTTGGTTGCATCATGAAGGTAAATGGAGCTCCTGTGCTCAAAGGAGTAAAATTTGGTTACATTGCCTTGCAGTGGATATTGGACACCATTTTCTCAGGCTTGGAAAATAAGGTCTCAGCTAAGTGCTGGTAAAATACTGCTATTTCTTATCCCTGCCTTCCTGTTGTACTGCAGTGTATACTGGGTGTAATTTCGGGAGTGTTCTGTGCTCCTTAGTGCCACAGGTGACAAACTGGAGCACAGAATTTTCAGTGCAAAGGCATGCCATGGTTTGGTGTTTAATACAAGAAGTAGCACGGTAGGCCCTTCTTGCAGGTTTAAAACTAATCCTTCAAGTTATAGAGCAGGGTTTTGAAGTGTTTTTCCTGAAGTGTTACTGTTTCTTGAAAAATCCGTTTTGCAAAATGGGTCCTCTTTGCCAGACCTCCAGCCCGGAGATACAGGGCGAAGATGCCTCACTTACCTTTTGTTACAAAGTTTTCAAATAAAGATTTTCACTTAGTGTTTCTCCACCGTTCATTTTTTCTAGGTAAGAGTGTGAAGTGATAAATTTTCACGTGGCAAGTTTTCACGTGGCAAGTATGTATTAAAACTCAGGATCAGCTGCCCTGGGAACACTTGTGGGTACTGAGAGCCTGAAGCGTCCATTATTCTGGTGGATCTCACTAGGAATGCCCCTTTCTTGTTTGTGTTTGGAACAGCGGTGCTTGGAAGGGTCACACACGTTATCTTTTACTGCCGTCAGCAGCGGGGCCGTGAGTGAATCCGGTGTTTGTAGAGGCCCGGGTTGTAGGGCCCGCACGAACACCCGTGAGGGGCGAGCCCGCCCTGCCCTCACAGCCCCGGCCACCGCCCGCCCTCTCCTCCGCTCGGGCTTGTTCCCGCCGCCCGCCGCCGCCTCCCCATTGGCCCTCGGGCCGCCCGGCACCGCCTCCCCATTGGTCGGCGGCCGCCAGCAACAGCGACAGATATATCCTGCCGCGCCCTGATTGGCTGCCGCCTCCCGCCGAGCCATAGCAACAGCGGGGCGCGCGCGGCGCCTCAGGAGTCGCGCGGGGCGGGGGGGCTGAGGCTGAGGGAGCGGCGGGACCCCTGAGGGGCGGGGGACATGGCGGGGCCGCCGCCACGGCCGCGCCCAGGGACGGCCCCTTCTCCAGGCGCTGTCACCGTCGTTTCTGCGGCCCGCGGTGCAACGGAGACGGGACGCGGTCAGGAGCCAGCCAGCGACGCGGCTCCGTGCAGAGGCAGCAGCCCCATAGCAAAATTCCCACTGGATCTTGCCGGGCTGCTGTCTGAGATCCCAAATAAGGTACTTTAGTTTCCATCCCTGCTGATATGACATGTCACTACGATGACTGTGATTTAGCCAGTCAGTGGCACACGATACATATGGATGAAAGCCAGGGAGGTTACACTTCCCTGCTGTTGAAGATGTATTGGAGTAAAGAGGAATGATGCCTCTCTTACAATGAGATGTATTTTCAGTTCCTTTCAAATACTTAGTTCTGTTTCCTGTCAGGGGAGAGAAGATTAGATTAACATTGCCTGTATAGAAATTTTAGATAACTGTCATTCTATATAGGTTATTTTCTAAGAAAGTGACCCATGCTAGGGAATGCAGGTATTTTGGCTTTGCATATGTGACCTTTGTTATACCACTTTAACAACACCAGTGTTTTAAGACCTTGCAAAGTTTTTTGGTTTAAGAACACAGTTGTTTTGACTTTTTAGTTAAAAAGAAGAGGCTGAATTCAGCAAAATTCCTCAAGAGTGCTAGAACAACAAGTCTGTTTTCCAAACTTAAATCTGAAAAAGGATTTTCAGCTAAAGCAGAATTAAAGCCTTTTCTCTTAAACTTAATGAGTTTCATTTCTGAATTTGGTACAGTTGTTCTCTGGAGGACAACTGAATTTTCTAGGTCATTTCCCAGGCGAAATAACTTATTACTTTTCTGTAAATTTATGTTAGACAATTCGAAGTTTGATATGTGAAACCAAGCAAATTAAAAGTATTTCCCTTTAAGAGATGTAAAGTCAAGTGGCTCACGTACAGTGTATTTTGGCCCACTATTGCCCCGTGTTACCTGGATATTGAACCTGCACGAGGCACTTCTGAGGAGCCAACTGCATTAGGACAGGAGTTTGCAAGTGGCACCTACAGCTGATCTCACAGGACTTGGCCCTGCTGGGTTACAGAGGGCTGAGCAGGGTTTGGGGCTGGGCTGCTGCTTCCCCATCCATGAGCCAGAACAGATGGGGTGCCTGGCCACGCAGCAAAGGAAGAGAACAGGTGAATCTCTCCTGAATGCCAGTAGTGCTTTTGACCTTCTCTGCCTGTGCTGCTGGCTGGAGTTAGTCTTTCAAGGAGAGTCCAGTGGAGTTCTTTCCATTGAATTCACATTGGGGTAGCAAATTGTTCAATTTGTGTCTTACCTCGTTCTGGTTTCCTAGATGTGACTGGTGCCCTCCTCGTGTTCTGCTTTCCCTATCCCACCATCTGTAGCAAGGTCTGGATGTGTTTATGTTGTTCTTCCTTGGAGCTGTACTTGGAAGAACGCTGAGCACGTGGCTGACCTGCCCTGAGCTGAATGTGCTGTACCTGCTGTTGTCATTCCTCCTCCTCCACATGGCATGGCCTAGCAAAGGAAGGAGCTTGCCCTAGATAGAAAAAAACCCACAGTTATTTTTATCCTAAAATGCATGTAAGGGCCCAAATACAGTGCCTGTATGTGTTGATTGGTCCCAGAAAGAGGCTGGAAATCCAGGAGCACTTTCAGAAGTTCTGTTACGTGGCTCTCCCTGAGGTGAGAGGGACACTTTCCCAATAGGGAGCATCCATGTTTTCCAGCACTGCTGCTAGAGGTGGCCTTTCTCTTGGCAGCTCAGCAGAGAGCTCTGAGCCCAGCAAGCCCAGAGGCTGAGGGTGCTTCTGCCCTGGATGGAAATGGCTGTGTGGGGGTCCTGCACAGCAGCTGCCATGACAACTTCCCTGAACTAATCCATGACATTGCTAGAGGGGATCGAGGATGTGAGCAGCAGCTTTTCCTGCTTGCAGTCCCACTGGCACTTCCACCTGCTCTCACAGTCGCTGGTGCATCCAACACCCACTCAGGACGAATGCTGGGAGATACAGCTTCAAGACAGTATTTCAGGCAGTCTCCCATTCTGGATGCCTGGCTCACCTTGCTTGGGGCCTCATTTTTAGAGGAAATGAGCACTTTACACAGTGACTCAAGTAGGGCACCCAGAATAAGAGGCCACTTTTGAAAATGTTGGCAAAGGCATTTTGTTTTATCTCTGCACTTCATTAGTCTTACCCCCAACGTCTTTCATGTTATGTTCTACAGTGAAAGGTCATTGTTTCAGATCAATCATTTTCAGTGGGATTTAATCCAGTTCTAAGTCAAACTAATCCACTTTGGTAAAGGTTGAAGGTCAGTAAAAATTCATTTGTTAAGACAGATCTTGTCTTATTTTTTAAATGTGGCTGTTGATGCTGAGTCCTTAATTGTGTATGCTCAGCACGAGGTGTCTTTCAGAGAGGTTCCAGAAATCACAGGCATCTAAATTCTGATCTTATCTGTAGGCTGCAAGTGCTCAGGACTCCTGGAAAAACCCTGGGACTTAGTAAGATTGAGTTATTTTGTATTTATATAATTTTTTTCTTAAGACAGGTTGTTTCTTTTTCCCCTTACCTGTAGAGCCTCTTTTCAAAATGGTGCTCTGGTGGCAGCTGCTGCTAAGCAGGCTTGTTTATGTTTTCTTGTTAAAGCTTGTGAATTTTGGTTACTTTCCTCTCATTACATAAAAAGTAAAACTGCATTCTTCTATCTGGGCAGGAGTAGCAAACACCCTAGTCTGAAGTAGCTCAGGAGGAGTTAAAGCTGCTTTCAATTAGCTACTGTGTTTTTTCACCACTTAAAGGAACCCCCCCAACTGAGCATGCTTGACAACCCCCTGTGCATATCCCTGAATCATTCTGGCAAGGAAAAACTGCCACAATCTTTTATTCAGACATAGTGCTGCTTCCTCAGTGGACTCTGAAATGAGCAGGTGCTAGAAGATAGCACATTTTGCCAGAGAGTTCTGAGGGTTTATCAGCTCGTGTCTGCACAGGATTTTGAACATTCAAAAGGCTACTGTGTGTAAGTGCTGAATGCTATTAAATACACTGCAGCCTTGGGGCACAGACCTACCCTTTCCCATGAGGGAGCAAGAGCTCTGCAGGTTTTTTTACAAATCACTACCCTTCTGTTTCAAAGCTCTTCCCGTGTAGGTGAATAGACACACTGTAGTTCACCACAATGCATGGCGTGAACCCTGTTGCTGCTGCTGAGCAGCTCTCAGGCAGTGTCATCTGTCTTCATTCTAGGATTCACCCTTGAGTTATGAGGGAGGTTCTGGGAGAGTGATTCAAGATTAATATGAAATTGAAATATGACAAAGAGTAGAATATTTTCACACACTGTGACAGCCTAGAGGCTTGTTAAACTGTGGTGTATGGTTTGGCTAGAAATATGTCACTGAAATTACAGTCCCTTGTGGTTTTGGGAGAGAATCATCACACTACAGCTACACCCACTGCTATCTCATGCTCTGATCTTGTCACTGGTTACACCACCTATCCTCCTGATGCACACTTATCTCACTTTAGTGGGGGACTGTGCTGCTAGAATTCTAACAGTAAAAATTACAGATAGTCCTAAGGCCGTGGAAGAATCTGTCCTCACAGCATTATCTGAGCATCATGCCCCGTGCAAGGGCCAGCCACAAGTATTTCCAAGATCAGATGTTAACAAACTCCATCTTTCTTACTCTTCCACAGTTGTCTCTACTTCATTTGCTGTGATGTAGAAGCTGGTTAACCTCCCCCACCAGTGGGTGGTTTCTCTGTTCTCTTTCTCTGTTTTTCAGTATCTTGTCCCCAAGACTTTCATCATTTAGCAGTTCCCTAAATAAAACATTTCCTTGCTGCAGAAAGGAGAGGGAAGATCCTTTTCTCCAGGGATCAGGAGGTTGCTGGTGGCAGGGACTTTGTAGCAGCACTGCTGTAGTTCCACGAGTCTCGGAAAGAATGCCACAAAATTTCTGTGCTCCCTCAGTGCTTCCAGGACAACAAAAGGGGAGTTTTTCCACCGTGGGGGACGCCTGGGAATGGCACACGGTGTTTTCCTCGTGGTGTTGCCTCTTCACCAGTGTCCCTGCAGCTAAACATCAGCGCTGGGGAGACACCCTGTGAGAGTGTGGTGTCCCCAGTGCCCCCGTGTGAGTGAGCACTGAACTGGAATGGCATTTCAGCAGGAAGCTATTTATGGAACATGGGTGCTGTCCAATAATCAGATCTGCCTGTGGAGCAGAGCCACTGCCTTAGGTCACAGTGCAATTTTCAGTGCCATAAATTTCTCCATCTACAAATTCTTGCTGGGTGTGGTCACTTTGGGAACAATTCTCAGTCCTGCCTCATGAGAGCAGTATTCCTGAGCTTTGATGGGAATCACGGAGTGATGCCTGGCATCCAGGCTCAGCAGGGGAACAGTCAGGCACTCTTTGCACCCCATTCAGCACTCTAATAAAAGGCCTGCTGATTTTTTCATTTCTTTCCATTTTTAAGACATTGTGACTCATAAATATTGTAGTAGATTATAAAACTCACTGTGTGAGCTCTAAATTCTGTTTGTTTGCACCTCAGTAGATGTGTGGTAGATCCTACTGAGGATGCAGATCCAGGGCACCAGGCACTGTGTGCACAGGACAATACAGGTCCTCTCCCCCAGCCCGTGGATGTGAAACGCAATCTCTTCCCTTTCTTTAGGTTACAGGCTGTGGAAATGCTGCACGTAACGCTGCCTTAGTTTAGCACTTTTTCTTGCAACTGTTGAGTTTAGATGTGTATCTGGTTTTAGAGCAGTGAGGTTACACAGGACCTCGTGATTCAAGGTTATGAATTTTTGAGATGCTTTAGACTGAGAAATAGCTGTTTTACAGAAGCCTCAATTAAGGAAACCAAAGCATTTAATGAGAATGTTTTGTGCATGTGTAGATATATCCACATATATTCGGCAGATTAATGCAGATTGGTTCAGTGGGTGAACAACTCATTTTAAAAATACTTTGTAATCCTTTTCCCTGGGGAGTCTGAAGCTGCTGTACAAGACTAGAAAGCTTTTGGTAAATCCTACATATTTTCAGAGCTGTTGGAATGCTTTGCAAACTGACTAATCTCCACTGAGAAATTATTACAACTGCAAAGGTTCCCAGCTGAAGTGCACTGGGCAAGGAGGGTTGGCACATCTCTCGTTATTGTTGCCCAAGGGTCAGACACATTAAAAGCTGTATTTTTACATGGAATCATATCTTTTCAAAATCACATCCCTGCTGTCCATAGCAAAACATTTGTTCTAAGATAAAATCAATAACAAGTTTTACTACTGTAATTATGATAATAAAGCTGATACTTGGGATCCATTCTGTTAAGGATTTAGATGCCACTGCCTTCTCTTAGAAACAGAATCCCGGTAGGAAAAAGCCCCGTTTGGCTTGCTGGGATGTGTGCACAGTGGTGTATGTGCTTCACCCCACTGCAAAGGGCTCCTTCCAGAACGTTCTGGCAATCAGCTTCTACCTTGCTGGGCGTAATTTTTATCTTTCATGCCTTATTACGTGTAACTATCGCTTGTTCTTATTTGTCATATTTATTTATGTCCTTTAACAAGATAGCAATATTCATCTAATCCCTTTTAAACCCACAGCGTTTATTTTACGTGGCATTAGGGTTTAATGCACAAAAGCCAGCAGCATTAGAGCTAAGGCTAAAAACTTTTGTCTGACACGGGGGACCGGGCTGACTCATTTGGAGTGGAGAGAGAGCAGCCCGGTCCCTGCTCCAGGGCTGTGATAAGGGACTCGATTTCCTTCTCTTTGGAGGTGATGGGAGCTTCAAATGCCACGGGTGCTCTGCCGGTGAGCAAACCTTTCACTCTGTGCAGCAGAGTGATACCTACAGTGGCGCAGGGGTGCTTAAATGCTGGCCAGGGTTGAATGGAAAAGTTAATCCATGATTTATTGTAAGAGATGAGTAACGTGGCTCCCAGCGTTTCTGTGGACACCAGCAGCACTTTGGCGTTTGAGCAAGGTTCTTACCTTTTTTATGTGAGTCTGGTAGTGTGTCCATTTATGAAAGAGGAGCTCGACTATTACACACTACAGTACGTAGTAAAATTGAATTTAGCTGCATCTCTCAGGCAAGGTAGCAGAATTGGTCCTGGTACCATCCCCACAAGTCGGGCTGTTTCAAGGCAGCCGGGATGGGAGATGCCCTCAGTTCCCCGAAGGAGGTACCACCGTGCCACTGCTGCAAGACAGCGCTCGCGGGCTGCGGCCGCGCAGAGCGCCCGTGGCGCTGGCCACGCTCGCACACGTGAACGCCGAGCGCGGCCACACCGCCGT
>VZRX01011132.1:112890-125086 GCA_013398075.1 Notiomystis cincta
TGAAAATGGAGCACCGGGGAAAATGAACAACTGAGACTGCCGGCGGGTGGCTCCGCTTACGGTCCCGGCTCCCGCCACCCGTGCGCGTCCAGCCGCACATCCCCGCCCGCCTTCCGCTCTCTCTGAGGGGCGCGCAGAGCCCAGCCCGGCAGCCACCACGGAAGCGGCCATGGGGGACCGAGAGCAGCTGCTGCAGCGAGCCCGCCTGGCCGAGCAGGCGGAGAGATACGATGACATGGCCTCGGCCATGAAGTCGGTGAGTGGGGCCGGTAGCGTGGCGCCGTGGGGTGTACTCGGGGAGGAGTGTGTAGGGAGTAGTGGCGGGGGGGGGGGGGGGGGNNNNGTGCGGGCTGCTCCGAGGCGGGGTTGGGTCTGGGGAGGATGCGAGCCGCCGGGTCCCACCCGTCGCGGTGAAGAAAGGAGGGCGGGAGCAGCAGCCAGACCATCCCGCCGGGGCACCTCGCCGCCGTGTAGGGCGGTGCCCAGTACTACCTGCCTTCAGCAGAGATGAGACAAAGAGTAGCCGGTCCAAACCGGACCTAGCACCCCCTTTTAAAATCTGCTTCCTTCCCCCGTCATTCCCTCCGTTCCCTCGTAGGGGCTGTCTCGCAGCCCTCCCGCTCCCTGGCTGTCCCTGCCCCGGGGGTGTGGCTGTCCCCATGCCCTCCTCTCCGTCTCCCCACCGCGCCAATCGGGCTCGCAGTGCGGCCATTTGAATGCCGCCCGCCTCTCCTCGCGGCGGGAACTCTGTGCATTCCTTCTGTGCTACAGATGGGGCCCATCCTCGCCCACCTCCCTTCCACCCCGGGGAGGTGCTGGGTTTCACCTTGGGGTGCATCTCCCCTTCTGAGCACACGCCGGCGTTTGGGGGCGCTGGTCCTGTGGGATGGGCACTGCGGCGGGGGCTGTCTGGGGACACAGCAAGAGGAGCCCCGTCCTCTCCTAGACGTTTCTTTTGCCTCGCCGTAAAAGGCACGAATAGAGGCCTCACTCACTATCGTCGGTGACTCAAAGACAGTAGGTGCATCCAGGTGTGAAAGCTACCCCGCTGTTCCAGGAGCATCTCCCGAGCTTTAACGTTGCCTTTTTGCCTCTTCTTTGTAGGGTAACAGTTTCTCAGTGCATTCCGTGCCCTGTTGAATACTGACATGTGTTTAAACAATGTTACATTTGTAATCTGCTTCTTTCAGAACCAAGCAATGAAAATCATTTGTAACGATCTGCCTGTACTGATACATAATAAAATTGCAGAATGATCAAAGCCGTTATGTCTAGTCCCTTTTTTGCAAACAAAGTATTCACACGATCCGAATGCTGTGGGTAATGTTAATGCCATTGGAGGCTTAGCAGTGTCTTTGCCGTATCAGATTACAGTGGGTTTGTTCTTGCTGATCTGTCCCTGTGAACACCAAAGGCCCCAAGAGGAGCTGCTTCCCTTGAGAGTGCTGCTGTTTGAAGGCACGAGATGATTTTAGCTTGAAAAAGAGCGGCTTCAAATGGAGTCCATTTTGTTGTAAGAATGTCACCTCCCTTAAATGAGGGCAGTAAAAAGTCACTAACCTTGCTGCCCTTGTTTACTTTTGCTATTATGTTGCAATTAATATTATGACCAGTCCAGTTCTAAAGCAGTGATACTTCTGAGTATCTCAATACTAGAACCACAAGATGATAAAATAAGTTGTATTTATAATTCTATCTCTGGAGTTCTTGATATATATGATGTAATAGTAGCAACTCTACTTTCAGTTGGTAATTTTAAAAGATAAAATAGAGAACTCACTGAAATGTGCTGCTCTAGAAGACAATTTTAGCTGCCATTAGTAGAAAGCTTTATATTTTCCCCTAGAGCTGCAGACCTACAGTGTGTGGGGGGGTCTCTGGGCACACGTGAAACCATGAGGACACAGTTGCTGTGCTTCAGGAAGGGTGTAAATAAAGTACCTACAGCTAGTGTGTATGTCCAGTGGTCTTCCAACTGCTCTAATTCCTCTGCAAGTTTCCGTTCATCTGGAGCCGTGGTGTTCTCATCTGTAATGCCACCTCTGCTCTCGAACACAGCAGGATGTGTGAGGATGACCTTCTGTAACTCATGAGGGCTCAGGAACGCTTTGTAAGTGAGTGGAGTCTTGAAACTTATAGATACTTTTAAAATACAAAAGGCAGTCTGAATTTAAAAGCAGCAGGTCCCTCATTTTGACACTGTTGCATATCTGTAATGTAGCATCTGTTGGTTACTCGGCTTTCACAGGTGTTCGCTCCAACGTGGCAATTTCCAGAAAGCTCTTCAGCGTTTGAAGTTGATTTTGTAGCTCTGAGCATAAGTGTCTGTGAAATGCTCTGAGGGCTGTCTGTCCTCACAGCTCATACTTCTGTTTCAGTGACTGCAAATAACTGAGAGAGAATTTTTACCTCTATAGGTTAATATTGAAGTAATCTTGCAAACCAGAGAGCTTAGACTTCCTCCAAAAGGAAGGAAACCAGTATTCTAACTCAGATATCTATTCTCCAGGATATCTCAATTTTAAAAGTTTATTTAAATTTTTTTTAATCCCTGGATGTAACACATCTGATACCTTTGAAAGGTGCTGTGTGAAAGTGGCATGCTTTCAGTGTAAACTAAATCTGAACAATTAATTTCCATTTTAGATTACTACTGTTTACAATACAGAATATAGCCAACAGCATGGTAGTTATTTCAGAAACACAAAGTAACAAGTCCTTGTTTCAGTGAAAGTGTATTTGCCTGATTTTGACTGCCACTGAAGAAAAAAAAGTGTGAGAAGGCTGCCATTTCATCTGTCAGCATAAAGCTGGAGAAACATTTAATTTTTATTCCCATCAATTCCTTCTATTAAAAAAAAAAAAAAGATCAAGTAGCAATTGTAGCTTAAATAAGGGATTTACTGCTCAATACAAATTTTTGTTGTTGTAAACTTATCTTTCATGGAAGAATTCCAGTATTTTTTGCTTGTAATGTGCAAACAGGAGAGGAAAATGAAATAGTTGCTGTTACAAATTAATGGGTTTAGTTCACTTTTTCCCAGCCGAAGTAATTTTAATAGAAAATACAGCTTTATGTAAATGGCATTCTTCCAAGGGGCATGGCATTCCCATTGCATTAAATGCTGCTCCAGGATCCCAGCTGTTTCAAACAGAGCTTACACGGTAGGTACAGAATTGTTTCTCAACACACTGCAGAAAGATGCTTTGGCTGTAAGTGTGAAAGGTTCTCAGTTGATGCAACAAATGCTTCAGCATCATGAGATTACAGCATTGAGTACCTTTGGTTTAGATAATTCCAGAAATCATGAAAAATTGTGGCTGTAGAAGCCCTTCATTATTTGGACACTATTAATGCTAATACGTAGCGCTTAGGACCTCTATTGATTTATGTTGCTTTCCCAGTATAGCTACATAGTCATAAAAAATAACTTACTTTTTTAATTGGTAATGTGAGCAATGTGAGATACAGAATTTTAAAATTAGTCATGAGAAATACTACACAGTGAAATAAATTTAGGACTTGAACTAAAGTTTTTGAAATAAATAGCTCGAGGTTCTACTTTATATCAGCTTTATCTGTATATCCAAATGGACTTAAAAAGTTTGGGATGTTCTATTTTTAGTGCCTATCCCTGAGTGTCTGGTTTGGGGTTAATGAGGTGTGCTTGTGTAGGAGAGGGGAATGAGTTGTCTTTAATGTCAGCAGTGCCCTCCCCTGCCGGGAGATGAGTTCCTCATGGTGTTCTCTAGGGCAACTGTAGCTACAGACCTTCCAGTGCTTGCTGTAGAGCTCTGAGACCACAGGATGCAAGAAATTGTTCTGATTTAAAGTCAGTAGTCTGGTTTCTGTTTTTTCCAAAGTTATGAACTGTGTGACTTTGTATCAGGCAAATTTTAATAGTTAAACCTGACTTTATACTGGCTCAAGTACAGTCATTTTTGCAGCAGTTGGCTCAGAACTGGCTCTAGCTGAGTGATGTGCTCTGGCTGACAAAACAAGTAGAACCACAGCAAACAGACCTGGGTAAGGCCATGGGTCTGCTCTCCATCGTGGAACAATCTGCTGCTTGGGGCTGCTTTCCATGTGGAAGGAGCTCAGCTTGCTGTATGGCCTGTGTGGGATCACAGGGAAGCAATTTCTGAGCTGAAGGAGGCCTGCCACACTCATTAGCATGTGGAGTCAGGGATTCCAGGGTTAGAGTCAGCCTGCCTTTTATATGCTCCCATGTTTTGGTCACTAAACAGCAAAGAACTGTTAATACCTTTACTAGAGAAGATGATTTAGGTGAGTTGTAGTGGAGATTGTTGAGGAAAATATTGATTGGGAGCTATGATGAAGATTCTGAAGATGTCATTAGAGTTGATTCCTGTGCGTTTCATCCTCTCTAGGTTGCCTCTAATTCCATTAGGACAAGCAGAGCAGTGTCTTTTGGGAGTTCAGGTTCCTGAATTGTGGAAAAGGCATTTTGGAGATAAAACTAATTGATGTAATATATTTGAAAAACAAAACCTAAATTTGTAAGTAAGCTCTCTCTTACTCCAAGAGTTATAATTCACATAAAATATTTTTTTAGATCTGAAAATAAGCACATTTGTTAGAAGGTTCACTGCCTACATCAGCAGTCTCAGAATAATATAAATATTTGTGACTTGATAGTTTGTAGTACGTAAGTATTTGGTTGTGAACACTCTGGTGCCTGTCAAGCAGTGTAAACATGCACATTTTTAAAAAGAAATAGTTGATGTTTTTAACAGTGTCTGAGCAAGGACAAGTTTATTTTCACACTAAAGTAGAATTCTAGTGACTACTTTTAAACCAATTATGCTTAAGGTAGAGGAGTTACATTTTTCATCCTAATTCCTTTGAGTTTAATTTCCTGTGTATACAGTTTTAAAAGTGGAACAGTTTCAAGTGACTGTGAGCCTGATAGCCTAAATTGAAACAACAAGTGAAATAGGCCTAAATATACAGTATTAGAAGTATTATCCTTCTATCTCAGCTTTTTGAAGTAGCAGTTTGAAGTTGATCATGGCTTCTTTCCTGATTTGCTGTCCTATTTCCATGTAGTTTCTTTAATGTCCTATCCTTGGAATTTGTCTGCAGCCAGCTAGCAGGAATCAGGGTCACATTTGTATTACACTGTATAATCACTCAGTGGTGTCTGAAAGATACTATGAAACACCAATTCCATTTGTGCTGTGCAGAGCTTAATGAGTGCAGCGCTCCCATCTCTGCTGTCAAATGGAAGCAAGCAGCAGGGAAAGAAATGTGAGAATTGCACCAGCTTCCAGCGTTGGTGCTGTGTTCCAGATTAAAACCCCTCCTATTCTAGGTACATTTAAATTCATCACTGAGTGTGTAGTCTGTATAATTATAGCAGACTTCCTAAAAAAACTGAGCCTTCCTCGAGTTGCTTCTCCATTATACAAGCCCAACTCATTTTTATTCAGTGAATGTTCTTTGCAATGGCTTCTTAATATCCCTTCTGTTACATCAGAACTGTGGGGATTTCTCCCTCTTAAGTCCTGACTCCAGAACAGTTTAAAACTTTCAATGTTACAAAATTACTCCTGTCTAGAAGGAATTTTGGAATCTAGAAGAAATTTTGAATCTTGCACTTCATAATGAAAGTATTGAAGGAAGTTTTCACACTCTTCTCTAAGGCAACCCCTTTAAATTTGCTCTTTGTCTGTATTTTCAGGTCACTGAGCTGAATGAGCCCCTCTCAAATGAGGATAGAAACCTGCTGTCTGTAGCCTACAAGAATGTAGTCGGAGCCAGACGGTCCTCCTGGCGTGTCATCAGCAGCATAGAGCAGAAGACCATGGCAGATGGGAATGAGAAGAAGCTGGAGAAGGTTAAAGCCTATAGGGAGAAGATAGAAAAGGAGCTCGAGACAGTCTGCAATGATGTTTTGGCTCTCCTAGATAAATACTTGATCAAGAACTGCAATGACTTCCAGTATGAGAGCAAGGTCTTTTACCTGAAAATGAAGGGGGATTACTACCGCTATTTGGCAGAAGTTGCTGCTGGAGAGAAGAAGAACAGTGTCGTGGAAGCCTCAGAAGCTGCCTATAAAGAGGCTTTTGAAATCAGCAAAGAGCACATGCAGCCCACTCACCCCATTAGGCTTGGGCTGGCACTCAATTTCTCAGTGTTCTACTATGAAATCCAGAATGCCCCTGAGCAGGCCTGCCTTTTAGCCAAACAAGCCTTTGATGATGCCATAGCAGAGCTGGACACACTAAACGAGGATTCCTACAAGGACTCCACTCTCATCATGCAGTTACTTCGAGATAACCTCACTCTGTGGACGAGTGATCAGCAGGATGAAGAAGCAGGAGAGGGCAATAATTAATAAGCTTTCCTCTGATCCCTCTTTCATCCACTTGGCCATCCCCATCATCACCAATATTTCCTTGCCACAGTCACACTAAATATCTAGTGCTAAGCATATCTGTATTGTACAGCTGTTCAGATCTGCTGTCCACTTTATCAAGAAGCAGTTTCAGATGAGTCTTCATGGGCATTGATGGATTGATTGATTTATTGGCCCTATTTATCTTAGTTGCACTTGAGCAGTGCAGAAGGAGGCATTTTTAGTTTGCCTGTTGATTGGAAAATATGGGAAAGAATAATGGAAAGTGATTGAGGATAACTAGATTCCAGTTAAAATTTTCTGTTTGAAATGAGCTGACAGTTCTGTTAAGCAGTACATCTTGTGCATGCAAAGTAAATTAGCCACCCCAAATTTTTTTCAGTCAATGAAAACAGTTTAGCTGATGTGAAATGACAACTTTGTTCATCAGTTTAAATAAACTGTTTGAAATGTGAGGTTTCGGTAGCAATTTGGTTTTTTTGCCTCTAACTTATGTGCACAGTTTCTTTAAATGCAGTGCATCTACCTAAGAGTTTTGATACTTGTAACCTTTTGCAGTTGTTTTGAAGAATCATGAATTTATTTTTTGTAAACTCTTTGGCTGTTTAGTTGTCTGTGTATTCTGACAACTCTATGTCAATATTTGCCCATGTTAAGATGGATGACTGGGAAGCCAGACTTCTAAATTAAATGTTTTGGAATTAAGTGAATAAAATAAAATGCTGCTTCAGGGATGTTATCTCTACATGAGCTGTCCTGTCTTTTGTTTGGAGCAGAGATAGAGTGATTGAACACATCACTGATGGGTTAAAACATATTTAATCAAAAGTTTAAAGAGAAGTTGACACATGCTAAACAACACAAAACCACAATGTAGTGTGCTGACAGAAGAAAAACCCAAACCCACAAAACCCCAGAGCTCCCACACCTCTGCTAAAGTGGAGTTTCCCAGGGTGGTAAATGTAGTTGTTTGCTCAGTACAACAGTTGCTGAACAGTTTAAAGCACGTAACTTATCCCTGCAGAGGCTTCTGTTTGCTCCTGTCCACTGGAACTTCTA
The DNA here is from genome assembly GCA_013398075.1 of Notiomystis cincta. Lineage (NCBI taxonomy): Eukaryota > Metazoa > Chordata > Aves > Passeriformes > Notiomystidae > Notiomystis > Notiomystis cincta. The sequence continues at coordinate 120,333 of VZRX01011132.1, forward strand.
AGCTCTTTCTCTGAAGTGCTGATCACCAAATCAGCTTTTCCTGGGAATATCCCAGTAGCTGTTTCATACTGGCCTGCTTCAAACAGAAGCAATACTTGTTGCTAAAGACTGCCTTTCTCTATTTAGCTCACTTAAGTCTAGTCCCCAAACTTATCACTGTTGTTTTTGTTTTCTCCCCACAGTTAGTGCACATGTGCTGTACACACTTCTGTAAAGGTATGTCCCAGCAGCAGGAAAAGTTAGCAGTATCCACACTGCCACTGGCACCTGAGCTAGCTCAAAAGTCATGTAAGTTCTCTTTTATCAGAATTGTTAGTCTTTAATTAGTGCAATAATTACTACTGGTCAGAATTACCCACAATAACTGCTCATGCTTTTTAAAAGCAGTGCACCGGTTGTTTTTAATTATCTGGAGTTTTAGAATTTTTAATGGTAGATTTGTGTGCATTTATGTATTCTATCATCTTAGAGATAATTCCAGCTTTATTATATCAGTCAAATTAGCAACAATTGAAAGAGTAATTGCAACATCTGAAAAAGGTGAAAATACAGGTACACACTTTCCTACCTGCCCCTGTGGAACCAAGGTAAAACTTGGCCATAAGATTGCATTCTTGCATTGAAACACTCTGGGTGGTTAATAATAATATTGGCAATTGGTAGGTTTATTTCTCTGTCTTTTTGTTAAATTTTTTATTAATATTTTTCTTAATTCAAAAGCCAAGGAGTCCTTTCTCATTATAGTGACTGTCTTGTGCAGACCCTTTATCAAAACCAATGAGCATTATGTAGTTTGCAAGTGAGTCAGCAGGTCTGGCATCTCTGGGCTGGGCAGCTGAACGTTGGCTGTTGCCCTGGTGCAGAGGGTCCAAAGTGGAGGCCAAAGGCATTCTGCAGAATGATGCTGTGCTGCAGTGAATTACATTCCCAGTAGGGAAGCAGAGCACGTTTCATATTTTTGTGGGTTTGTTTTGGTAGGAGGTAGTAGGGAGTTTTCTATGGAGCAGGAAAAAAAATGCTCCAGTGCAATCCGTATTCTTGTTTCCACTTCAGCAGCTTTTTCAGTTCCTGGGCCCTGGGATTGCTAAATGCTTTTTTGTAATCCTTACTGTGATCTGGAGGAAACCAAAGCTGATGAATAGCACATGCTGTTTATTCCAATATTCTTCAGTAGGCCCCAGGATTCAGGTATTTTGGAACTGGTATTTCTCATAGGTGACTCCCAAGTCATGTCTTCTGCCTGTCACTCTCTAAAATAAATCTTAGGCTATGCCCAATTTATTTGAAAACACCAGATGTATTCACCAAAGGTGCTTAGTTGAAGTTCACAACATTTTTTGAAGCAGGGGTAATTCCAAGGAAAGACTCAAAATGGAGAGACTTTCCCCCCTGCTCCCAGGGGGACTTTTTTATATGTCCTTGAAGGCATAAAAGGTTATTTGCTGCTCCTGACATGGTGAGGGGTTTGTTAGGGTCCATCTGAGCATTACTCTTGCCCAGAACCACACTTTTTGTGTCTTTCATAGGCAATAATTGTTTAGAGGTTAAATCACTCTGAGGGTGTTGATATCATATTAACAAGGCCTTCTTTGCATATCTTTGAATTTTTGGCAACCTGACAGCTGCTAACAGCAAAGCAGCACTTTCCATGATGTCAAATTAATTGTGTGGTCTTTATAGGGACAGAGATACTTTCAGTCTGTGTCTTAATCTGCTCAAATATGTTCAAGTTTTACAGAAGTGTTCATCTCTCAGGGTACAAACACACCCACACCCTATTGAACCCACTGGAACAAAATGTGCCACTGCTGCGGACACTAAACTGTGTAGGGAGAGGCTGTTCTTCAACATGAGCAGTAACACTGAGAATGTGAAGATTCAGGGAAGCAGAAACCTTAAGAAGAGTGCTGAGACTGGATGCCCATGGGTAGCACATATCAAAGGGCCACAGTTCCTCTGGTAAGTAACCACTCACTCTACCACTGCTTGGGTCTCACTATGGGCTTGAAAATAGATTTTCCACATTGCCTTTCCCTTGCCTGTAACTGTAAGGATGTGGTTTTCCATCCTTAATACTCACATTTGTGATCTACATCTGCAAGTTGGAGGGACTGACTTCCAGAACCAAATCTATTTCCAAAGGAGCACGAGGGTATTTCCCAACCTGCTCTGGGGCCTCTTCCAGCAGCTGCAGTAGGGTGCTTTATAATAATTAGAAAAAAATGTGAGTACACCTCAGGTTAAGGGAAATGAAAAGCCTGGTTGTATTTTAAGTCATCTAAGAGACTGACTTAATGATAATGGAAGTTAGAAGGGTGAAAACTGATGTCAATATACATTATAAAACATTTTCTGTCAGCATGGGACCAACTGGAAATCTTTCAATAAACCAATTTGACTTTAAGGACAGAGAGAAAACAGCAAAAATATTACAGTGCTTTGGATCCTTGGGTTTTTTAATTCTATCCACATCACATATTTGAATTAATTTGACATAATTGATCAGGAAAAATTGGCTAAAACACTTCAACAACACGAGAAAGCTATTTGGATAGATCTTAGGTTCATTGAAGCAGCTCCTTGAAATCAGTGGCAGATTTTGAAGAATATGAAGTTGATTATACACATAATTGTCAGAGGATGTTTAGATCTTGTTCTGAGCAAGCCTAAAGTACTTGAAGTTCCTTAGATGCAGATGGTTTAGTGTCTGAGCCTTAATGATTTCTGAGATAAATGAAGATGTTTTCTGAGCACTGAAGTCAGGCCAGGTAGATTTTTAATTGGTGTTAGAAATTGAACCATCTGTTAGAAATAACAGTGGTTATTATGACTTTCCTATATGCCAGTTGTGATCTAACATTGTGTAATCTCAATGTAGCAGTACANAGAAGAAATGGTAACGTGCAGCTCACCAATATGGACAAAGTATTATAGTAAGGAATAACAGTAAAACCTTGCAGACAGCTGTCCCAGAAGCTGTTGAAAGCTTCAGCTCTCAGGCTAGTTAGCCCTAAAAAATAATTGATTTAAAAAAACAAAAGCTGAAATAACAGAAAGAAAAGTAAAACATGTTTCTATTGGGTAAGAAATAAATTATAAGGTCAGAAAATATATTTATCATCAGGAATCAGAATACAGGTTGAATAAAATATCTCTGGGGTATTCCTGACTCTGTGTCAGCCCATCCACCTGCTAATTAGCACCAAGACATTATTGTGATTGCTCTAGGATAACAGGATGAATAATTCATTATACCTTACCCAGAGATCTGGCACATTAGTGGTTCTTAATCAGTTCCTAATCCAAGGATTCAGCATAATCTTTATGGCAGAATTAACAACACACGTACACACATAATGTGTTTAGTAAAAATTTAAAGCAATTATTTTAAACACAACTAACATTGGGCTAATAAGATCAGCTAAAGCTGGGCTTCACTAATCTAAAAATAATAGTTAATTCTGTCCCCTTTTAGCCTAGGCTCGTGGCCAGTCTCAAAGTGAGGAAGTGTCAGCTGTGGAGATCCAGAGAATGACTCAGCAGTGGTACCAAAGCCACTCTGAGCAATGTTGGGCTCTGATGATACAGGTGACAGGAAAAGTCTTAACTTCCCAATCCTTCCACAGGATTTCACAGCCCAGAAAGGCTTAACAGACTTGTTTCAGAAGAGGCAGATAGCAGTCCTTAAAAAGGTTGGGGTGGCACAAGAGAACAGAGATGTTCCTGCCCTTTAAGGACATGCTGGGGTCTCACTCACCCCACGGATGGCCAGGCAGCAAACACTTGGAGAGAGCTGGGCCCTGCCTTCTGCTCCCTGCTCTGGGTCTGGGATGCAGTGACAGGAACAGAGATGCTGCTCCAGGATGGCTCTGGCTGCCATGGAGAGAGGAAGCCACTACAGATGGTGGCCAGGCTGCCCCAGCACGGTGCCCACACCTCGCATCCCTCTGGGGGGTGCTGTAAGGCCCCACGCCCTGGGCAGGTGTCACTGGAGTAACTGGGCTGTACTTCAAAAACAAATAATCACTCGGGATTTGGCTTTTTGCTGAGAGTCGAAACAAAGTAAACGTGAACAAGCACAAGTTTCTCTTTGCAGAGAGAGAACGTATCCATTTTACTCAGCAGGGAAACCAGTTAATCACTGTCATCCATCTACTTCTCTGCCCTCTGCAAGAGTCAGATGTTCTTTTGTGCTCTGAGGGCACAACAACAGTCACAAAGCTGTTTGTAAAATGCTCCTCCTGCCAACCCCCCACAACTCCTGCTTCCTTCCAGTGTGTGCCTTACGTGCCTGGGAAAGGAATCAACACTTTTCTGCCACCCCTGCTCCTTCAGTAGCCTCTGCTGGAGAAATCTCTGAATAAAGGACATTCCTCAGATATTCAAGCAAGGATGCAGTTCTCTAAATGCCACGAATTTTATATACAATTACTGCAAACATAATTGTCTTATATTTCTAATAATGTACATGTTTATTATCATTTATAAATAATTATTTATATTTAATATTTGTAACTGGTGAAACATCACTGGAAGTCACATGGCCAGTGTGTTTTGACCTGTTTCTTCTCTTAGACATGTTGTTAAACCCCTTAATTCTTCAGAGATGGAAGAATTCAGCTTCTATTAGATTGAATCCTAAAGTGGAATCGATTATATTATTGAATTATGTGAAAATAGCTCATACTAATTTAAGTATATTACTGTACATAAGTAATCATAAAAAAATATGTTCACTGCTGAAGTACTCACAG
>VZRX01011132.1:126117-236913 GCA_013398075.1 Notiomystis cincta
TTTAACAACATGTCTAAGAGAAGAAACAGGTCAAAACACACTGGCCATGTGAGTTCCAGTGATGTTTCACCAGTTACAAATATTAAATATAAATAATTATTTATAAATGATAATAAACATGTACATTATTAGAAATATAAGACAATTATGTTTGCAGTAATTGTATATAAAATTCGTGGCATTTAGAGAACTGCATCCTTGCTTGAATATCTGAGGAATGTCCTTTATTCAGAGATTTCTCCAGCAGAGGCTACTGAAGGAGCAGGGGTGGCAGAAAAGTGTTGATTCCTTTCCCAGGCACGTAAGGCACACACTGGAAGGAAGCAGGAGTTGTGGGGGGTTGGCAGGAGGAGCATTTTACAAACAGCTTTGTGACTGTTGTTGTGCCCTCAGAGCACAAAAGAACATCTGACTCTTGCAGAGGGCAGAGAAGTAGATGGATGACAGTGATTAACTGGTTTCCCTGCTGAGTAAAATGGATACGTTCTCTCTCTGCAAAGAGAAACTTGTGCTTGTTCACGTTTACTTTGTTTCGACTCTCAGCAAAAAGCCAAATCCCGAGTGATTATTTGTTTTTGAAGTACAGCCCAGTTACTCCAGTGACACCTGCCCAGGGCGTGGGGCCTTACAGCACCCCCCAGAGGGATGCGAGGTGTGGGCACCGTGCTGGGGCAGCCTGGCCACCATCTGTAGTGGCTTCCTCTCTCCATGGCAGCCAGAGCCATCCTGGAGCAGCATCTCTGTTCCTGTCACTGCATCCCAGACCCAGAGCAGGGAGCAGAAGGCAGGGCCCAGCTCTCTCCAAGTGTTTGCTGCCTGGCCATCCGTGGGGTGAGTGAGACCCCAGCATGTCCTTAAAGGGCAGGAACATCTCTGTTCTCTTGTGCCACCCCAACCTTTTTAAGGACTGCTATCTGCCTCTTCTGAAACAAGTCTGTTAAGCCTTTCTGGGCTGTGAAATCCTGTGGAAGGATTGGGAAGTTAAGACTTTTCCTGTCACCTGTATCATCAGAGCCCAACATTGCTCAGAGTGGCTTTGGTACCACTGCTGAGTCATTCTCTGGATCTCCACAGCTGACACTTCCTCACTTTGAGACTGGCCACGAGCCTAGGCTAAAAGGGGACAGAATTAACTATTATTTTTAGATTAGTGAAGCCCAGCTTTAGCTGATCTTATTAGCCCAATGTTAGTTGTGTTTAAAATAATTGCTTTAAATTTTTACTAAACACATTATGTGTGTACGTGTGTTGTTAATTCTGCCATAAAGATTATGCTGAATCCTTGGATTAGGAACTGATTAAGAACCACTAATGTGCCAGATCTCTGGGTAAGGTATAATGAATTATTCATCCTGTTATCCTAGAGCAATCACAATAATGTCTTGGTGCTAATTAGCAGGTGGATGGGCTGACACAGAGTCAGGAATACCCCAGAGATATTTTATTCAACCTGTATTCTGATTCCTGATGATAAATATATTTTCTGACCTTATAATTTATTTCTTACCCAATAGAAACATGTTTTACTTTTCTTTCTGTTATTTCAGCTTTTGTTTTTTTAAATCAATTATTTTTTAGGGCTAACTAGCCTGAGAGCTGAAGCTTTCAACAGCTTCTGGGACAGCTGTCTGCAAGGTTTTACTGTTATTCCTTACTATAATACTTTGTCCATATTGGTGAGCTGCACGTTACCATTTCTTCTATTATGTGTGATCTTTATTGTCTTGTATCAATCTGAGCAGAATCTGTCTTATTTTTAATTAACCTAGAATTTGTATGTGCACTTGTAAAGCATGGCACTTATAGAGGTAACAAATTAGGTATTTGTGCATATTAATCTTTATTACTTAAGGCAACACAGTTTATAATAGATTGTTTTTTGCTTGACCATTTGTCATTACTCTATTTTTTTCTCTTTCTCCCTTTTAAATAAATTCTCAGCATTTCATTTTGTTTTATTTAATGTTGGCATTTATCATTCTTTATCAAAGAGATTTATCAGAAATCAAACTAAAGGACATTATCTTGTATTTTGCTGCAGTTCTATAAAAATTCCTAGTTTTTGAAATAAGACTGCAGCCTGAAGCACAGCCTAATGCAGATGTTTCAGTCTCACAGCTCAGCCTGTAAAAAACCCAACCTACAAACCAAACCAGTCCTCACCACCTGTTTGCCACTTGTTTTCTTCTCTAGCAGTCATTTTCCTTCATTTTGTGCTGACCCTGCTGAGATTCCCCTCCAGCCCCCTCAGAAACACACTCTGATAACCACGTGAAGATGTAACTGGTTGGTGAGACCTGTTGATTGCCTGAGAATGCCCAGGGTAGCCTGATTTTTGTGTGAGATGTGCAGCTGGCTGCTCCTTGAATATCTTTTGATTTAGGGAGGAAGTGTATGACAGAAGAATAACTTGGGGGAACTGCTGCTGCCCTTCTTTGTGCCTGTCTCTGGTGTTTGTGTTTCTGCTCATCAACAGTGTGAGATTTATTCTCCCTTTCCTCTCCTCCTCCTCCCCTTTTCCTGTTTCTCTCCCTTGGCTACCACATCCTTCCTAGTGCTGCTTATCTCTGAGAATTTTCTTCCCTCTCTCAGTTCTCCCTCTACTGTGTGTGATTAAGCACCTGGAGCATTTCCAACCTGATGACTGCAGGGTTTTGCAATGAAACCCCTTGGAGATTTAGTGAGTGGGCTGCTCTGAAGGAGTCCGACTTTATGAGCCCTAATGCCTGCCTTTGTATACACTTGGAAAGTGCTTGGCATATTAAATGCATTGTTGCCATCTGAGTAACAGCAACAATCTGCATGAGGTCTTGAGGTACAAAAATGTTTCCTTGTGACAAACTGCTCAAAGCCCTTCAGAGAGGAATCTGCTCTTTTCCTTTGTGCTGACAGCTGGGCTGATGGGCACTGCTGCCAGGGACTCGTGGGTTTGTCTGAGACAAACATCTCATCTATAGCCATGCTCAAATTAGGTTTCTAAACTCCATGTTATTTGAAGTTTGGGTCTGAACAGAGCAGCTGAGGTTCGTCTCCACTTCAACAGTAAAAACCAAGTCACTTTTAGTGGAAGATGTCACAGCTGTAACCCCACATTGCTGAGCTGCAATGTCAGAATCACAGTCCCTACATCTGATTCTATGTTAACTCCATCTGCAAAGAGTGGTGCAGGGCAATTATTGTGCTGATTAAACTCTATCAAGGTTTTGCTTTAGAGAGACTGTGTGAGGATGCCTTGCTGGATGCTGGATAGAAAAATACTGTTGTGATAGACCTGAAAGCTTCCTCAAGAACATTGCCCTAAGCTTTTAGCCTGCAGACTGTCCTCAGAAGGCAGAGCTTTTTGTTACTTTATCTTGCACTCAAGGCTGTGTACATGGATAAAACACTTTATTGCCAAGAAGCTTTTCCCAGGGGATTTATAGCCATTTAACCTAAAGCTGGTAGTGTCATCATCTGCTGGCTGAGACTGTCCAGAACTACAACAGGACTGAATGCAGAAAGGGTGTTTGTTCTCAGTCAGTTCAAACACTGGGGAGTATAACAGAATCGGAAGAAGATCTAGAAAATTAAAAAGAGGGGACACTCTTCCATCTTGGTGAGAGTCTGAAGGAGCTTTCAGTAAAAGGAAAACACATTTTCATCTGTCAGCTGGACAGGTTCTTATTATTGTGGCTTCAAGTACAAAGAACAGAGGGAAGAGGGCAAAGGAATCTTCTCAAGCCGTGGCAGAAACACCTGGTTATTGGCATTGCTGTGACAGAGCCCTGGGTAATCAGTCAGAGGATGGAAATATATTAGAAAATGCACCTGTATATTCTGTGTACTGTGATGTACCTCAGTGTCTCTGGAGATTTCTGACAGTTTCTTCTGGATTGTCAGAAGTCCCTCCAGTAAATCAGTGTCTGAGCCATGCCTAAACTTCCTGTGACCATGCACGCTTTTCTTCAGAATCTCTGACCTAAATAACATATTAGAGATTATACAATTAAGATTTTTAAAAAACAAAGCGTAGTTCACATTACTCAAAAATTGTCTTTTTTGGTCTTCTGTCTGCCCTTCAATCTGTCCATCCATTCCTTTCCCTTGCATTTATCCTTCTTACAAAGTTCATATTTTTACCTCGATTATCTTTTATCCTGCTCTTCCCTGAGCCCTCTTTTGTCCTTCCTGACCTATCTTCCCACTTAAAATACTTTCTTCCTGGCCTCATGGAGCATTGCCATGGTGACCACATGACATCACTGCACTGGGAACAGTTGCCTAGGAAACCATATGATGTCATTGCACTGGAGGCAGTTGCCACGGTTACTGAGTTGGCTGAGGTAACTGGGAAAAAGAGTTTGCAGGAAATGTTCCCATTAACTGGAGTGAAGAAGAGTCTTTTATTTATATTTTTATGTTCTAGGGAGGGCTGCCTGTGACTCAAAGACCCCATTGCTTTATGTCCTGTGACATTCTCTGGCTGGGCTCTTTCCATTGGTTTCTGGGATCTTGCCCACCTGTTTCTACTGTTGAATGTTACTGTGAACATCAAGCCACAATAAAATGGAGAAAAGCTGTGTTGTCCTGTGCTTCTGCTTAAGATGGAATTGCAGCTTCTACTGCTCTTTGATTTTTTCCTGTTTGGTTCCTTTGGTTTCTGAGATAAATAGCCCAGCCCAGTATTTATCCCAGCAGACACCAGAGGTGCAGTGACAGGGAATGTCACAGCCTGAGCTTGCAGCACCTGCACCAGGCTCTGTGCAGGTCTGTAATTTGTTTTCCACTTCTTTCCTACCTTTCCCAATTTCTATTTCATCACTGCTGACATGTACCTGTCTTGTTTTAATAATTCCAGCAGCTCCCAGAAATACTCTATGTGAATGGTGAAACAAAGGTTAAATAAAAAGTAGGAGGCAGCTATTAGAGATGAGAAAGGTACACAAGAACAAGCTTAGTGAGTGTGTGTGACTCATGTAAGGATGTGGGGATGTAAACAGTGGTTAGCACTGTTTGTGATGTACAGATCTGTACCTCTGGCAGCATTTGTGTAAACATACATGGAATTGCTCTATGGATGGATAAATAAATAGCTTTTTATGAAAATAGTTTTTCCAGGCTTTCTGCAATGTGAGTGAATTCCATGTCTAGGGTATTTTAGTCGAATTATGCACGTGTAAGTTTGACTGTCTACACACCTCAAATAAAGTCTCTGCTCTCTGGAGTTCACTAGAAACTGGTTACAAACTTTCCACTGAAGTTCATGGAATGAGCTCTTTGGCTCCACTGTGTACAGTCATCTTCAAGCTGAAAATCAAAATCCTGACAATTACTGTGGAGCTTCAAACAGGAATGTAGTCAAAGAAGCTATGGAGAGTGCTGTGGCAGGCCAGCTAACTGAAGAGTTTGGGGGCACCTGAACTATTGATTGAAATCTCAATTCTGGCAGAACTAGAGGAAAATTGAGAAGACAGAACATAACTTCATTGGGTAGGGAGCATAATTTCCACTTAAGTATGGGAGGAAGCAAGGGGATAGAGTTTGGTGGTTTTTGATGTTTGTTTATTTTGTATTCCTCTCCTTATGATTATGCAAGTACTGTTTGATTGACTGTTTATTTGTTCAGCATACTGAACAAAGCAATCTCAGCCTTTGTGCCAGAGAAATTGTAAAAGAAAGTTGTGCTTCATTCCTGAAATCTTTTAAGTTCATTTTGATCAGATGGCAAGGAACAAAACAGCTCAGAGAGGGGGAAAGCAGCAGCCAGTCAGTGCCCAGGTGTTCCCAACAATCAGGTGAGATGTGAATAGTCACTTGCTTGTGCTTCAGATCTGTAAATTATGACATTCTAGTTTGAAAACTGTGTTTAGTTAATCAACATGCAGTGGTGGGGTTTGCAAATCAGGCTGTTCTGTTCATGGTGAGCCAAGACACTTGCATCACTGTAAAATCATGGCCTTTCCTGGGCTTTAATGGGCTGGGGCAGCCTTGCAGTTACTAGTCTGGGATGCTGCTGAATCTGTAATTGAAGGGATATTTGATCCTACTATTAATGGCCACTTGTGTTATTTTTTCTGTTAACTGAGCTTCAGAATGACCCCTGAACTTGGGTTTGTTTTATTTCAACACTCTACCTGGCAACTTGAGGTTATTGTATTTAAGTACATTTTAAACATTTGTGTTTGGATGACATTTATTGGTAAAATATGAGAAAGCAAGCAAGAAACTAGACTGTGTTTGTGTAACTATCAGGGAGGTGTGGGAAAAGGTTGGTAGAGCTTATGGGGTTTTGGTAAATTTTACCTGAAATCCACATGTTTGTGATTCATATTCCAGCTTTTTCTGTCTCTGGACTTTCACCAATGCCAGCTTTCTGTAAATATTTAAATAATAATTGTATGCTGTGCTATAGCAATCCTGGAGATCTCAAGTGGTACAGAATTAGAGATTTGTTTTCCAGCACTGTGAACCACTGGGGTTTGTACGTGGTGAAGTTCCGTGAGTAGCAGTGGAGGTGGATCGTGGAGCTGCAGACAGTCCTGGGAGAGCTCAGCTTTTGCTGACTGATGCTTCCATCTGCTGGAGAACTCTGTTTGCACAGCGTTCACTCCGTGCTGTACTCGAGAGAAAATCTGCCTCATTAAACCCCCGAAGATTTAGTGCTCAGTAGTTACTGTAACAAAAATAGTTCCTCCGGGATTTTAAGCAGCTCACACAAATCACTGAGGTGCTCCACAGCTTCACATCTAAAAGCTGTAACTCTCTGCCTACCTGGAATCAGTACTCTTCTGTTTTATTCTAAAATATCAGAACTTGCACAGTAGTGATATAAACTAAAGTACAAACATCTTCCTAGTGGCTGATTTTGTGACTTGTGACTCAAACTGGTGCTTTCACTGAGGAACTGCAGAGGGTGTAGGACTGTCCCTTGAAGGACTGTCCCTTTCCTCTGCATGGCCAAGCAGGGTGGGGGCAGCTGTCCATTGGGACAGGATGGATTTTAGTGCTGGGACTGGAAAGTTCACTCAGAATTATTTACACTGCCCCAGTACCTCAGGATCTGTGCTCCCAAAGCATATTTTTCAATTTTGGAATTAACTTGTTTTCCAATAAACGTGAGAACTTTGAAAAAACTTGTGTCTGCAGACATTGTAGCCCAGCTAACAGAGTACTTCCCAGCCCACCTTTCTCTCCTTAATGAGTTATTTTCTCATTCTTTCCTGCAAATCCATTGATTTATTTTAAGAACAGCATTAAATAGTTACTCTATCTTTGCTTTATCTTTTTATTCTTATTAGGTGGTGTAGGGAAAGTGTGCAAATAAAAAACCCCACCCCAAACCATAAAATTTATAGAGAATAAATAGGGTTTGTTCTGTGTTACTTGTTGTTTATGACAGTGTTGATAAGAGTAATGATAACAGAACACCTTTGGACTTGATACAGTAGCATTACAAATAAATACAACATTCTTATGTTAGATATAAATTGTAACTTTATAAATATAAAATTAGATAAAAAGTAAATTATAAAGTATATCTAAAATTTATAGGCTTATATTTAAGATTATAGATGTACTAGTTAAGGATAATTTTAGAGGAATTCATACAAACTACGTAGATTCTTATAAAGAGTATAATCTTATATGAAGATTACGTACTGATATATGTTTATTTATATTTATTTAAATTTATAATTCAATAAACAATAAAAAGGACAATAAACAATAAAGTCAGAGCACCTTGCCCCTGCCTCCTTGCAATCTCTGCAATTCTGTGCCCTTTGTGATCATCATTTCACTTGATAAAAATCATCCACTGTGCACGTGAAAGTTTGGCATGGCTTTCAGCAGCCAACTCGTGGAACACATGAGCTTCATCCCCTTGAAATCCCTGGATCCACAGGGCAAGTGTCATTTGGCTGTTGGACTTCCCTGTGCAGGGACCACAGGGAGTGCCCTTTGCTTTAGGGCAGGGACTTGGAACCATGGTCAAACACCAAGCACAGGGATGGATTTTAGGGGCTTAATTGTTTTTAACCTGATGAGAGTGGCAGGAAATACAGACTTTAGATTTGCTTTTGTTGTTCTTCTACTGCTAAGGAAAAATAATTCAAGATGTCTTTCACTGATGACATTGTTACATGTTTTGTGAGTAAATTGATCCCATATGTGTGTGGGGTTGTGCTTTTTTGAAAATAAAGAGCTCAGTCCTTCTAGGCAGCACATTTTCTGTGTATTGGGAAGGTGGGAAATGAATTTGTGAATGGCAGGAACACCACACTCCATGTCCCAAATCCATAATTTGTGTGGACAAATAGCTACTGCTTACCTTAGCAGCCATCAGAAGCTATCTTTGAGTAGGATTAATTGAGCTGGATGTGCAGTTTAAAAAATCCTGTGCAGCCCAGAAGCAAAACTTCAGGCAATGATTGTTTTCCTTGTGTTGTTACTTGACTTGCAGGAACAACAATATCTGAAGCTGCCATTGGTAGTAATTTAATAGAGAGAATTTTCTTGGATTTAAAAAAAACCCCAGGCTGTCTTTCCATCATGTTATTTATGCAAATAAAGGCAAAAGAAGTGCTTTTCCCTGAGCAGGAGCACATTCCATTGCTGATGTGTGTGCTTTCATCCTCAGAGGGTTCTGGCTCTCAGGATCTTTATGGCTCACATACCTTAGCAGGCTGTAACTCACACCTGCAAGTCTCTGCACAAGGGGCTTTAATTTCTTTTTACTGCCTAGGAACTGAGATGAAGCTACTTACTCTCCTCGTTAATGGATGCATTTGCTCTTGCTGCTTCAAACTGTTTTCTCAAGAAGTTATTAATAATTTAGTATTTAGCCAATTGTCAATTTTTAATTTTCATTAAGAATCTACTTAAAGTGGCCTTAATGGCCTCTTGTGTGATGTCATAACTTTGAACAGTGCCATATTCCAGAGAAATCATGTTTTCTTATGTCCTTCATGTAGGATTGTAAACAGAGAGAATTGGGATGTGTTGATGGACATAATTCATGATTCAAATCATGAATTGGCATAAAGTTTCAGAACTGGTTCCCTAGCAGGTGAAGAGCATGAGTGTGAAATTGTCACACCCCAGTTGTCAGTGATCACCTTCACAAGAACTGATGACACATTTTCATTGGATAAAGTAATAGGCAGAAAATGTTTTCCCCTGAAAAATGTATTTATACCACATTAAGCACAGTAATGCTCCTTAACTTTGGAGATAATATTGTTTATTTTAAAGGGAGAAAAGTGTCTATGTACGTACAGGAGGAGGGGGAGGTTGAGTATTGATTTGAGCAGTTGAGTCATGGGAATCAATTTACTTCTCAGTTCCTGGAGAATGGCATTGCAGCTGGTGGTTCGTGACTGCCTCATCCTTTTTGTCATTGATGGGGCAGAGAGCAATTCTGTTCTGAAGCAAAAGTTGCTCTGCCTTGGAAGCTTTGTCAAACAGGGAATAATGATTTGTTTCCAGTGGTTGAATGATGTCAGCAACACTCACAGGTAAAACTGTGGCTGAGGTACCTGTTTGCAAGCTTTCTAGAAATTGTCTTCTCTACACTTCTGTGATTATAGAGTATCCTGAGCTGGAATGGACCCACAAGGGTCATTGATTCAAAGTCCTGGCCCTGCACAGGACACCCCAAGAATCCCACCATGTGCTGAGTGTGTTCTCCAAATGCTTCTGGAGCTCTGGCAGGGTTGGCACAGGCTTGGGATGCTCTGTTGTAGGTATCAAGGTCAGTTTTCAACCTCATTCTATTCCATCTGGTGAAGCAGCAAACAGAGGCAGATTGGGTTTAGCATTCTGAATGTTCAATGATGTTCAGCTGGGTGCAGAGCAGTCAGGGAGTTACTCTGATTACACTGACCAAGCCCAATGTGATGGCAGAGAAATGAGACAGGGCTCTCTGCCTACACAGGCTTGCCTGATGTAACAGTTTTGCTGCCTTCTTTCCCTCGCTGTGCCACCTGTGCTGGTTCAGTGCACACCTTATCTATTAATATCAATTCTGTTCAGTATGATTTGCAAAATATATCTCATACTAATTGTGCCATTGTAAATTTTGGTGCTCCTTGAACCTTCTTTTTTCCTCTCTATCTATTAGATCTTGTTTCCAATGTGTTTATTAATCTTTTCATTGTGTTTCTTGGTTCAGATGCAACAACAGAACACTCTTTTTCCATGTTTGGAATTGTTTCTTTCCAAGTTTCTGACTGCTTTAATAAATAAGCCAAACACCTGAGTGCTGATTGTAACTTTCCTCATGTTTTTGGTCCTGATGCCAGTGGATATCAGCCTCCCTTAAATCTGACCACTGCATGGATTACTGGTTAGTAAATGTTTTAAGGTGCTTGTGAATCACATGGTTGTACTCTTTACTTCTTGCATCAGCTACTATGTGAATGACAATCTAAGAATATAAAGAGTTATTACCTGGTACTTTGTGTTAGAGGTTCAATGTTCCATCCCCTTTTACCTTTGCTGTTTTCATAGTATTGGGGAGTTGGACCCAGCCAAGATTTATATGTTGAGTTTTTTCCTTGGCTCCATGGACATGATACAAAAAAAAGCCTTCAACTCCTATCACTGTACCTTTCCAGACTTGTGCATGGAGCTTTAAAATTTGTTGTAAAACAGAATGTTAGAGGTGCTTAAGAGTGGCACTGTGATGGTCTCTGCTGACTTCAGCCATAGGAGTTAGCTGTGCCTGGGAATACTCACCACAAGTCTGCTTTTTCCCCTGTAGAGTTTGTGTAGTCTAGGATCTCTTTTCTGTGGATGTGGATCCCTCTCGTGGTTCACAAAACATGTTGAAGATCTGTCAGTGTCTGTCAGACTGCAGCCTTTTTCCTGTAACAAGTTGTTCTGTAGAAAAACATGAAATAAAATAAGTAACTTGTTTTTTCTCCAAGGTTTCTTCAGGATAAGCCACAGTGCAGACTTACTGGACAAATTTAATTCCTGGAATATCATTCTGCTTTTTTTTTTTCTTTTTCTTAATTGTAGAATATTTAAGTGGATAACCAGGGAGTTAATGAAATTTACTGATGTAGAATAAGTGAAGATGGTCTTTGCATGAATAAGGACTTAGATAATAAAAGCAGGAAACTGCAGTTGGAGCACTTTTATAAAGACTAGGGAAGGCTCTTGCCCTTCTGCCAGTGTGGTCCTTGCTTTGTCAAAGAGTAGATCCACTCTTCTGAATTCATAATGTTTCAGAAACCTTATCAGCAGAGATCTCTGGCATGGTCCTGTACACAGCTCATGTACAAACCTTATTAAAAAGCACATGGTGTGTTTGTTGCCAAGGAAACATAAGCCATTAAGCTCTAGGAACAGAATTCATAAAAACAAAATTTTAGCTATTAACATCTACTTTCCCCATTAGTGCCACGAAACCTCCCTGAAACAGCCTTGCAGTCTCCAGCTAATGGATGCAACATAACTGGGAATGGGGAGGGGAAACGAGGGACTGCAATTCACTGAGAGTGCAGGGCTGGGTGTTTTCATCTCCTGTGTTCATGAGCCACTGAGCACCTGTTTATCCCACTCCTGTTACTCGACATTATCAATCACATTAAAGACAAGGGAAAGATCAGGCCTGCATTTTCCAACAGGTCTATTCTGAATATGAAAATAAAAATTAGGAGTGGGAAAAGAAAAAGTGAAGTATTTTCTACTGGTTTCACATTTAAAATCTTCACTTCTCTGGATTTAGTATGTATATTCTGTTACAATGGCTAACTCACAATGAGTTTAACATGAATTGTGGTTCTAGATAGAATTTTAAATTGTTTGTTTGTTTGTTTTGGTCATTCTCAATTTGTTCTGAAAATCTAGAAGCTGTATTCTTCCTCTTCATCCTTCTCTTTTGAGGAATTAAATTGGCTTCATTAATTGTTTTTCATACTTAAACTGCAAAGCACTTAGAAACTTCTTGTGAAGAATCCACTGAGGCTACACAAGTGCCCTGTGCCAAAATTCCACTGTACTTGTGTTCTAGGAAATATTTCTAACAAAAAAAGAGGAGTGAAGTGACTGTGGCTCAGTTTTTGTCTGGTCTAAGCTGTCAGTTTGCACTCCCAGGTGCTGGCCAGGCCCAGAGTCAGGATCCCAAGGCTGCCCTGAGTTATTGTTAACACCTTGCAGTCACCTGTGTTCAGCTTTGGGCTCAATAAGCCAAAGGGAGCTCAGGGTCATTACTGCACTTTATTCTCAGCCATTCCACGGATTTTTGAACCATCATTTCTGTGTTTGAGAACAGAATTAACATTGCTGTTTGAAAAAAGTGCTGAATTAACTGTAATGGGATAAGGCTAATGAATCACTGGGATACTTAGCTTCAGTTTCCAAGTCATCCATCAACAATTTAGTGTAATAAATCAGTTACAGTCAGTTGGTGAAGTCCATTGCCAGCTTTGCCCACATTTTATTTGGGCACCTCTCCTGCAGCTCTGGAGAGATCTGTGCAGGAACTGAATAAATGGTGATTAGGAGTTCCCAGACTTTGCCCCCACAGCCCTGGTGTGGTTTCAGTCAGCTCACATGCAGTTTCTGCTCAGATAAGTCACAGTGAAGTGTGGCTCTGAGGTGCTCTCTGCTTTCTCCAGGGCTTTTGGGGACTTTGCCTGATAACAACCTCAAGGCCTTGGCACTGAGTGATTATGAAAAATGAGTATATGACACTATTGACCTTTATAGTGGGGTAATTGTGAGAATGTGCATCAAGACTCTGACTCGTGAGCCTGTGACAGTAGACCTGATGCAGAGAAGAGCTTGTCAAACAGCCTCCTGCAGCAGGGTAGACTTAAAGAAAAGGAAACCTGTCAGAGATCTCCAGATAACATAATTTAGTTTGAAGTGGGCCTCCAGAGACCATGAAAGGCAGGGTTACCTTCAAAGCTAGTTCAATTGCTCAGGGCCTTATCCAATCAGATTTTGAAAATCTCCAGGAACAGAGATTTCTGTCTTTCTAGGCAACCTACTTCAGGACTTGGGCACTTACATTGAATTTTTTCCCTTGTACATCCACTTGTGATTTCTCCTGCCCCAGTCTGTGACCACTGCTTCTTGCCCTCTCACTGTTACCTCTGAGAAGTGTTTCTGTCTTACATGACCCTTTCAATGTTTGATTATGACAATTGGATTCCTCTCCCAAACCTTTTCTTCTGAGGCTGAACACACTCAGACCCTCAGCCTCTCCCCATATGCCATGAGGTGCAGGCACTTCACCACTTAGTGGCCCTTCCCTGAGCTCTCCCCAGTTCAGCAGTATCACTTTGGTGACAAAAAGCCCAAGGTGGGACAGTGTCCCAGGTGCTGCCTCACAAGCAGGAGCTGCCTGCCCTGCCTGCTGCCGTGCTCTGCCAGTGCAGCCCTGGCTGCCTCAGCCCTCACACAGACCTTGCCATTGCAGTGTTTGTGCCTGCTGCTAGCACAGTGTACAAAAGGATGTCCTCAAATGATCTGTGTCCTGTTATCCATGTGTTTTCCTCTGCAAAGCAGGAAATCAGGACAATTGTATAATGCAGAAGTTTGTGGAGAAGTTTGTTCTTTGATATTAGCTTTTTCCAGGTTCAACGTCAGGAAAAACACTGAGCTACTGCAAGGACACTTGAGCTTCATGAGTGCCTGGCTACTGTCCCATTTTTGATCTCCCATTCAAACACAATGTGCTGTGCCAAAAAGCATCCTGAGACTGGGAGAAACAACATTTCTGTTACTGGTGGGGACTCCAATGCTTATTTGGCAAAGCAGCAACCAGCATAGAGCAGGGACTGAACAGTGAGAAGGGAAGCCTTGAAACCTGGGCCTGCACTGTGCTGTTTTTAAGCATTTTGGGACTTAAAATCTGCCACCACAACCTGGGAGGTGACCCCAGCCATGTGGGAATTTCTTGGCCCATTGTTATGGATGCACAAGTATTAGTAGCAGGCTTCCTTTGTGCAGCTCTAGGGAGTTACCTTTGCTGGAACAGTGAAGGTGTCCCCTCCTGTCCCCACAATGTTGGACAAGTTTGTCTTGATGGATGTTTTTTAGCAGGGATTTGCTCATAAAAGTCACCTTGGCTCTGACATGGTCTGAGACCCTGTGTTGGATTCACTGAAGCCTCTGATCATGATGAAAAGTCTCACATGGTAAAATGAGTCTCCTTTCTCTTACTGCCACTTGTTCTGGACTCAAGGAATCATTAACAAGTAGTAAAATAATAGCCACTCTAAATCACTCTGGTGTCCTCTGATTGTACAACAATGATTACTATTCTCTACCCCTTGTGATATCCCTGGAGAAAGTACAATTTAAATACTACTTCAGTCAAGTGAGGCCATTTCTAATGTATGAACATGTAAAAGTAGCTTTTAATGTGTTTCCTAATAAGAAAGTATGCTCAGCTTTCCTATAGAAACTCCTATTACTGATAGATAGGACATCTCTTAGAATTTTCCAAAGTGGCAATGTAGTGTAAAAATGAATGTTTCAGGATGTGGAAAAAAGTCCAACAAGCTACAAATATACACATTTTCAGCAAACATATGTTCTATTCCTCTGGCAATTGAAAGTGCCTCACTGGTATTGTCATCAAATTATTTTTTTAAAAATAAATGTGTGATTTACTTGGTCTGTAAAATATTCAAATCAAGTTTTATCTGTGAGCACAATTGGAAGCTCAAACTCTTAACTGTCCCTCTAGGCTACACCCAGGGTGTTTTGGAATGTGCATCTCCCATTCTATCTGTGATCTTTGCATGATGTTCCCTAAACATTTACTCTCCTTTTCCATGAGCTTAAGGGAGGACCACCGACATTTGAGGAGTTAGAAGAGATTTTTGCTCTTCTGGGACAGATGTCTCAGAGCAGAGTGTGAGCTCGTGCTCCAGTGGGATGTATTGATGTATTCCCTCTGCCTGTGATCTGCTGGTACATTCTCACCTGGGGTGGCTTCAGTCCTCCCCCTGATCTGCGCAGGTCAGTCTTAGAGTTCTCAACACAGTCTCCAATAAGCAATGTCCTGATGATTTCAAACTCCTTAACTGATGCTGAAAATTATGTTCCACATTTTACACACCCTTCTTAAACACAGTGTACTACATGGTACAACTGCATCTGGATCAGCCCAGTCCCACACCTGCAGGGTTGTGAAAGTGCAGGGCTTTTCAAAGCCTTCTCCCTCTGCAAGCAGGTACAGAGAACCTGTCATCAGTGCTGATCCTCCTGCCCAGCTCCCACCCTGTTCTGACACTCCCAGTCTGCAGTGTGAGCTAGGCTGGCAGAAGTTTTATTCTGTGATCCTTGTTTCTGATAGCTCCACACAAGGACTTTATATGCTGTGCTTGTGTATGGGGAAAAGCACAGGAATTGTTGCTGTAGGTGCAAGAAATAGAGTAAGTGGAGCTGCTGAACAAACTGGGCGTGGATATGAGCTGTTCTGTGGATCCATTACAGACCTGCTGGGCCCTGAGCTTCCTGGCAGCTAAACAGGCTGTCAGAGCTATCCAAGCCTACAGCAGCTTTTCCTTTCAGAAATATTACTTGGAAAATAGGTGAAATTGTTATGTCCTGCTGCTAAAACTGTTCTTTGTTAGGGTCTCATTGATTTCCCACTCCTAACTGCTAACAGTATCCTTCTCTGGCTTTAAAGTAAACTGGAGATGAGGAGTCCCCAGTAGAACCAAGACGACTTTTATGAGGGTTTTTTGGAGGGTGTGGGGAGCAAGGGAAAAGGGAAAAGCATTCCAGGGATTTCTCTCTGTTCCTTCAGTATTGGTATAATTATCCTGTACGTGGATGTGTCATCGTTTCCATTTAACACCGTTGAGCTGAATAATTTGGTGTATGATAGTAAATGTGATTCTAGGATGTAGCCACAGATTGTGCCATGGATTGGATGTACAGAAATATTGCTGTAGTGACTGCTTTGGGGAGAAATGATAATTTTGTATCAAATCTTGCAGCAAGAGCCTGACACCACTGAGGAGAAAGAAAAAAGGATACAATGCTGAATTTTTAGTTGCTTTATGGTAATCCTGGGATGGCAGGAAGGCACAAAACTGCTGCAGGAGGTTTTCTGCTGAGGAGCATCTCTTGTGGTGGAGAATATCCATCAGTGGGTCCCCTGTGCCCCCTGTGTTCCCCAGGTTCCCTAGCGGTTTGGGAATGCCTGCTCATCCGGTCAGTCGGGCTTTCGGCGCTCTCCGCTCACAGATAGCAGGAAAGATACGGCTTTTGAAGCCAATCTGTTCCTAAATATTTTCCTCCTTGTGCCTGGCTGGTGCATTCTTAGGCGTAATCAGCCTCTGCTCCCGTAACAAAGGGCCAGGTGGCTTCAACTTTGGGAATGCTGATGGTCCTTGACTGCTGCCTCTGCTTTGAGCACCGCTTCGAATTAACAGCGCTCTGGGCACAGTTGGGAACGTGACGTGTAAAACATCAGCGTCCTGCCTCCAGCAGGGCTTCAGCTGGGCCAAAACTGGGGAGCCGATTTGCCTAGCAAGACCTGTAGGCATTTTGAAGAGTTTCCTTCCTGTAAAGAGACTATTATATTTAATTATCAGTTTGTCTCGGTGCAGCTCCTTACATCACAATGTGAGGAAATAGATCTCACTGCACCTGTAAAAAGCAAGCAGGGGATTTTTGATGTGCTGCTGTCAGCAAACACTCATCTAAAAATGTAAGCAACCACCTTGTGCCTCAGTCGAAATGCCAGAAACATCCACACCCATCAACAGGTCATCTCTCCTCCTGGTGCTCTGACACACGTGCAGAAACCCTCACCTAAACACACACACAGACTGAAATAACACAGATCCAATGGAGAAAACGGTTGATCTCTGAGGTCCCTGAACTAGAAGTCCTTCTACAAATGCTCTTCTTTCTACAAAATAACATTTAAAGTCCATCCAAAGACTGCATCACACTTATTTTGGGGGAGGTAGCTCTGCAGAAATGTATCTGGTAATTTATTGATGTTTTTTGTTTTCAGATGTCAGTATATTTTTCACATTCTTCATTATTGCCATTTCTCTCCTTTCTTTTTCCAACAGTAGTCTGTGTATGATCTGTTTTGTTGTTGGTTGGTTTTTTTGTTGATTTGTTGGCTTTTCCTTCCCCCTCGTAGGGATGTGTTTGCAGGCAAATCTTTTCACTTTTACCCTGACTGGAGATTCCTTAAAGAGGTTCTCTCCAACAATGTTTTCTGTTCTCTCTCATTTTCAAGAAGCTTCATATATACTTTATACAGTATTATTTTGTCCCAATTTAATTTTACAACCAAACACTTTGCAAGCACTTTTAACTGAGGAGCCCCTGGGACCCTGTGGAGCAAATTGGACATTTATATTAGGTTATGACATTAGTAGATTATGATCTTTCCCCCCCTTCACTTAGATTTCTTTAATCAAGTTAACCTGTCAGATACAATAAATAATAATATATTTGTTGCTGTTTATTGCTGTAGGGCAATCAAAACATATCCACAAAGGCTGAGGCTGTCTGTTTTTCCAAAATAATTACATTGGTTTTGAGAAAATAGAGAAGGGCAACTAAGGCTGTCATTGGGTCTCCTGGAAAAGCAGAGAATTATTTCAGTGGAAGAGGCATCAGCTCAGCTCCTGTTCATTTCTCTCCTGTATTCTCTGCAGTGGAGATACTGTTTTCCCTAAAGCATTTCTGAAACATGAGTGTTAAAAATCTTTGGGAGAGTTGAGATGCTGATTATGCAGCTCCTCTGCATAATTCCCTCTATTATTTAGCTTTAGCAGTAGTAGCACTGGCAGGCCAGCCAGATGTATCCATCTCTAAAAATGTTTTTCTGGACACATTGTTTCACAGGAAAGGGGAAATCCTGAGAAGGATTAGCAAGACTATTATATATATAAAATATAATGGATTAGATCATGAGGATAATGAATAATGTGCTATTTAGTCTATTCTTTATGAGATACTACTATTACTTGTGTTTAATTCATTTAATGAAAATGCTACTCAATTGAGAAGTTGCTTGTGGGAAATAATCTGCCCTGTTATCAGGTGTCTAAATGTGGTGACAGCCTGCATTGGCTTTGGGGAGTAATTTTTAATCTGTTATTCAACTTTATTAGTCCCAATGGAAATTTCAAAGCCCTCTCTTCCATTAGTCCTCTCCTTCTGAAATATAAGAATTAATAAACCAAAAATAAATTGAATTGTTTGCTGTCTTGGCTTGTCCTGTAAGAAGAACACAGCCCTGAAACTGTTGTTTCTATAAGACTGGCACTGCTGAAACACTGCAGGGCTGAGTGTGCTCAGTGATCACACAGAGATAATTTCACCAGTTGCTGAAGAAGTGAATGTATTTCCTTGCTTCATTTCTGTTGGTCTATCTGCAAATAGACCTATTTTTCTGTCCTCTGATATTTCTCCTCTGTAGAGATACTAATCAGAAAATTAGTCTTGAAAGTGTTCCTTTTCGTTATCTCTTTGTCTCTTGATAAATACGTGGTTTTGCTCAGGTTTCTTAATCTGATCCTCTCAGTGAATAAGAATAGAATGACCTTGCTTTCTTTCTGATAACCTTTTAGGAAGGCACCTGTTGCCCACTGATTTTTTTCTTCTATCTACATCATACCTGCTGGACTTCAGATCCTTTTCCTTTTAGTAATTCCTCTTCAACTGGTTGCACATTTTAGTTTTCCACATTTTTGTCATCCTCCTGTGACTAACTCTTCTAATTAGAACCAGGTTTTGCTCACTTAATCAAGATTGCAGAAAAGGGATTTTTGGCATCAAAAAAAAGGTGTTAAACAATTCTCAACTGCCACCCTTTATTATTAGAACCATTTTAGGAAAGCTGTACTGAGAATTTATATTTTATCCCCTTGCAAATATGAACTCTTTTCCAAATTCTTACTGCATGACTAGGAAACCATCAAAGGAGGGCAGAGAATTTACTGACATAGTATATGGCTTTCTGCAAATAAAATAACTGCAAATTTCTGTCTGGTTTTGTTCTTTATTACTTGTGCAAAGGCTACTGTGTAAGTTAGCATTTCTGAAGAGCATCCCCAAAGAAATCTGCTTGCTTTATCAAGAGGGGTGGAGGAATGCCAGGGAAAAGATTAGAGGGGTTCCTCCGTGGGAGGTACTCTGCATGCTGATGCATCTTTCTCTTAGTTTGTAGTTTGTTTGTTTTACTGTTGCTTTGCCATTTACCATTCTCAGGAGGAAGATTTACACACAAGTTTGTAAAGAGGCTTGGCTAAGTGCCAGTAACTCCCAAATTTTCTGTGCTGCAGTTCTGATTCCTGAAGACTACACAGTTCAAGAGCTGCCCTGTGCCCCATCAGACAGTTGTGCCTGGTCAGTTGGGAAAGAGATCCATGACATTTATCCTGTTTGCTCTCCATCAGCAGCCTGGGGTGGGAATTTGGACAGTTCCTCACTGGCCTGTGGCTGTTTGTCCCCTCTCCATTGTCTGTTTTGTCTAGCAGGTATGAGCAGACATATTCCTGATAAGCCCAATGTCACCAGGCTCGATCCAGAGGGGAGCAATCCTTGCAGACATGGGTCAGAAGCACTGGCTTATGTTACTTAAACTATTTGATTTCCTCACTCCTGTTGAAATCTTTCTTCCTTCAATAAATTGCCCTGGCTCACAGGCAAGAGTAGAGAAATACCCTCAGTACATCAAATTATTTGTCAATTTGTCTAGTATTGGAACCCTAAAGCTGCTTGAAGAGCCCCTCCAGGGTGATGAGAGACCCACTGAAGCACATTGCTGGTGAGTGTGAGGAGAAGAAATTACTGCTGTGTTCTGATGCTGTGTTCACTCACCACATCAGGAGATTTACTCATGCTTATCTTTGAAAGCTTTAACACAAAGAAAGATTTAGCCTATTTCCAGCCTGAAAACCTTCCTGGCCTTTCAGAGACCTTTTATATGCACTGAATTCATGCAGTGAATCATTGGGTACACCAACAACCTACAATGCTTCCAGGTTTCTCTTTGGGCTGCAGAAATGAGGATGTGGAGGTGAGATATTCAGAGCCTTGACAAAGCTGCCTCCCCTTCTTGTAGATGATGTTGGTTTCTGCTTGTGGCCTACAGAAATAAAGAAACCAATTAAGTTTGTTTCCACTGTACAAGAATATAGGAATTGTGTGGCTGCTATTTTTCAGATGTTGATTCTCTTGGTGTTTCAAACCTGGGAGTTTTGTTGCTGTGGCCACACCAGGAGCTGTGGGCAGAGGCTGTGCTATTGCTCAGCCTCTGAGCTCTCTTTTGCACAGGCCTGGATGAGAGCACAAGGCACATTAGAGTGGATCAGTTCCTGACTAAAGTTTTCTTTTGCTTGCCTCTGTAGGCTGACACTGAGATGGAATTCATGGAAACCAAAGTTTTTGTTAGTTGCAAGGACTCAGGAATATGCGTCAATCTCTGTAAAGTGCCATCTGCAGCCTATCTTAGGCAAACTGTTTCCTGATAATTAAGGTTAGTAAATAAGTCTTTTATTTTCCACTGAAATACACAGCAGGGAAGGTCAGAACTAATGGGAATTCTGGATGCTCAGCAGCTTCCAGGGTTAATTTTTTCTCTGTTGGATTTAAAGCTAACATTTCACAGTCATGTAGGACAAACTGAAGAATGTGTTTGGGAGAGATGCCTAAACTATCAGAGGGTAGCACTGTTTTATAGGTGCTCAAACAACAGAGAGATTTTAATTTTATTCTTACAAGTAATCCCACTGTATTATAGCTTCTTTGCTGCTTTTTATTAGGCACAATTAGCACAGGGTTTTACCTAGGAAAATCTCGTTGCCAGCGAACAGAGTGCCAATTCTTGATTTCATCTCTGAGGAAATAACACCTGCAAGATCAGTCAGACCTGCTGTGCTTCCCCTGGCCTGCCCTGCTTGTTCTGCTCAGTGTAACTTCAGGGTCACATTTTACACCCAAAAGGCTGTAAATGAATAATGATTCCCTAGTATCAAGGAGGAAATGAGCCTCAGATTTCCTCCGAGTCCAGAAACGTGCCTGGCACCTGGATCTGTTGTTCTAAATACCCTGGATTTCTCTGACCACTTCTAGCTCAAACAGAGGATCATGAGCATCATTTGGGGAAGTGTCCTCACTCAGAGCTGTGAGGATCTGTCTGTAAACAGTGTGTTCCACATCTTTGTGACCAGTTGCTTTGCTTAGCTTAATTCTGAAGTCAGAGGAGCAAATAAAGGGAGAACAGACCCAAGCTCTGATGAACTTTGAGCTTACTCAAACGTGAAGCTGATTAGCCTCAATAGAGAGAGCCAACACCATGGTCTAAACAGCCTGAAGTTCAGCCCAGTAAGCCCCTGGATCCAGGTCTTGTGTTCACATGCATGTGAGAGGTGGAAGCAGATCCCAGTTGTCTCCTTCCCAGAAACACATGACTGTTTCCCCACTGAGTAATGCTGTTGAGTTGAGAGATGACACAGAGGGTGTCCCAGGTCCTGGACCTCTGGGTTTTCCCCAGGTGTTAGGTCACTCCTCACAGATAATTGCTTACCATCATCAACTAAAAGAACTACATCTTCCATGACTAGATTTACAGGTACAACCACTTAAAAAAAAAAAAAAAAAGCCTGTGTCCACCCCCAGCGAGGTAAATAGGCAGGTTTATTGCAGCCAAGCCACTCCTTCCCGGGTCATTCCTTCTCAGACACCTGCTCGGGGATGTTAAAAGCCCAAGCACCTTGGCAGGGACACTGAACTCTGAAACTGCAGCACCTGTAACAGAGGAGCACTCTTTGGAAAAGAGTCCAAGGAAAAGCAGCAGCTTCAACTTGTGTCCCGTGGGAGACAAGTGAATCTGAAGTTATATATTATATAAGACATAGGGGATGAAAGCAGTTTATCATTAACCTGAACTCTGCAAGAAGCACATAAGGAGAGAAAGAAGAAAGCCAGAGAAGCAGTCAGGATGGAATCCATCGTGAGGATCAACAATGCTGCAGACATCTCTATTATTGTCCTCTACTTTGTGGTAGTTCTGGCTGTGGGACTATGGGTATGTTGCGATTTCATTTTGTTTTAATTAATGAGCAGATATATTATAGAGTCTTGGCAAAATGGCTCAGTAAGTGAGAATGTGTAATTATATGAAGATTTTGATGCTTAATTGAGATAGTTAACAAGGGCATGGTGGGCAAAACGTGGGCATTTACTTATGGTAGAGGGGATGGGGACCCAGGGAGGCATCCCTTCGGGTGGATGAATGGAACTTGTGGGAAAGGTGGAGCGATGAGGTTTGTGTGGGACGGAGTGAGAGATGTGATCAGCAAGGAACAGCCAGGGACCCTCTTAGAAACAGGCTGGGCTCGAGAGGTGGGATTTGGCCACGGAGCACAGGGGCTGCAGGGAGGCTCGGTGGTGGGAGGGATGCCGCAGGAAATGGGGAGGGGGAGTAGCAGCGGTGGGAGGGGGGGTGACCCGTGTGCGGCAGGGGCCGGGGGCAGGGCCGCGAGGCCGTGGGTGCCGTTCGGGGGCAGCACCGCGGGTCCCGGCCGTGCCGCTGTGCCCGCGGGGCGAGAGGAGCCCGGAGCCGAGGGAAGCGAAGCGCGGGCAGCCAGGGGACAGAGGCAGCTCCCAGCCCGACGCTGCGGCCTCGCGGCTGCAGCGTTTGAGGGAACGGGCCGATGCACCGAGCTCCGATGCTGCGAACGGCCGAACGACGCTGAATTCGGGTTTCCCTGGGCCAAGTGCTCCTGGTCACCTGAACGCCTGACCATTAACAAGCAGAGAGGGGGCACTGCCCCTCAGGAATCCTCTGCTTTCCAGGAGCATCCCAGCAGCATTTCACAGTGCAGAAAAGCCAGCTGCAGAACAAACTTCCCTTTCGAACAGCCTGGCAGTATTTTGAGGAGCAGCAAAAATTTAGGATTCACACAAAGTTGACACAACCTTTTCTTTGCCTCTTCAGCATAGGAGTAGAGGCCAAAATTATAGCCACGAATCTGAAGCCCCAGTCCACCAGGACACCTTGTTTTCTGGCAGGAGGGAGCTGGGTCTTTGCCATGAGAGTCTGGCTGTTGCTGTAGTTGAACTTCATGTTAAAGACCTCCGACAATAAAGGGCTGATCTCTGAGCGTTTCTTTCCAGCCATGATTGACATGGTTACTGGACAAATACTTATTCAGTTACTGCGTGTAGTTAAATGTAAATCCATCATATTTACTTCCTTTTTTCTGCATCAGAAGAGAATATATGGCTAATTTTCCCCGGTCTTCTTTCTTTATTTACCTGTTCAAAGTCCATCAGAAAAGACAATGGGAATCCAGGGAATGATGGCTCAGGGTCATTAACAAAAATTGGAGGAAGCTTCCCTCTAAAGCCCATCCATTGACAAAGACAACATGAGTTTGTGAAAAGGAAATTTTAGCTGGCTTCTTCCTTTGGAATTTCAGAGGGAATCAGGCACAATGCTGATATCAAAAGAAAAGAGATACCTGTAGAGGCAGGATGGTGTTGAGTAAAAAAGCTGCATACTTTATATTAATTAACTTGCACCTTATAGTCTGTTTTGATGCCTGAAATCAAAGGCTTCTCACCCCAATGAAAAATTCATGTGAGATTTTATTTGAGTGATAATTTTTCTTGATTAAATTTAATTTAATTTTAGTGTTTCACACTATAATGGAGGGTGAAGCAATGAAGCTTGAATGACTAATATAGACCTAGATAAAAGAATCTTTGCTCCATTGTATTATTTTCTTCATCATAAGAAAATTTTCATTTTAGCCACTCAGTTTCTTTCACTTTACCCTGCCCGTGTATTTTATTATCCCTTCATTCCAGCTGTTTGTTCTCAGCCTGTGTATAGCTTGCCTAGTACACCTGAAATGTGGTTAAAACTTTGCTTTTTCCTTTTCTCCAGGCCATGTACTCCACCAACAGAGGCACCGTGGGAGGATTTTTCCTGGCTGGGCGGAGCATGGTTTGGTGGCCGGTGAGTGCTGTGTAGTGCATGGGCAGAAAACACAGGGGGGCATCTGCCCCCTGCCACTGCCCACTCCCTACAGACCAAGGTCTCTGTGACACTGCTCAGGCTGTGGTGGCTTTGTTGTGTGGATGCAAACCCAACTCTTTCTCCAGCCCTGGTGTCACAGGACAAACTGCACAAACAAAGCCACTGGATGGGCAGGGAAAAGTGTTGGGGGAAGTTGTCAGTGTTCAGCTCTGAGCTGTCTTGATTCTGTGATCAACTTGTTTGAACATAAATACATTGGTAAAATCAGTACAAATGCAGTCTTTGCCTTTCATCTCACTTTAAAACTTTTCAATATTTGGACTCTCTCCTTTTCATTGCACTCCAAGAAGCTGGCTCATTTTGAGGTTGTCACAGACAGGAATTAATTTACTGAAATTTCCCCCTTTATTGGTCTATTGTTTCTACTTTTGGTAGCAAGTTCTGGTCTTGTACAAGGAGAAAAATTCTGGAAGTGTTCTGTTATGCTATTGGTAAAATATATTTTAATAGTATTTAAAGATTAGCTGTGGCTTACACTGTTTATCTTCTGTGGATCTCTATTACCTTCCAAGGTAGAGAACAGGAGTCAGAGATACAAAGTGTTCTTAGCCATCCATTCCATCAGGCCTTTGGCAGAAATTATATTAGAAACAATTGTCTATTTCTTCCTGATCGTAGAGCCTCTTTAATATGAAAAGCAGAAAACTTAGGCAACCCTGCATTTTCTGCATTCCTCGTGTTTTACATGATTCCATTCGTTTGAATGGAATTCCTCAACATTCCTGATCTTGCATTCAGTCTCAGAAAATGTTTTTGCACTTCATTAAGGTTTGGGAGTCATGACACATTGATTCAGCTACAGGGCCAGAAGAGTGAGAGTAAATATTGGTTCCCTGAAGATTTAGGGCTTTTCTTGAAGTAGGCTGCAGAAATACCCACACACCTTTCAGTGTTGTGCCTCAGAGAGCTGCTCTCTGCCTTTAGAAGGCATTGGGGCAGCCTCCTTAGGGACACGAAAGGATTAAAGGCCAATGACAGTAAAAAGTTTCTTCATTTGATGTAGTAGATCTAAGAAAATTCAGATTTCATTGGAGGATTGAGGAAAGAGAAAGTTTCCAAGTTATTTTAAGATAAAGCCCATAATTCTGGGAGAAGAGAAAAAAAACCCAAACCAAATCAGATTACTTTGCTTAACTGTCACTTTAATCAGTGGGCTGGTTTTAATCTTGTGCAATTCTGCCTGCCTGTCAGGAGGAATAGGAATATCCTTTTGTGCAGATGTAAATGGAGATGGAGGCAGCAAGGCAGCAAAACTCACCATAGAAAAGTTCTGTCTTGTTGCAGGGGCACTGAGAACTCCTAAGGATTCCCCTGAGATGTGGGGGAGAGGATCTGACACGGAGCCCTCTGCCAGCACAAACCCAGCACACTCAGCAAGCTCCCTTCCTGCAGTGGGAGCTAACAGGGATCACCCCAGTTCCTGCTGGGATCACCTCTCCTTCCCAGCCTATGTGAGCTCAGTGTGGACAGAGTTAGTGCTCACCGGAGTCCCAGAGCTCCTTTCAATCCTTCCCTTTGGAATGCCAGGTGTGTCTTCCCATGCCATAAAAAGAAACCCTTCTTGCTGTTCTTCCTCATATCACTCAAAATAAACAAAAAGCAAGCACTCCAAACCCACAAACTAAATACCATGTCAGCAGCATCACTCTGCAAAGTTTGCCTTGGGTAAAAAGAGATTCCAAAACACCAATTCCCACAGCTTAGCAGGAAGATGGGATGTCCATCACCCAGAGCAAACTGGGCTGAAATGATGAGGAAACCAATGAAAGCATAGAAAGTTTAGTCAGAGATGTGATCTCAGTTCTGCAGCAGCTAAAGCTGTGTGTGATGTTTCACTCTTGTGCTTTGACTTCTCTTTCATGCCAAGTCAGGGCTGACCTGGAATAGTTCTGGAGAGCCCCAGTGCCTTTCCACAGCCAGGGTGGGGCAGCTGTTTTGCAAGTAGACTCTTGTTTGCCAGATTTCTCTCCTGCCATTTCAGGATAATGACCCTTGTCATGTAATTGCTTTCTGGAACAGAACAAAATGAAGAAAAAAAATCCTTCTACAAATTTGTTATAAACTTAATTCCCCTAAACTAATTGTATTTTTCAGTGGTTGTCTGTGTTCTGTGCTCTGCAGGGCACCCACAAGTGGCTTTTCTGACCCCACAGGGAAAGAGGCTCATTAGCAGTGTATTAGGATCTCTTACTGAGGCCCTGGGAAAGGGATTCTGTTCACTCAAACCATATCATAGCTGTGGTTTGGAGGACCAGAGGAGATCCTGGTAATGAAGGGCTAGAGGTCATTCCTACTTTTAACATGGATTTTGAATGTTTGTCCCTCACTGGCAAACTGTGATTGTGATTTGATTTCTCAATGTATAAAGCAGGACCAAGACACATCCTGGGCCAAGTCTGTCCTGCTTTGGCTCTGATTGTTCTGCTCCAGCAGGATCCAAGAAAGCTGTTCAGCATTTTGCAGAGATAAGTTTTCTGGCTGAGGTGAGAGGAAACTTCCTTGTCATTTTCCACTGGAATCACTGCCCTTGTGCCCTGGCTGGGCCATCTCAGTAGTTCCAGGGGCTAATTAGGGATAAAGGTATATAAGAACTTCCTCACACATTACCAGAAACTGAAATCTGTGGTTGGTTATTCATAAGGGTATGAAATGCTGTGCCCCTTCCACAGTCTTTTTACAAAAACCAAGAGGAGAATCTTCAAGAAACTGGTTTTGGTCTCTTGGACTTGGAGGGAAATATCTTCAGGAAAGGCTCATATGGCTCTTTAAATCCTCATAATCAGCTCTGCTTTTCCCAAAAACACACAGAGAAGTTCAAGGCAAGTGACAGCTCTGTAGCAATGGGCCTTGCCAACTTCAGCTTCCTTTGCAGATGAAGGAGTTGAGTTCAGCCAAATACTTCCTGCCATTGTAGGAAATGAAGGATCTGTTCCTGCAGAACAGTCAGCTTTGGAAGCAGCCACTCTCACAGGATTAACAGCTTTTCATGCACAAATAAAATAACCCCAAACTTTTGAAGCTTTCCTGCTTTTGAATTTTCTTCTTCAGGTTCTGTAGTTTTGCAGACAGCTGTCTGCACAAAATTATGGGTTACCTTCTATACCTCAGCCTCTGAGGCATGAATGGTTATAGGACAAAGAGTATCTGCTGGGCATCTGAAGCCCAGCTCTGTTAGAGAGATTTACTGAGCAGCAGGTGGAAGATTCAGGGTCAAGGGCACTCCAAACAGAAATGTAACTCAGCTCGTTTGTTGTCAAGTACATTTAGATCTTTGTGCTACAGATAAGAATTAGGGTGAAAAAAGCCCCATAGATTCTTGCTTCAGCTGTGCTCAGCTTATCTTTGTGGCCATCAGAACTGACCACTGGCATGATTTCTCTGATCTTTGCAGCCAGTTAAATTCTACATATTCTCAGAATTTTCCCCACTTGATGAATCTGACACTGCTATGAGGAACCAGGAACGACAATTCTGTTGTGAATAAGATTTGCATTTCCTTTTCTTAGGTAAAGTAGAATGAGAAATTACCTAATTTTGTCAAGGTCCATGCCAAAACAAAAAAAAAAAAAGCGTTAAATCAATAACTTTCAGGGTAAAAAGAATAATAAAATAATCAAAGCAAAGCTCTGACAGAAAAGTAAAAGTTCAGTGAAATGGATCTTTACAGAATCCATGAGCATTTCCAGTTGGCTGGGAGGTGTTTCTGTCTCAGAGTACAAAGTGGGGAGGTATCAGATCCTCCTGAGCCTGTGCTGTTCCAGCAGCCATTGCATCTGTCAGAGCACAGACATTTTAATGAGCATTGTATCTCCAGCCCTCCTGCTAAGTACACTGGGTTGAGTTGGGTAATAATGCAGTTCACAGGATTTTCAGATTAATTGGGAAAGAAGAATAAACCCCCACATTTCCTTCTTTGGGTCTCAGAGCCTTGGGAGTGTGGCAGTAATATTGCATTGTATGGATTTTTCCAAAGCAGCTAAGGGTGATCCCAAAAAACTCAGGTAGGAAAAAGAATGCCTTTGCATCAGAGCAAAGTCACATAGTGCAGGGAAGAGCTGTGAGTTAAAGAAAAGCAGGAACAGTCTCAAGGAGTAGTTCTCAATCCAGGGAATGAGAAATGTGTCAGGGAAGAGGGATTGGAGAAGCAGCTTCTGCAGGTGGCCCAAGAGGAGCGACAGCTCAGGACCCCATGGAGTGAGAGGAGCCCCTGCTGCCCTCTGGAACGGGACTCAGGATCCTTTGGGAAGAGGCTTTGGGACTGAGCTAGGGCAGGCACAGGGGGTGTGCTGGCAGGTCCTGGCAGGGACAGAAGCCAAGGCTGGGCATTGTCAGAGCAGTCACTGCACAGTGCATCCCATCTGGCTGGGAATGGCCAGGGTTGGGTGTCACTGCATCCTCCACTGAGGAGAGGAGCAAGGTGAAACAGTTAATGAGTAACAGGAAAAACCACAGTGGCCATCACTTGTTTCAGGGTGGTGGTACTTCTGCTGAACAGAGTGCTCTTGTTAACACCTGACCTCTTAAAACATTTTAAAAGAGTTAATGTTCCACATTTGCCTCAGGTTAGTTTAGGTTTTTCATCCTCTTTCCCTCTTAGCAGCTTTTGTCTCTTTCAACCAACTTTCTTCTTTACCTTTCCTCCTAGATCTTTCTTTAAAATCAATTCACTCACACATTCACTGAGAACAGTTAACACTTCCAGGAGACTGTTTCCCTCTGCCATTCCTAGTTTCAGCCCAGAGTTTTTAGGATGTTCAGCAGCATCCACCAATGGCAAATCAAGAATTCCAGTAATCAGCCTTTCCAGTACAAAAATACCACAGCAGTGAGTTCTTCAGCAGGACAGGTCAGGCCCAGAGCCCATCTGCCTTCTTTCCTCATCCTTAAAATATGGCAGATGTGAAATTCCTCTTTCCCCTCTGGCATCAACAGGGTGTGAGGGCTGGTCAGCACTCCTCCTGCCATGACTGTGCTGCAGTTTTAAGGGTAATCTGCATTTTCCTGGCTAAGAAGCCACATTCTCCCTTCCCAGGTATACATAACTGAAACCCATTTCTAAAATTGCATCCATTATTAGTACATGTTGACCTTAGAGTTCTGCTACACTGGATGTTCCCTAATTCAGAGAAAAAAAAAATTAGGATGTGAATGTGGGATCTGCATTCACACTGTTTTGTCCTTGTGCTGGTCCTGAGTATGTTGGTGGTTCTGCATTGGTTTGGTTTGGTTTGGTTTGGTATTTTTCTTTCAATACAATTGTGTTTTAGGTAAACCTGGAGACACAGCACGAGCAGCTTTGCCTGCAGGATGTCCTGGGCTTTCAGGCACTGAGACAAAGCTTGTGCCTGTCAGTTCTCAAAGCTCTTCCTTAGCTGCTTTTGTTACTTGGATCTCCCTTTAAGCTTTTGAAACAGGAGAGGGAATACATTAAATAAAATCAGAGATTAATATGGTTAATATTTTCTGGTGATTGCATTTCTACTAACCTAGATTTAAGTTTAATTATTTATCTCCAAGGAAAGCATTAGGCAACAGTGCTAATGCTTGGTATAAGTGGCACTTTTTTCTTCACTATCTTTTCTGGGCAAACTGTTGCTGTCCCAAAGGGGTTAGAAGAAACAGAGGTTTTTTGTTTGCCAATGTTTGTTGCAAAGCTTATCATTCCTGTAGAAATATGTCATATGACAAGCTGGTTACAATTCTGTAGGGCACAAATGACTTTTAGAAATGTGTAAGAAAGCCTCCAAATCCAGAGCCAAGTGAACTTAGAAACACACATTTCCTGTCACAGCAAAAGAACAGTTTGTCTGCAAAAAGCCTTGAAGAAGTCAGGAGATCAAACTGAGGAAAGAGAAAAAAAGTAATCCTGGAAAAGAAAGAGTGGAACCCTCTGAATTTTATTTGTATGTTGGAAATAAAAAATGGAGAGGATTTGTTATCAGAGGTCAGATTGTGGGTTGAAGAGCATGGTTCCTATTCCTGGCTATGGCACAGCTCTGTAGAATAAATCTGCTCTGCAGAGGTGGATTTCTATGATGAAATCCTTCATCCTCCCAAAACTCAGGTGATCATCCCTGTGCTCCCAGAAACATTGATTGAATATTTGCTGCTATTCAAATCAGTTGGGCTCAGTGATCCTTGTGGGTCCCTTCCAGCTCAGGATATTCCATGATTCAAATGAGAGCATTAGAAGAGGTCAGCAGAAGTTCCCTTGCCTGTTTTCTGTGTGGGTTTCTTTTTAACCTTGTTTTGGGGATTTTTTTTTTTAAGCTTTCAGAGGACACAGGAAAAAAATAGAAAAGAATAAAAAAATGTTCACTTCCATTTTTCCATCTCAGAACTTCTCCATCTTCCTTTTCCTCTGCCCACAATACTCAATGCAATCCAACCTCTTTTTCATGCTTGACTTCTCACCCTGCATCCTTCAATACCTGACCCAGTAAATTAGCACTGGGTATTTCTGCTGCCTTTTATGTGTTCATTTTGAGGAAATGAAGCTCATTCCTTTTCATCTTTTCTATTGTCTAAGATACATGATTAAGAATTAGATCTTTGTGAATGGCTCCTGCCTGTCTGTAAACCAACAGGAACCTTTCATTTTTTAATCTCTCCCTGTTCATCAATTCCCATGTTCTTCCTACTGTTCTGTTTGTATGATCAGTGCAACATTAAAGATCCTGCACTTCTCAAGTAAAACACCTTGATCTGTTACTGTTTGTAGCTTCCAGAAGCCCTTTCTCAGCAGACATTTCTGCCATGCAGCTTTCAGAATTTAATTCAGTAATCAAATACCTTTTGGCTCAAAGTGAGCCAGGTCCAGCTCTCACCAATGACACGTTTGGGTGCATGAGGCTGTGCAATATGGAACAGGGAGTGCAGGTTTGACAAGGGGGGTGCCTTTGTCATTTCCTCCTCGAACAAGGAAGATCACAGTCTTCTTCCCTGATTGTCTGGATATCATCCCAATGCCAGTTTGGCAAGTTCTGCAAATAATGTTAAATCTGTTTTGGTGTAATATATTTTTTGACTCAACTGGAAGATATTTTATTGAACATCCTGTTCCCCCTCACTGTTGTAGCTGAGATGGCTGGAGGCTCTGGTTTCAGTGGGAACAAGAAGTGGGAGTCCTGAAGGTTATCAATGAATTGAGTGTCAATCTCATCACCACCACCATAGATAGGCATGAGTTCAATGTGCCAAATGAAGGGGATTTTTTTAAATTACCATGAATATAAGAGCCAATTTTTGTTTTTTCTCTTTGCAGATTGGTGCTTCTCTGTTTGCCAGCAACATTGGCAGTGGGCACTTTGTGGGAATAGCAGGAACAGCAGCAGCTGGAGGAATTGCCATTGGAGGATTTGAATGGAATGTAAGTGGCATATATGTCAGTGAAAGTACTTGTGACATCTGGATTATCTGCAGAGCTTAATCAAAATAACAATGCCTAATAATTTAGGACCGTCAAAGTTTGTGCATAGCAACACTTGTTTTCTGCACAGACCTGTAAGAGCCAATGTAATCTAGTATTTAACCTGTCCAGGCCACTGGAAAAAGATGACACTTTTCTGTTGAGGCTTTTTAGAGAGCATTTGAACCAAGTAAATTGGTGGCTTCTCTTCTGTGTGCATATCTTTTTATTACTTTTAAACTATTTATGAAGAATATTTTCAGACTGCAGGATGCTGGGATGTTTATCAGGTTTGTAATCCATGGTAATTTTTGCAGCATTTTGCTATGTAGAAATTATTGAAGGGGCTTTGATTTCTTCACAGGCTGTAAGGAATTTTGAACACCCTTCACAAACACCTGCATTCCAAAAATCTTTTCCTCTT
The DNA here is from genome assembly GCA_013398075.1 of Notiomystis cincta. Lineage (NCBI taxonomy): Eukaryota > Metazoa > Chordata > Aves > Passeriformes > Notiomystidae > Notiomystis > Notiomystis cincta. The sequence continues at coordinate 157,981 of VZRX01011132.1, forward strand.
TACCTTTTCCTTCCTGTAATTATGGATGTGTTTCGCTTATGGTTCCAGCACAGGGTAGAGATATCCAAGCTGACTTTAAATGAGCTTCCCGGATAACGAGGATCAGTGTAAGCTGCAGCAGCACAGACTCCCATGAACGACTGCGGTCCATTCCCTGGTGTTCTCAGGCTCTGTGGGTGTGGCTGACAACGTCCTTGTGCCTAATTCACCTTCGGGGAAGAGATTAGGCAATGACACAAAAGATTTAATGAGCCTCCACAGGTCGATACTTTCCTCACATTTACTTCCGAGCACTGAAAGAATCATCCCACCTCGAGGGATTTGGCTTGCGTTCCTTAGCAAGTAAATGGTTGTTGCTAATAATCAGGCTCCTGGTATGATATAAACGTTTAAGGAGAGGGATAAAGCCTAAACTGAACTGTATAAGATGTGCAGTTTGTCTGTCAGCTCCCTCTTTTTGATTACCCCAGGACTGTAACAGACCTGATTCTCCTTTTTCCAGCAGAACAAAGCAAACCAAACCAAAACACAAATCTCTAGGGCCCTTATCCTTCTTCAAACACCTCTAACACTTGATCTCCTGGGAGATTCCTGCTGGAGCAGCATCGATGCAGGGTGTACAACAAGGGTTGGTTGGGAAGCAGCAATGATGTCTGTGGCTGTTTGAGCAGACACACTGCAGAGCTCATGACTTACAGTGGGACACTTGACAGACAGAGGGGAAGTAATGAGAGGAATACCAAATCTGACTGTTGTCATCCTTGTATATCCCTGTTCCATTGAAATGATTTCTATTTTGTATCAGAATGACAGCAGAAGTTGGCCCAGTATTTCTTGTCCATCTTACAGTTTTGACCTAAGGGCAGAACTTAAAAGATACAGTTTAAAAGCCCTCTAAGCCCTGTGGATAAAATAAATACAGAGTGCAGCTCTGAGGGCAGGGATTTGTTTTATATTTGTTGATTTCAGTATGTACGACTCGATATTGGACAGCATTCCAGCCATGTAAGTCAGAAAACTGTGGCACTGCTATAGAGTAAGATCAGTAGTTCACAGAATACACATGGATACACAAAATATATTATTAAATTGTAATATGAAAATACAGAATATTTTACAAATTGCATGTGGTGCATCCTGTACAGTTTGTGAGACTGTTGTAAAACATCCAACCCTCCTGGGCTTGCTCTGAAGAGAGCTGGGATAGTCTGGTGCCACTGGTGGAGTTGTGATTCAATATGAGGGCAATCCTGTGAGGAGAAATCAGCTGGTTTTGTAGAAAATACATAATAAATGTGTGCTTCTTTGGGACAGCTAGCATGAAACCCAGGCTGCATTATGCCTGACAAAGCTTTTAGCCAAGATTTCATCCCCAAATTTTCAGCTGTAAATCAAAGGACAGAGCAGAACCTCCTCCTCCCCTATACCTGCAGTACCCAGGTTTTTGTGGTTTCACTGGTCTCTAGCTGCTGTTGGGTCTGATAAATGGTCTTTGGGAGAAGTGTCTAGAGAGAGGAGGCTAATTCAGCTGATCTTGTCTTGGCTGCAGGCTCTGATATTTGTGGTGATTCTGGGATGGATCTTTGTCCCCATCTACATCAAAGCTGGGGTAAGTCAAACCGTACATTACACCTGTCTTTGCTGCTCGTGTTTGCAGATCAGGGCTGGAATATTGCAAAGTCATCCTGAATGGCACGAGATCTGAGTGTGCCAGCACTGTGTGATATCTGTGTACTTGAAAAATGAGGATTCTCTGTTCTAAGACCTGAGCTGGGAAGTACTTGGTGCTCTCTCCTTGTTCTCCTTTGATTCCTGGAGCTGCTCTTCCTTGAAACTGCATTTGCAGCTCCCCGAATTTTGTGCTCCACTCTCACAGTATCTGAGTACCAAAAATCTTCCTCTAATTTGCTTTGTACCTGTTCCCCATTACCTAAAACCTTCTCCCCCCAGGTGGTGACAATGCCAGAGTATCTGCGGAAGCGTTTTGGTGGGAAGCGGATCCAGGTGTACCTGTCAGTCCTCTCCCTGATCCTGTATATTTTCACAAAGATCTCAGTAAGTGAAACTTCTACAGCATTCCTTCCATTCTATACTGATCTTAAAGAAAAGAAATGCTCTTTTCAATATTTCTTTCACAACCGGTCAACTGTTTCAGGTTTGGAGCTCTTGGTTGAATTAACAACTGTAAAAGGATGATTTTGTCTTTTCTTTATTCTGCCCAGTGAGACTCTGTATCCAGATCTGTGCTGCAAACCAAGCTTTTTTCTTCCTGGCAGTGTCTCTTGATGCTTGATGTGCTTTGTCTTCTTTCTAAAGTTTTAGGGTTTACTTTTACATTTGCTCTCTTCTAGAAAACATCAGAGGGGAGGGAAATTTGTATTATGGTCTGTTATCTTAGGGATCTGTGAAACCTGGGGCAGGAATTCTTGTCCCTAGATTTTGTATTTATCTGTTTAATATCCTCTGGTGAACATCAGTAATATAGATGAGGGAAAAGAGCAAGGGGGCTATGGATAAAAAAAGAATAACAGGTATTAGAAAATGGAAGTGTGGGGAAATGGAAATGAGGGAAAATTGTAATAGCTGAGGTGAAAGGAGTGAAGAGGAAAGATTCTTTTAATGGGCAAATGACTGGTGTAAACTTTAAGGTGCTATGAAGTTAATGTTTATTAAGTAAATGGATGTGTTTCTGTGAAGTAGTAAAGGGAGCTGGTATTTTCCATATACCATGAAAGTACCAAGTTTCTAAAGCAGTCCACAGTTCAGGTACCTCAGTGTGTTGTTTTGCAGAAGTTGTCATGGCAGATTACTCTTTGCCCTCTGAAAGGGAGCTGAGTGATAATAGTGCAATTTAAGCTAAAAGATCGGCCTTTTGCTCTCATTCTCACATCATGATAACTGATCCTTAGAAAGGTTATAAATTAAACAGGTTGGTAGTGTGAGCTGCCCTCGGAGCTGGATTTCTGTATACTTCAAAAGGATTAGACACTTTGCTGTAGTTGTGCTCAACTATCATAACCAGAACTCCTGGGCATGACACAGAGTTCTGGAGGTTCCAGCAGCAGAGGAACTCCTCTGGTCAGTGACTCCCAGTCCTTTCCAGCAGCGTGTGCTGGCAGGGAGCCTGTCAAGGTGCTGTGTAGGTTCTGCATTTACTGTCTAGCTTTGATTTCCAGCCTGTGTCATGCCTAAGGCTCTGGTTATGGGATTTTACACAGCTTCAGTTGAGTGTCCTGTTTCCAGGAAACACAGGTTCTGCATTTAAGCTTCCAGTGTGGTCAGGAAGATCAAACAGCCTCTCCTCTCAAGGGATCCATACAACAGCAGGTTTACCTGGGCCCCATCCCAGCTTCCCATCAACCCATTTACTCCAGGTGTTGGTGGGGAAGTGCCGTGGGGCTGAGTGTCTGTGCCATGCATGGGAAAAATACGGTGTTTGATTTCCTCTGAGCATTTCCTTTGTTTCCCCCACGTGCCCCAAGCAGCTCTGGCAGTGTCTGTGCCTGTCCAAGTGAGATTCCTGTAGTGCACAAACAGGTCTCTGCATTGCTGCCTCAGGTCACTGCATTTGGATGGGCAGGATCTGCCCAGGACTGATTTGCTTGCTGTATCTGGTTCAGATTGGGCAGAGCAGCCAGTCCTTGGAGGTTTCAGGTGCTGCCAGAGGATCTCAGAGTAGGTTTTGCTATGCCATGCTGTGCTACACCACGTCCAAATGGTAGCCAGAGGAAGTAGCCTGGAGCAGGGAGGGAAGGGCTGTTCCCTGCTGTGCTCTGGGGAGCCACGGGGAGGGAGCACAGGCTCCCTTCCTGCAGACACGTTGGATATCCAAACACAGCCACGTGTTGACAATCCATTTACTTTACTTCCCTCAGTGCTGCCTTGGCAAACGCTCCCATGTGATCCCTGCAGCTCTTTGAGATTTGATAGGGAAGGACGGGCTTCTGCCCTGCCCTGAATGGGAGATCACACCTACCAGTGTGACTGGCAGTGATTCCCATTGCCCCTTAGCCTTGCAGGAGAGTGGCATCTCTTGCTTCTGGGGTAGTTATTTCATGTGCTTCTTCCTTGATGTGTTGCAATGTTATGTAGAGTATTTAACAATACAATTCTAACAGTGCTTGCTAGTGAGCAGTATCACACATCAGGGTGTGACTCCTGCTGTGCTCTTTCTGGCACAGTGCCACCACCGTGTGAGGATCAGATTCCCTTTGCACACCTCTACAATATCCTTGCAATTTCTCTTTCTCTGCATATTTTCTGTGGGTTTTGTTGATTTCTTACCTTGCTTCGTGGCTAATCAGCCACTTTACAGGCAAGGAGTTCATCCTTGGGATCAGGGCACATATGATCTTTGAGCCCAAAGGGTTTCTGTCGTACAGGGGCCTCACCTGTACCTGCTTCCCAGGTGTGCAGCACACTGTGAGTAGTGCCCAGAGCAGCTTGCAGAGGCTTTTTAGCCATGGGTGTTGATGATATTGGTCATTTTGCCAAAAGAAATGCTCTGGTAAAAAATAAAGTCTTGATGGATAGTAATAGACTAAGTTATGACAAGACAAAAGAGAATTAAGGTCTGAATGTTTTTGAAGAAATCTGGAATTGTAAACTAAAACTTCTAAATCTGTTACAGCATTTTCCTTCTGTTCATTGTGCATAATTTCAGTAGGAAATCTACAGGCATAGACTTGGCAAGGGAAGAGAGGGACAGCCTGCTCCTAGGAGTGCACAGTGCAGGGGTTAAAGAGTAGTGCCCCTGCCCTGATGCCCACTGGATACATTCAGCTGGCACAGGTCGGGCCAGGTGCTCCTGTGTGATCCCTGCCTCTGCAGAGATAGTCTGGAACGTGAAAGAAAGGTGACTCTAATAAGAGATTAGATAAAGATTAAATAGTGCCTATAAAAGAGTATAAATGGAGAAACAAGGACATATTGGAAGGCAGTAATCTAACTGGGGAGGAGGAGCATTGAAGTTGGAAAATAACTCAGCAATTTTGAAGAAGCTGATATATTACTCAGAAATGCTGAATAATTATCTATACATTTCTTTCTGGGAATCATTTTAGAACCGTTAATATTTAATGCTATGTAGGCTAAACTAAAGCCAAGAACAATAAATAACAGCTCTGGGTGTGTGAAAAGATAGGAAACAAATTACCATAGAGAGACGGGGCAAAGAATATGTTCTGACAGCCACCGGGGTAAGAGCTAAAGGTCCTGGGTCCCGAACTAAAGCCCATAAGCGATCTGCCCGAGGCAGAGTTTGAGAGGGGGACCCTGCTGCGACTCACACTCTGCCCCACTGAAGTCGCTGCCTGCTGCCAGCACAGAGCTGCAGCCTCTTGCTCGTCCTTCAGCCGGAGCCAGGGCGAGGTCCTGCCCAGCAGTGCCAGTTCCAGCGCCTCTGGGACGAAGATGGGTTTAGCTCCGGCACGTCCCATCTCCCCGGCTGCACAGCCCCTCCCTGCCGGGGGTGTGCCCTGCTCTCCGCGGGGCAGCGGCGGGGCCGGGCTGCGCTCCCCGGCTCGGGCCGGGCCGCGGAGCTTCCGCAGGGCTGGCTCGGGCAGAGCTTAGCCCGGGGCTCGGGCAGAGCTGTGTGAGGCCCGCGGGGACTCGCTGTTACCTGGGGAGGGGAGTCCTGTGCAGAGCCCTCGGACAGGCAGGAGGCTGGGCTGCACACGAGCCGTGAGCTGGATGCTCAGGAGCAGCCTCTAATGAACGCATAATTCACAGTAATGCCTCACAAGTGCACTGGGGCAGATTATTCTGATTGCAGACTTGTATAAATAACATTGATGCCAATTATCTCTAAATCAGGAAGTGATTTAACGTGATTAACATCCCGGTGTTACTCCAAAACCTGAACAATTCCTTTCTTATGCAAGAGCTAAAGGTCTCCTCTCTTAGCCAACTGCTGTCAATTCTCCTAACAGGGACTTAAAAATAGAAACAATATGAGATGTTTGCCTTTAATGCAAATGCACCATTTGTCCTGAACCAGCAAGACGAGCCACAGCACGCGTGAGCAGTGAAAGGAAAGAGACTTGTGGGGTGGCACTGAAGGAAGAGAGCTGTGCCTTGCCTTGGAGATGTCACACAGCAGTAAAAGGAACTCACACTCAGTTTGAAGCAGTTTGTTTTGAATCTGCCTCTCAGTGCCTAAGCACTGAGCACTGAGGTGACTCCAGAGAAAACAACCCTGTTGAAAAAAGCCTGGAAATTCTCTGGGAAGTGTTACACCTCTGGTACTAAGAACTCCAGAGCTCTGAGGGGACACTGGCAGTGCACAGAAATGGCTTCTTATTCTCTTTTTGATTTGTGTGTGCAGTACTGCAAGGGGCAGTTGTGTGTATTTCATGGAAGTGTAATGTTATTATGAACTTAAACATTGCTGAACCCATCATTTTTCCTTTTCTAGGCCGACATATTCTCTGGAGCTGTATTTATCCAGCTGGCCATAGGACTGAATCTCTATGTGGCCATAATTATCCTGCTTTCTATTACTGCTCTTTACACCATCACAGGTGAGTTTGCAGAGCAGTCTGATAAATCAAAGAAGTTGGGGGAGCCAGAAGAAAAAGAGGGAAAGTGGAGAAAAAGGGAGAAATGAAAAGCTGAAAGGAGGATTATTTACAGGTGTTTGAAAGACAAGAGGTGGTGAGAAAAGGGAAATAAAAGAAAAAAAGCATTTCCACTGAGACACCTGCCCAGGGCTAACTTATTTATCCTGACTTTTCTCTGCCATCAGGTGGCCTTGCAGCTGTGATTTACACAGACACCTTACAAACATTCATCATGGTAGTGGGATCCTTTATTCTCATGGGATTTGGTAAGTAAATCAGATTAATTAAACTGGAATGTTCAGCCACAAATCCTGCAGTGGTGATGGGAGTGAATCCTGCAGTGTGAAATTGTTGCCCTAACCAGGAGGTTTCAGCTCATATATCTATTTATTAGGGAAGAAAATAGGCATGTTGCCAGAAGTCAGGCACATTGCCAAAGTCCTTTAGTCACTGAGTCACTCTGGCTCCTAAGCACAAGTGAATGTGTAAGGTAATAAACAGCATCCCATGACAAGATTTTTATGTTCACATTAAGGAGGTTTTTCTCCTCATGCTCTCAAGCTCTATTTGCGATTTCAGTAATAAATCCTCTATTGCTACTTCTATTTTCTCTTTTGCAGCCTTTGCTGAAGTAGGAGGGTATGAGGCTTTCATGCAGAAGTACATGGAAGCCGTTCCATCCAACACGTCCTATGGAGACACCGTGGTGGATCCCGAGTGCTACACGCCCCGCTCGGACTCCTTTCACATCTTCCGGGACCCCGTCACCGGGGACATTCCCTGGCCAGGGGTCATCTTTGGCATGAGCATCGTTGCCTTGTGGTACTGGTGCACAGACCAGGTAATGTGGGGGCCAAATGCCTCTCAAAGGCCACACACAGCTCTGTGCTCCAGTGTGATCTTCCCCTGTAATGCAAGGCTGGGCCACAGCACTGGCTGTTATTTGAAGATTGGTCAGTGACTTTTCAGTTCCTGGTTCCTAGACACCTCTCACATGTAAGAAAATGGAATGGGTGTTGTTTCAAATCTTCCTGCACACCTCTGCCCAGCAGATCCTGTGTCTGCCTCCTTTATCATTTTTGTGTGTGAAAACACAGAGAGGTTGTGCTGTGAATGCTTACTTAGGAAACCATGCAACAAATGACCCTTGCTAGACTGGGTCTAGATACCATTGTCTTTGCAGTAAGACAAGTTTGTTTCCTGTATGTGCAGCTTTCATCTTTGCTTGCATAGATTTGGGGAGATATTCTTAATATGTCTGGTCCTTCAGCCTGGAGACTCTTCCCCAATCATCTTTCCTTCTCTCTAAAACCTGCTGTCCAGTTTCCCCAAGAGATCACACTGCCATGAATAAAGGAAAGCGTGCTCCTGCACCTGCAACTTGTGAATGTGCCTCTAACAAGTGATCTATCTGCATCCTGAATTGTGAGAAAGATAGATAATCTCCACAATTTCTAAACAAATTAACAAAACCCCCACTGTAACTGTATTTACAACTCAGTTAAATATTCTATTCCTTTTTGTCTGCTTTAAAAGCTTCTTGTGAGAGAAGTCTTACCTCTCAAACATACACCAGATAAGTGATATTTTCCTTTACCTATTTCAAACATATCTTTGATTTTCATGTAGTTTTCATTTTTCCTAGTGGCATAAATGCTAAATAGCTCTTTTGCTATCACAGAAGTTAAAAAGCACCTTGTATCTGGAATGTGGCATGGGTGTGATCATGGAATGTTATACCTGCCATGTGTCATTGACAGGTTATTGTCCAAAGATGTCTCTCTGGCAAGAACATGTCCCATGTGAAGGCTGGCTGTGTCATGTGTGGGTACCTCAAACTCCTGCCCATGTTTATCATAGTGATGCCTGGAATGATCAGCCGGATTTTGTACCCAGGTATGATATGGATACAGAAATGTAAAGTTCTTGCTGCCTGCCTTTCATTGCCAACATCTCTGTCCCTTCCAAAATACCTGTTAGACTGTAATCTTCTCATCCAAATAGTCCAGGCACCTATAGATAACTACAGTGTAGGAAGCCACAGGTCTTCCTGTTTTCCCTGATCCCAGATTTCTGCTAACGCTACTGCTGTCTGTTTTAGGGGAAAGAAATTCCACAGTGTCCCTCCCCAGCTGTCTGTTTGTTACAGCTCCACTCTGACTGAGTGAATGGGAAATGCTGTCCAGGACAGATACTCTGCTGGCAATTGGAGGGACAGGGCCATCAGTCACCAGCTGCAGGCTTTGAGCCACGGGCAGTCCCGAGGGCAGCGTGGGGAAATGCCATTCTGGTCTCCCTGACCAGCAGAGACTTTGGCTGTGTTTGGCAGCAGGCAGAGGAGAGAGCTTCAAGCTACAGGGAGTGGGCTTTGTGTTCCTCTGTTTGTTTTTCTATTTGCTCTCCTTTGTTGTTCAGCCCTGGTCTGACAAATGAGTGCTGATTTTCTTTTGACCTGCAGCATTTGTCGGTATTCTTTCAAAGAGGAAAGGAAGGAAAAGGCTTAGAATCACCTTCCTCCCTGCCAACAAACCAAGGATGAAATCAAGTGTGTCGATCCAGTGGCTCAACACAGAGATACATTCTAGAAGCTCTGTTAATTTGGGAGCAATCTGTTGTTTATATGACCTTGTCTCAGTGTCTCATTATCCTCTCCTCAGATGTGGTGGCTTGTACTGTGCCTGAAATCTGTCAGCAGCATTGTGGCACCCCAGTGGGCTGTACAAATATTGCTTACCCAAAACTGGTAGTGGAGCTCATGCCAAATGGTAAGACACTGTCTGTATTTGTTGTTTCTGTGTTTTAGGAAAGCCAGACTGTAAAAACAAGTGACAGAGGGAGTCCAAGACCCATATTTAGTTCCAAAATTCTTGCTAGAATTATGTTCTATTAAACCAAAGAGATGGTCTGTATTAGCTGTAGGTGCAGAATAGCTCCATACTGACAGTGTCAGCTCTCAGCTGGCAAATACTGGCTGCTGAAATGGTAAATGACCTCCTTTTTTGTGGAGGTAAAAAATAACCTGCTTGGCCAATGATTTATAAAAGACTCTCTGCCAGGATCTCTGAGCTGCAGGCCTATTCCTGTGGTCTTCCTGCCAACCCCATGCAGGTGGGTGCTGCTCATAAGGTAAAAAAGCCAGGTTATGATATTATAGAGACCATGGCACTTCCCTGATAGCTTTGGTACCTCCCCATCCTTTGATAACTGCTGATAAAATCCTGCAGTATTTCCCCATGCTCCATGACCAGACCACACCACCTGGAAAAGTGGCTTACTCTGGTTTTCAGACAGTAAAAGAAACTTGGTTTTTTTTGGCAAATAGCTGTTTCACAAATATACTGCAAGCAAGGGAGCACTGTCCTGCAAACAAGAGAAATTATTTTTATAACTGTTGGGAAAAATCTGCTTAATATTATTTACTTTTTATTCCAGCATTTAATCGGGCAGCATTCACTAAAGTAGTACCTATGTGCTAAAAGCTCGAGAGTTTCCCTGGCACTGCTGTAAATAGCTTTTTCTGAGCTCTGCTTGCCCAGCAAGGGAATGTCAGGCAGGATTTCGTGTCAGGCACATAAATTAGGAGCTGGCCGATGGAAAGGGTCAGACAAGCACCTTGTGCCGGGTTCTGAGGCTCTCCACGGAATGCTCACGCCTGTTCCCCTCTCTGTGTTCCAGGTCTGCGGGGTCTGATGCTGTCAGTCATGCTGGCCTCCCTTATGAGCTCCCTGACTTCCATTTTTAACAGTGCCAGTACTTTGTTCACGATGGACATTTACACCAAATTTCGGACCCGGGCGTCTGAGAAGGAGATGATGCTGGCTGGCAGGTGAGCGCGGCCGGGCTTGCCCGGGCACAGCCCCCGAGCGCTCCGTGGGCTCGGGCCGCCTCCTCCCAAGTGCCCGGCAGGGCTGCAGGGGCCTCCCGCGGCCGGAGCGCCTGTCCCGCCCCACACGCGCCCTCGGGGAAAGCGCAGCGTGGCCCGGAGGAACAGACGGTGTGCATGAAGCAGCCAAGCTAATTCGCACTGCTTCCACTGCTGGTCGAAGGGAAATCTTTTAAATTACCTTCCTGGGCTCCATGCTGCACTAGGCTGCAGCAGCAATGAACTGGTTCTAGTTCATCTGCCATTGATTTGTCTCTGGACATAACAACCACAGGAAAAAAGTGATTTTCTGTGTTTCAATTAAGTATATTTAAGTGTGTGCTGATGAATATATGACATACATAATACCCATCTTGGATTTCTTTTGTTTGTTCAGTGCTAATTGGCCATTATAATTGATTTCACTAGTTGAGATACAAAATGAACATGTAAATTATTGATTAATTGCTTTTTTTTTTCTTTCTGATAGATCATAGATACTTCTAAGCAGATGGCTAATTGAATATCTGGCTATGTTTACAGGGCATTTATGTTGTTTTTAATTGGCGTCAGCATTGCCTGGGTTCCCGTGGTGCAGTCAGCTCAGAATGGGCAGCTCTTTGATTATATTCAGTCAGTCACCAGCTACCTGGGACCTCCCATTGCTGCTGTTTTCCTGCTTGGTATCTTCTGCAAGCGTGTCAATGAGCAGGTAAGTGCAAATTAGGAAACAGGTATGCTGCACATTCCTTTAGTAATTGGGACAACTGGAGTTGTTTTGTTGTGGGCAACTCCTTCCTGTTTATTTTAATCCCAGTATGGCCCAGGAATTTTGTGTCTCCATACCCCAAGGCCTGAGGTTTCAGAGATGAGTCTGAAAAAGTTCTTTCATAGTCTGATAGATAAACAATCACCTAGGAATTCATAGATAGCTCTGAAGCTTAGGTTATCTATCACTTTGCCAAGAAGTATGTTAAATGGATAATCTATGAACACATATTTGAAAGTTATCATTTAGGATATTGGTCACCAAGCTGCTTTATCAAACATAGCACCTCTTACCTGTCCTGTCCAGTGGATTTTGAATATTCCCAGGAGTGGACACTCCACAGTGTCTCTAGGCAACCTGTTCCAATGGTCAAGCACCTTTAGAGTAAAACAGAAAAAAAATATGTTTAAACAGAATTTCCCATATTTCAGTTTGTGCCCATACATACCTGTGTGTCTGTTATATTTTGGGCTGGGTACTGTACACCAGGCACCCACCAACAGTACTGAGAATTAACTAATTGCTCTCAGGGCAATTATCAGGTAAACCAGACACACATTTCAGGAAGGATGACACAACATTCTGGCTGGTTCCATTGTGCCAGAGCTGTCAGGGATTAAGTCCTCAAAGGTAAAAAGGTATGAGAACAGCCCCTGGCTGAAGCCTGTCTTGTAGAAGGAGAGAGTTGTGTGGAGCCAGATGGACTGTGAGAAATGTTCTGGATGAGATGTCCTGAGGTGTGCCTGACATCTCAGAGCTGTTCATTGCCCCCTTCAGTTGTACTCATACACTGAGCTGTAAATAAGGTCACTGAAAGCCAAAGCCATTGTAACACATAACTACATCCATGTTTCCTCCAGCAACTGAGAGCTCAGAGTTTATTTCCATGCCTGAAATTACTCATTTTGATCCCTTCTTGTCACACCCTTGTCTGCAGGGTGCTTTCTGGGGCCTGATGATTGGGCTGCTGGCTGGACTCAGCAGGATGATTGCAGAGTTTTCCTACGGAACTGGCAGCTGTGTGGTCCCCTCCAACTGCCCCTTCATCATCTGTGGCATTCACTACCTTTACTTTGCAATCATCCTCTTTGGGGCTTCTGCCATCGTCATCCTGGCGGTCTCCTTCATGACCAAGCCCATTCCTGATGTACATGTGAGTATTATTGCAGTCCTGCTCCTTGAGAAATGGACCACAATGAAACCACCAGTTTGTACTCGGTGTGTTACCTCTCCACATTTCAGCTACCCCCAGCATACAGCTTTTGTAAGAAAGCAAAGGAAATAATCTTCATTCACCTGTCACAGACCTTCAGTGACTCCTAATAGCCTTAGACAAAGCAGACATTTGGGCTACTGAGGTCTCACAGCTGGCTCAGGTGCTGCCCAGGCTGCTTGGTCTCTGTGTAGTCACCCCTTGGATCAATTCAACTCCTTTTGTTCCGTGGCAGCTTCACCGCTTGTGCTGGTCCTTGCGCAACAGCACGGAAGAACGGATTGATCTCGATGCAGATGAGCAGCAGGACAAAGCTGAGGAAAAAGATGAGGAATCAGGTAACTGTTGAATGCCTAGAGATTGTGTCATATATTTGAATATCCCTATTTCATTCCTGAAGGAACATTAATATGCTTGATAGTCAAAGACATCCTCCTTCCCCCAACAACAAATCCTGAGCCCCTGCAAATTTAAATAGCTCATGAGCTGCCTTTACCAATCTCTCAAGCTCAGTGTAAATCAAAAGTGCAGTGGATTTGAAGGGAGAAAATCTTGTTCTCATGTAGCTGGGTTGCAGCTCTAGGACTAAACCAATGGCAGTGCTCTGGTGCTGTGTATTGGCAGAACTGTATGTGACTCTAGCACTTGGAGGGAATGCACCTGGAAATAGAGGGTTGTGGTCAGGATTGAAGGCACCATGAAAGCAGACTGCAAACCCACTTGCTCTGTTTACTGGGTTTCTGGTTCCTTTTCATTGGTATCCTCAAATTCATTTACTTATCTTTCAATTAAGAGTGTATAAAGTATTGGGAAAATGGAGTTTAAGCTTTGAAGCATAGTCTGCTTCCCCAATACCAGGCCAAGTCTCTGGGCTGCAAAAGGCCCAAGTATCTTCTGCAGAAGACTCTATTAGAACATGTAGAAAACTCCTCTTTTCCCAGGTGAGCTGTGAAAACACAATATTAACTTGATTCCTGTACTGTTTTGCACTAAAATGTTTCCACTGAACTATGACCATAAATCAGAATGGGAATGTTCTCGGTCCCAGAGATCAAGTGTGCCATGGTCTGTACTCACCTTTCCTGACCAGCTGTTATTCCTTCCAGTTAATGAGGAAAACAACGAGGAGCTGGGATGCTGTAAGAAAGCTTACAACTGGTTCTGTGGCTTGGACCAAGGGAAAGCCCCCAAACTGAGCAAGGAGGAAGAAGAGGCGCTGAAGAAGAAACTGACAGACACCACTGAAGTGCCACTGTGGAGAAACATTGTGAATATCAATGGCATCATCCTCTTGACTGTGGCTGTGTTTTGCCATGCCTACTTTGCATAACCCCTGATCACAGTCCTGAAATTGTACTGCATTGTTCAAGCAAAAACAATGGCTTGTAGATTTACATAATTAGATACACATTGTATTTTCATCATCTACATTTGTAAAACATCAGGGTGATTTACTCGCTGATTTTGTGATCATAATTTCAACAATTTAAAGATGAAGGCCGCTGGGATTTCAAGAGAGAGAATTTCTGTTTAGACATTGAACCAATCCAGGGCTAACTGAGGTTCAGAATTTCCATCCAGTGTTCTCTCTGCTCATGAAACATTTCATATTTTAGGTTCAGAACAAGGCTGCGTGAGCCATATTTCATATCAGATTTTGTGAACTTTCTTTTAGGGTTGATGATACTATTTTGATTTTCAACCCTTCTTCTGATCCTTCAGTTTTCCTTTTCCTTTGGCTATGATAATTTCCAAAAAACCCACAACCACCGAGGGACTGTATTACAAACATTGCTTTTGTCCCTCCAAACAAGAGATATCTTCAGTAAAGGATTTATGTATATATCAGTGTTTTTGACACTATATATAACTTTCCATTATCACTTTTCCACCCTTTTTCTCACTTTTCATTGGATTGTATTTCTCAGTTCAGTGGAACACCAACCTCTGAAATGATCCTATTTGGAAACTGGGAAACGCCTGTCTTGATGATCCTAAAAAGAATTTTTCTTACAGTAGATTGTCTGTTTAAAGTTCACTTCCAAAGGTCCTCTTCTCTTGATATTTTAATATGTACCTATACTTGAATGTGAAGCTTTTTATATAAAATACATATGTTATATATACACAGGCAGTACATTATATATATGCACTATATATTTAAGATATATATTTATGTGTGTGTGTGTGTATATATATTTATTTCTTACTGATCAATTCCCTCCCTGGTGTGTCAAGGGCCTCTTTACTGTGGGCTTGGAGTCAATGCACTGCCTCACTCTATGGGCTGTGCTCCAAACCAGGCCATGTCCATGGTGAAACATCCCCAGCATTGCAATGCTGGACTGCATTTTGCAAACACGTTGAAGGGCTCTGTACTGCTTTTCTGCAAAGCTATAAGTCTTTCCTCTGAAGATTTCATTGAGAAACAGGATTCCTGCTGCATGGCAGCATGAGTTAGCAGTTTAGGAAGGAGAATAGTCACAGCTGTGGGATATCAGCTGAACCAGGCTGATTGTCTCCACTGGGTAAGTTTGGCACCAGCTGGGGACACAGGAAAAGACAGATTGAACACTTCAAAGCAAAAAGCAATAGATCTTCTTTTCATCTCCTTCATCTTCCTGGGGACTCGAGCATAGCAAGAAGACTCTGGTTGCTCAGGAGCAATTCCCTGTTCCCTTCGTTGCTGGGACTGCTGTCCCAAAGCATTCCCGAGGAATGCACAGGATGCTCCGGCCTGGCAGCAACTGCAACTCCAGGGGAAGGCAGGGCAACCCCTGCTCGTGCCACAGCGCCCTGCTCTGCCCCCTGGGCTTTCCTCACTCCCACTTAATCTCCTGGCAGGATCTTTGCTTCATTTGGATCCAGCCCCAAATGCTCTGGATTCCAGCAGAATTGTTGCTCTTCAGTAGAATTGCTGCTATTCAGCATAACCCCTGCAGGGTCCTTTGCACAGGCCAGATCAAATCAGTACTTCAGAAATACCAGTGCAAACCTTTGTTTCCTTACACTTAAAAAAGTGATAAAGTATTTTAAAGACCGTGGAATTAATTGTATTTAATGAACTATGGAGACCTGTATGTATTAAAGTATTTGTATATTTTGAAGTATTTGGTGTCCACAAAGTGATGGGATTTTTATATAATATGATGGAAGACAGAGAAACTTCATTTGGTGTCTAGGTTTTTGCTCTGGGTAATAGTAATGGATGAAACACAAACAAGGAAGATGTCACTGAGGATTGCCCAGATCCCTCTTTGTCATTGTTTGCTACAAAACCACAGTGAAATTATAAAGCTATTTGGATAAAGACAAATAACACAAGTGATTTCCTGGCAGTCTGAGCAGCCTTTGGATGACCTCCTGGTTAATCAGGCATCGTTGCATGATTTTGCTCCTCAGAACTACTGAGTTTTGACAATCTAACTCACAGTTTCCCAGGGATATTCACTCTATGTCCTCAGCAACCTGATTTCATTCTGGTCTGAAAGTGGATGTTATGGAGGGAAGAGCCCAAATGTTTACATAAAGTTTGACAGCTACTGTTGACTCCTGTAATTTTGTAGAATTTCAAAGAAAAATTGCCTTATATTGTGAACAGCTGATAGAATTGTAATGTATATCTAACATTACATGCCAACTCAGGTTGGTAGCTATTGCATTCAAGGACAGTTTCACGATTTTAAGGAAGAAAATTACTTTTCTTCAGTTCTCAGGGGAGCTCTGTCCATGAGCTGTTGTTGGGGGCACTCAGATAAAAGCAGTGGCTTACACTGTCCTGGGCATTCTCATGCTTTAGAGATGGGAACCGAGAGCACACTCTTGTCCCCAGTGTGTGACTGTGCATTTGAAATACTTCTGGATTGAGTGAAAGTCCAGCTCACATTTGGGATTGAGGGAATGTCTGGCTCACAGCACAAAGTATCTGCATGGCCTGTACAGCATAACACAGCTCTGGTTCGGGGAATCTTGAGACATCCCAGCCTACCCTGTCAGGTAAGATACTGGATTAAAGCTTATTTTAGTGGGCTTCAGTTAGATATAAAAAATAAAATAAAATAAAATAAAATAAAATAAAATAAAATAAAATAAAATAAAATAAAATATGCACTTAGTAGAGCTGTCAGCAAATTGTGATGTTGCTCTGTAAAGAACACACACTAAAGGAAATCTTCCATTTAAGAATTACTACATAGTTCTTAGGAAAAATCCTGAAAGNAAATAAAATAAAATAAAATAAAATAAAATAAAATAAAATAAAATATGCACTTAGTAGAGCTGTCAGCAAATTGTGATGTTGCTCTGTAAAGAACACACACTAAAGGAAATCTTCCATTTAAGAATTACTACATAGTTCTTAGGAAAAATCCTGAAAGAGGGTAATCACTGTTCATTTAATTTTTCTGTATCACTCACAAAAATGTAACCAAGTATCTCACAGATGTTTAGTATTAATGACGATGAGAACACTCCCTTCTTAGAACTCAGAATTTGGGCTTATTCCTATTTTGTTATTGAAAAAGCTGATGCACTGAAATGCCAGGGGAGGGAAGGTCTATGACTGCTGGGAATAAATCTGCAGTGCCCATGGCTGGGTTTCAGCAGCCTGTCTGGCCGTGGTGAATTAGGCCATGGCACAAGGCTGAGCTCCTCAGGAGCAGGTGGTTGTGGTGATTGGAGCCCAGCAGCAGCTGGGATTGCCAGGGGCCTCAGTTCCCCCACCTTCCTTAACTGCCAAATCCAGGATGCTGGCGTCAAGGAAAAGCCAAGGCAGAAATGAGGAGCAAAGGTAAACAAGAAATCCATGTATTGTCAGTCATTGTGCCTGAAGGGCACTTGAGCTCATTGGTTTGAAGTGTCCAGAGGACTTTAGAGATGACATTTCTGGGGACAGCCTGCACAGAAAGGGGTGGGGCATAGGCTGTGGGGGACAGCAAAGCTGCTCAGGAAAGCTGCTGGCTCTTTTCATTTGTTTAGTGGTCTTGTGTGCCAGCTGCAGGTGTCTGTGCCCTGTCCTGCAGTGTTCTCTGGGGGAGCAGAGAACCCACAGAGAGGGAAGGGAGCAGCAATCAGAGACCTCCCCTTGTGCTGAACTGAAAATCTGCACTCCCAGATTTAAAAACAGTGGGCAATTCACTGCTGAGAAAGATGAAAATGCAAAACCTCCTGGTTTTATTTGGTGATTTGTGGCATTTTCTCATGGAGTGTGTATTGCAGACCTGTGCTGGAGAACCTAAAGGACAGAGCAAAACTTCACTCACTCCAATTTTCACTGGTTGTTCTGATGCAAGCCAGTATAAGCAGTGCCTCAGGTGCTCTTCCTTACCATTAATAAAGTAGTTGCCTTTTTTGTGCCTCCTGAAGAACATTCCTTCTTGTCATCTTCCATGGGCAGCTGTGAGAAAGAATAATTCCCCTCCAGCTCCTGAGCCCACCCTCTCCACACCTGGCAGAGTTGAGGACAGAGCAGCTGTGCCTGCTTTTCTTAAGGTACCTGGAAGAGCCTTAAGCTGAGGTAAATGTGGATTTGTTATCTTTGGGCAGCATTTTTGTTTACAGGTGCCTGTGACTTTAAAAATGTAGTTTATATGTGAAGTATTCTAAAAAAAAATTATTAAAATGGGTTTTATTCATTCAAATTGCAAATTTTGTCTTGCTAAAAATAGGTTCTGTGCTTTGAACATGTTAGCTTTGTGTGGAGCTGTCTCTGCCCTTCTGGTTTAATGTAATTAGCCAAATCTGACTTTCCTAGACTATTTTGTCCTTAGACAAATCTCTCACTATATGATTTTTCAACACTTTTTTTAAATAGGAAAGGTAGTGGTGGGAAGCACATATACTCCCTGCTTTGGAACATGAAGAAATGGAGTTAAAAGCTGCCATTTTCCAGAGCAGGACAGAATGGTTTCCACCCTTTGGCCTTCTGAAAGCATATGGGGATGTATGAGTCTGTAATTGCAAGAACAAAGAGTCATTACACTCTTAACCTTCTGGAAACTGTTAGAAAAAATTCAACATAAGCTCTGCCTGGGTGGGACACAAAACTCCACAGGGAAGTCTTGTTTCCCATGGACACAGCTGTCTTGTCTTCTGGTGCTGCTGAGGATTGTCGGGCAACTGGCTTGAAAACTCAATCTGTGTAGAGTGTAACTGCACTAATTCCAGTATTGACCCAGGCCCCCAGTAATTATATCTGGGCCTTAATAATTGTTGGCTTCAAGCTAAAAAGGCAAATTGCTTTCATTGATGTTAAAAATCTGCCTTGGTGCTAAAGCCATTGGAGCGTGGAGCATTGGGGAGGGCACAGTGCTAAACCCAGAGACTTGCTGTACACACAGCATTGCCTTTGAAACGGTGAGTTCAGTCAGTGTGTGAGGTGCCAGATCCTGAGATGTTAATTTAAGCATTTATACTGTGTATGAAGCATTGCAAAAAGATCTTCAGCAGTTTTGTGAACAAGTCTGTGGCAGGTTTAGGATGGAGTATTCCCCCCTGAAAGCTCAGTCCGGGGAAAGTGTTCATCAGCTGTTTCTTTGATCCAGCCAACTGTTTTACTGACACCTACAGTGCTAATTAATTCCCAGCCTCCTGAAATGGGGACTCTTGTCTCTCATCCCAAGGCAGGGAATTAGCCCTCAGCACAGCACCTGACTTTTGATTATTATACCTGCAGCTTTTTTGCCAACAATGCAGCTTTGTAAGTAGAAACGCCCAGCTGACGGTGCTTCGTGGCTGTTCCTGTTCTGCTGGCCTTCGCAGAGGCAGCGTGTGGCCAGTAGAGCGCAAGGGAATTCCTGTCAGTGGATGTTTCGTGTTGTCAGGTGTACCAGTGCCAAAGAATGGCTGAGACAAAAGCTGACATGTGGGAGGGCCCCAGTAGTGTCCATAGCTCAGAGTTCACCCAAGGCTTTGTTCCATTTCTGTACAGTGTGTGTAGGGAAGATGGGAACACTGATCCATGTAGAGGCTTTTTGGGGAATGGCTTATATTGTCTTTAAAGCACTGATCAAGCAGACACTTGGAATGCAGTACTTAAGGTCCAAGTCAGCTGAATTGCTTCTGCTCAGAGCAGCTCAATGTGGATAGTCTTACTTCTGCATCTGAACAAGCCAATTATTTTGGGAACTCATTGAAGGGCGATACCTGGATCATTGGAGGAGGCTGTGGCAAGGTTGGAACTGGGCTAAAATAATGATTGTTATCAGATTTTCCTGCAGCTCTGTAAGAGCAGCTGAGCTGCTCTAGTCCTTTAGCATGCTATTAGAGCTGCCTGGCTTCTCTTATTGAGTTGGATGCACTCTGGCACCAATATGTATTACGTACGAGTGCCTTATGTGTTTAAAAGGCAGAGTTCCTCCAAGATCCTGCCCGGAGGGAACGAATCCAACTGACTCAATACTTTTAAATCACATCTTTATAGGAGAGGAAATTCACCCTTTGGTTACATTATGGAAGAGAAACATTTTCACTCTAATCACTCCTACAGGAAGAGTTTATACAGTGTGTAAGGGTAATGCAGTTTGCAGTGTGGCTGTGGGTTTGAATGGAAAAGCAGCCCTGTCAAATAACCCCTTTTATAGACCTGATGCAGCTTCTTTGTAGCTACAATTCTAGATATAAAACTCTCATGTGAGAACAAAATCCAAATGAAAACAAATGGGACCTACTGTGAAGCTGTGCCAGCCACTTTGTCCCATCTTCCTTGGTGGCTGAGAATGCCAGGGCTGTCCTGCTTGTTTGTGTTATTTCTTTGTCCAGGCCTCCTCTTGAAGCCTCTTAAATTACATTCTTGTGACTGCAGACAGAAATTTGCAATGTGTCTGTAGTGACCAGCCTTGAACTCACAGTGAATAAAATGCTACTGAAGCTCCCCAGCAGTTCCACTGCCCTTTAGCTCAAACCCCCACTCTTTTGGTTCTGTATTATAAACAATTCCACTTAGGGGCCAGAGCCCTCTCCTGTTGGAGGCTTTGGGGTCTGGCCCCAACACAGCTTTACCAAGGACTACCCTAGCAAAGGCTTTCTGACTTTGGTCTTATTCTCATGTTCAACAAATGTTTGCAGCAAAATTAATGTGAATTCCTGTTCTTAAATCAATTTGTCAGTACAGATAAGACTGCTGGAGGGGTTGTGAACTCTTCTAATATAATTAATTATTGATTAATGTTTGATAGGCTGAGGTTTCAGAAAAAAAAAAACAAACAAAAGAAAAGAAAAGGAGAGAACATTATGAAGAAAATAAAACGGATTGGTGTCTTGTATCATAGGAAAATTTTGGTAACTTGGGCAATAACTCCTAGTGGAAAACTCCACACTTCTTAATTTTTTTCTCCACTTTTCTGCTTGTGACCTGCAGTATAGATGTGAAACTGTTGGCAATCAATGACTTTTCAGGAGGAACTGATCCAGAGTAAGTGAGGAAGAGAGTTCTGACGTTGAAGGTCTCATGTAATCATGTGCCTTTTACAGGCAGACAACAACAGAGGGCAATAGATCTCTAGAAAAGATCCCGGCTGCAGAAGGGTTTCCATTCGATCACGGAGATGGCGATTTCGGCAGCTCTTTGCACGGCCTCGCTGGGATCGTGCAGGCACTGCTGAAATGCGTCCTTGTGTTCCAGCAGTGCCTTGCGGCCCTCTGGCAGCTCAGCCAGCAGGGTGAGGGTTTTGATGGCGTTCAAACGCGCTGTGCTGGTTTCCTCAGCAACCAGCTTCAGTAAAGCTGGAATGGCTTCAGCACCCATGGCTGAGGATCTGCCTGCAGGGAAATAAAGTGGCTTTGAAATGTGTTGTGATATCTAATCAGCATCCTTTCGGACTGATACGTTCCATTCCCTGCCCAGCTACGGCTCCGAACAGCCCTGGGGGTGCAGTGCACAGGGGCAGAGCACGCTCGTCTTTCAGAGACCAAGGCTGGCTCCCAGCTGTTTATTTTTAAGAAAAAGATCTTTCATGGTTGACTTTATCTGCCTTGCACATTAGTATTTCGTTTGCAACAAATTATCTAAAAATATATGAGGCACCAAACGATAGAATAAACTATGTTTTGGAGGGGGGTGAGGAGGAGTGGAGTGTGTTAGATGCCCTTAAGAACATCCTCCAGTCTTTCATTTTTAAAGACACTTCAAAGACTGAGATGCACTCCTGAGTTGTCTTTGGAAGCCCGAGGAAGGCTTGCAGAGGAGGACTGGAACACAACTGCTGTTATTAAGAGTCTTTTATGTCTAATTACTCATTCATCACACTGGAAATTTAGCAGTTAGTATTTTCTGTGTCATGTAAGTTACTTGGGAGAGCTACAGACCTTATTAATATTCATTGCTCTCCCAGCTGTGAGAGAGGAGCTGCCTCTAATCCCAGAATGCTTACAGAGAGCAGCGCTCCTCTGCTGAGCACTGGTGATTTTGTGGAACTCTGTGTGGTGTGGACTTGAATGGAAAATGTTCCTCTCTGGAGGGAAATGATGCAGGTGAGGGAGATAGATTCTTGACCTACTTTAGGGGAATGAAATGTGACCTGTCTCCCCCTAGGCACTGGGAGGAAGCAACAATAGCTGCTAAAGACAGTTACAGAGAAATGTCCCAATCTTAGAGCTTCTCGACGAGCACTAACACTGCCAGAAACTGAGGATTTGGGGAGTAGAGGGGGCAAACGTTTTGTTACTGAGTTGCCCTAGCATTGGATTTCCAGGAGGTAGCCCAACAGAACGGCCTCTGTCTCTCACCCTGAGGTGTAACAATAGCAAACATCAGCGCTCCTGTTGTGTTAACTTGAACTTCGGGCTGTGTGTCTTCCAGCAGGCTCACCAGCATAGGAACCGCCTCTTCTTTACACACCGCGACTTTCCCCTCGGCATGAGAACTGTGTAGAGAAGAGGATTAAGTCGCTTCCTTGACCTGTGCCCGCTGCCCCTCGGCCCCTGGGCAGGCTCGGAGCCCGTGGCGGTGCCAGCACTGCGCTCCCATTGCCCCCCGTGCTGTGCCCCTGCAAGCGCGGGGCAGCTGCTGCCGCCGAGGCTCGCCAGGGGATGGCCGTGCCTGCTGAACCCATACTGGCATGCATGGATGAGCTTCACAATATTTCAGGTTATTTTTAGGTGATAGCTGGATTTTAAAAAGCTTTCTATGATACACTGATGGGCAGCTGCATGTAACAGGATGTAGGATTAAGGGTGCTGCTGGTCCTAATTGCAACGGAGCTACAAACCTGGCCGGTGAAGCCTCTAGAGGTTTTAAACCCTGCTAAATCAGGGGGCTGAAATGAGTTCTTCTCCCAGGTAATTTCTCTCTTTTTCTTTCCAGCCTCTCTAATGAGGACAATATTTAATGTGGCCCAGCCATTGCAGGGACCTAGAATGTGGCTCATGTCCATATTTCAGTTGCATTTTGCTTTCTTTCTATGATACCTGTTAATTATGTTCTTCCTCTAAGACCTCACTTTATTATAGGACATGAGGAAATGTGTAGTGCCAGTTGATACGTAAACTACATCATCTGCAGACCTTTTCAAACTAAACATTTGTTGAACACTTCTATTTTCTGACTGCAGTACAGTGGACTGAAGTTATTCTTTTCATCCATTCTCTGATACATAAATTTAATATAAAGACTGCTTTTTCTGATCCATCACTGATGTATGTGGCAGCCTGTGGCAGAAAACTATTTCTGTCTTCAATCACAGTCAAAGTTTCCCAGGACCTTTAATTTTCTGAGAGAGAGCACTTTTCCAAAAACATAAGGGAGCTTCTCCCTACCTCCACAGTGGTCAGAATCTTGTTTCTACAAGATTGTTCATGTAAGATTTTTTTCCTAGCAGTGCTGTACCAGGAAAAAATCCTGATTCCACTGCCAATACTGAAAACAAACAGAAGGAGAAGGAATGACTGATCAGCATCTGCTTTCTTCAGTGATTTATAGCAGTTAGGAATTTTTAAAGTCCCATGTGTCCCATTTTGTTTTACCCATGTGTGCATTCAGGCTGATAGTGGTTTATGTGTGGATGTGGCAGCTTCAGTGTGTACTGGAGCACAGGTGTAAATGAATGGCATTTATTTACTCCTGGAATTAGTTCTTTCTTGGACTTTAGCATTAGAGAGGTTTCTTTACCTGATTTCTAACAGGACCCCAGCTGCTTTGCTCCTGATGGCAGTGGAGGGGTGTGAGAGCTTTTCCTTCAGGACAGTAAGGGCACCAGCTGCCAGGGCTTCAGACACCTCCACACGGAGACAATTGGAGAGGGTGTCAAGGATTAGCTCCTGGATCTCCTCCAACTCCGTCTTCAACTTGAGGACCAGTGGGGGAATCAAACCAGCCCGCAGCACACCCCCAGCCCCTGCAGAAGAGACAGGGAAGGAAGGTGGATGAGGGCTGAGTGCACTTACTGTTGCTACCTGCACTTGGAATTTCTTCAGAGGGTCAAAATACGTGTGGGAACTCATTTCCTTACACAGAAGTGGGACCGAGAGATGGAAACTACTCCAACACTGCCCTGTTTATAAATGTTGTCTTAGCATTGGCATTGCTTCTTCAGGAAGCTTCCCAAAACTCCTCTAAAGAAATCAAGACCAGGTAATAACCAACATGGCAATTGCTCTGATGTTCCCAGTTTCTCTATAATGTTTACCTCAAAATTATCCTTGCAAGGAAAATATAGGAAATATACATACATTACAAAGTCACCTTCTAACCAGCCTTTCTAACTGTTCTCAACAGGAACATCTCTGCTAAGAGAGGCAGAGATGTTACCCTTTAGAGCTCATTCTTTGATTCTCCACAGAGGTTTCTGGGGGGAAGTCAAGTTTTGGGAACTGTCAGCTTCCTCACACATTTCTTTGTAGTAGTTCTGTCATGGCAAAAATTTAAATTCTGAACTTTCCAGCAGTCTGTACTCTTGCACTGGCTCCTAAAATACAACATCAAAGGCTGAGAGATCATAACTTGCCCTGCAAGTGATGTCTTTGCTATGAGCAAGAGTCTGATTTGTACCATTTCTTACCCTTTACTAAGTCAACACTGCAACAGCAATGCCAGGGGAAAGCAGAACGTACTGTCCACGAGTAACTATGTGAAAACAAAATTCTCCAGCTTGTCTTGTTGCTAAGACTGATTCTTTGGTTGCTATGAGAAATGTGGCTCCTTTCAAAGTGATTCATATATGGTTAGATAAGGAAGTTTTGTGGATAAGAGTCATCAAGGTATTTTCAAATCAATCTCCACAGCAGAGACAAGTGAGAAAGAGACTTCAATGACCCTTGGTAGGGCATGGGAGAAAGCCCTCCACTTGACAACTGGGTGAAAAACAGGATCCTAATCTAAAGGTTATTCTATTGTACATATTTCTGAGGCTTTTCCAATACTGAATAACTTCTTATGTTACTGACTTATTAGGATCCACAGTGCCAAAGCAAAGAAGTGCCTTGGGGTGATACTACAGCTTTACTACCTGTGCTACACTTGGAGGTCAGTTTCTGTGAGAATTCGAATAAATAAGGAAAAGCAGCTCCAAGACAGTTCACTCAGAAGGCTAACAGCATTTTACAAACAAGGGTTTCTCCTTGTGCCAGAAAGGCAAAGCAGGAAAGGAAAGTGAAATGATGTTCTTTGAAGCTGTGGCTCTGTGTGTCACTACACGGGGGAGTTGGTGCTTTCACAGTGAAACAAACCCAACCAAGCCTATATTGGTCCCTGGAGGGACAAAAGAAATTTGTCAAAGAGTAACTCCAGCCCAGTGACACTGTCCCTGCAGATGGATGTGATAAAGGACACCTGCACTATTGCTCTGGCAAAGGACTCTGTTGGAGGGTCCCTGAGGAGGAGGCCCAGCTCGTCCATGACCAGCATTAACTCTCTTGACAAGGATTGCTGGGTTGGGGTTGTACCTGATAGGTACAGGAAGGTTTTGGTAGATTAGACCACAGCAGGAATAAGGCTGGGAATTCTCCATGCCTTACAGAATGCTAGGCAGTAGGGAACCCACTAGTGAACTGCTCCCAAGGAAGCAGACTAAAGCAAGTAAATCATACCTGGAGTTCCTTTAGCCACACTTCCCAACAGTCTTTTGAAATGGCATGTGAAAGTCAAGATTTTTCAAAGGCAGCTTTTCAAACTCCTCCCAAAGTTTTTCCTGAAAAGAAACTCCATGGCCTGAGTGCATGAAATCGGGATCCCCAGACTGCTCACAGTCACCACATGCACTTCTAAATTCTGGGTTGCTGTGGAAATCAGTACAAAATCTCAATTTGGCAGTTGAGACAGGACGTTTCAGAGGAAGGGTAATGAATCAGAGGTGACAGACTCAAGCTCACACTGCCTGGCAGAAGCACCTGTGTGTTTAACTCATGTGGATCCCGGTGTTCCTTGGGACAGTCCATAAGCAGACCCTCGTTGCACAGTGCAGCCACACTCTGGCTTGAGCCCAGAGAAATCTCTGCTTGATTTTAACTAAACTTTCCATCTGTCTGTAACTGCTGCTGTAGCACTCCCTCCATCTCCCTTGTTCTGGGAGATGCACTTTGCTCTTTCCTATTTTTTGTCCTTGCTTTCAAACACTTACTAGCCATTTTTTAACCCGTCATCTTAAGTTTCATTTTCACTTTCCTGCAATTCCCTCTTTTTCAGGACTTCCCTGCTAAATTCTCTCAATTCTCTTGATCACTTTATCATCATACAGCCAGGAAGTACAACCAACATTCAGGTTTCACTTCTTTGTGTCTGGGTGTTTCAATTATCTTTAATCTATTCCACCAATACATTCATCCAGCCAGGGCTGCTTTCAGTGGCCCTTGGCTTTATTCCTTCTAGTTAATGTTTATTGACTTTCTTTGCCTCAGTCATCCCTCATTCATTGCACTTCATGTCTCCTTTTGGTGCTGGTCTTTGCAATGGCACTGCAGTCCTGGGTGTGCAACCCAACAAAGCCACTTTGTGTCTGTGCCCATAAGATGCTGAGATAATGTACAGTGTTGTCTAGAACAGCTCTCATTTTGTGCAGCCATTAAGCAGGATTTATTCTGGGGCTACTGATGCTTATTTTGTCTGAACACTTGGGATGTTCTAATTTATTTTAAAAATTGTTTTTGTTTTACCAGGCCAGGTCTCTGTACCAGGAGCTTTCTTGTCTACTGTTTCTGTCACGCTGTCTGAGCTAAAATGCTGTCCTGCTACTAGAGGGAGCTTCCCAGATATAAATATAGAAACAAAGATGAATTGTTTGACCTTGTCAAAAGTCTCAATGTGGTGAAGAGAAAGAGGGTGGAGAGGAAAGGCCATCAACAACAACAAAAAGAGACTACCTAACACTGAGCCTGAAACTTCCATGTGGAAATTCGTCATGGTTTTCCCAGAGGAACCACAGGTTGAAAGGTCTAGGGAGGGAAAAGGGAGGAGGCTAAATCAGTGGCAAGTTGTTTGGGAGTCACTGGCAAATGAGAGTAGTCTCAGATGCTTGGATCTTAGTGAGAGAGCAATAGGAGGGAAAGGTAAGCTGAGGTTTCGAGTAGTCCTGTACTGAAAAATACAGTGGCATCCTCAGGATATCAACTTTTCATTAAAAAACCACCCTTTCAAAAGAGATTTGTCTATTGAAGAGGGTGTTCTAGATACCTTGTGCCCAGTGAAGTAGTTGGGAAAAATGTTTTCAAGATGCAAATAGTTGCATTTGCAGCTGCATAGTGAACGTCATTATTGATCTGTTTTTCTGAGAACTTCTAATCTTCCCTTGGGCTGCTTTTTATCTGAGCACTCATCTCTTCCTTCTCATAACTCTCTGGCCACTCTCATCCTCCCTTTCCTGATTTTTTTTCAAATAGGCCCAAAGAGGAGTTGCCATTTATTGTGTTCTCTCAGTATGGCTGCAGGGCATGTAAACAAGTTAAATTTTGTGGAAGACAAAGGAGTCATTTACAGTACATAACAGTGGTGGTTTGTTTTGGTTTCCAATTACATAAATCAAATCACATTGTGAATCCTTTTCCTTAAAAATGCTGAGTTTCAACTCAAAATGTTTGTTTTGGTCTGAAGCATGTGTCTCATGCATGGCCATAAAGTGATGATTGGTGTAATAGAACACAGAAAAGTGAGGTGGAAACCCGGATTCTCTGGAACATGAATCACAGACACTGGCAAACACAGTGCTCGGGTGATGTTTCCTTTGTGCCAAGAGTGATTCCTTGAGTGACAGCATGAGCACAGGGGATGCTGCCCCTGCACACCTTCCTTAATGACTCTTTGCTCACTACTGTTTAAATGGAAAAAATATAATTTATTCCAGGAAGATCTCTGAGTCACCTGTCACAAGAGCACAATTTGAGAACCTTGTAGTAGCTTATTTAATGTTAAGATTCAGCATTTTGGTTCTCAGTGCTTCCAGCATTATGGCTGTGTCAGGGAGTAGATTAAATATAACACTATAAACACTATAAAACTGGGCTGAACTTCCTGGTGAGTTTGGAGCACGAGGCAGACCACATTAAATGAACTGCAGCTCATCTGCCTAGAACCCATCAGCTTCACCAAACCTTCCAGCTGAAGAGGAGCATTCTCTTGATGTCTTTGAAAATCAGACTATTTTCCTCTTCTTTGCAAGAATAGTTCTGTCTCTCCATGACAATTTAACAGGAACAAACAGTAGTGTCCCAAAGGATGCCAATGCCTAGAGACAGAGGGTGTCTCTGAGTCTGAGGGGTGGGAAGTCTCTGTTTACATGAACTGAAGAGCTACTGGCATATTAAGAGAACTGAGGAAAACACTGCAGAGAAACAATTCAGTATCAAACCATTTCAAATGGGAGCATTGGCTGGATGCCTTTATCTTATGAGAGCCCTAGGGATTTACCAGGTACAAAATCACGACCTCAACAGTACTGTGTTAGATCCTCATTAAAAATACAAAAGCTTTATAAAACTTTATAAGCTTTATAAAAGTATTATGTGATCTGCTTTTGAAGCCACTGAGAATTTTTCCAATACTCAGGATTTTGGGATGCTGTCTGAAAGAAAGACATGACAGAAATTAAGGTTATAAAAATACTAAAAAGTCACCAGTACCCTGCAGGAACAGATAATGTGGCTGCCTCTGGGGATGCTTTAAAAACCCAAAATGTTTCCAGCATTAACAAGGAACAGGAAAGATTGGTCTGATAAACAAGAGGTTCCTAAGCCTCACTAAAGAATGAAAGAGATTCCTGCATATCTTGTTTTTGTTTTTAGAAACTTTGCTTTAGAGTGTGTAATATCAAAGCACCACTGAAAGAATTAGCCCAGAAACTATGTCTGATATATCTGCATTAGCTTCTCTGGTATAATTTAGAAATCCAAGAAGCAGGTTACTTAAAAAAACCCTGTCATTTTGATAGTAATTAAGACTGCCTGTGACCACCTGCTTGAAAGGAATGGGTTTAACTATTTAAATCATTCATGGCTAATGAAAAGAGGAATAATATCTAAAGAATTTAAAAAAATTAGTGTACATTATGTATTTTATCACAGCTCTAAATACTCTGGGGATGAATTAGACAGGACAGACTTGTGTTTCACGTGGAAAATTTCCAAAATGAGAAATAATCCCTGGTTTCTGTTTTTGTACAAGAATTTTCTACAGTCCAAGATCAATAATTGACCAAGACAAGTCCCCTCATTCTGACTGATGGCAGTGTCAGATCCTTCAGTGTGAAATCCCCCAAAACACGAGGGTGGAAATAATGAGATGTGTTTCCTGATGTAACAGTGCACAAGCCAGCAGCTGTGGATTGCTGCTCATTCATATGGAATCTGAAGGCAGTCTCCAAAATGAAAGCAACTCTCCCTCCTTTTACTGAAACTGTATTGACTCGTTATCATATACAAGAAAGCAAATAACCAAAATAAAGGTGAATTTTTTTTTTCCCCTAGCACTAACTGCTGATAGTCTGCCTGTAAATTGCAGGATGAGCTGTGCTATCCTCTGCAGGACTTTTCTTCAGCCTTTCTGAACTCCAGGTGCTTGTACCTCCCTTCTAAACTTAAGTTTTCCAAATTTTTAACTTCATATATAGACAGCCTCACAGTCATCCTATGTACCTAAATGTGTGAATGCATGTGCACACACGTGGCATGCATTTCACTGATCTTCCATGCATATTGGTCACACAAATTGGGGAATTGCTTGGATTTTATTTCTGTGACAAAATATCTTTATCATGAGAATATTTTTTAAAAATCATAAAAAACTAAGAAAAAATTCGTGAAACTTCACCCAGAGGGTTGTTTTGTTTTGGTTTTTTTTTCCTTGTTCTTTTAGATGAAGAAGGAAATGTCACTCTGAAATTTATTAATTTCCTCTACAGGGAAGACTTTGCCAAAATACATGAAGGAAGAAAAACAATCTGACATATGCACTACTTGTGCCAAAGTCCTCAGATCAATAACTGTGGAGCAAATTAAAGCCTTAAGATAACTACTCCCAAACAGCTGAGCCTCAACCACTGAGGCTATCCCATTTCAGATTTTCCAAGTCAAAATTTGTCCCTTTTTTTACCAGTCAGCAATGGACACGTGTAGTTCTAAGATGAGACTAAGAGGGACCAGTGCAGCCTTCAACCATAAGAATCTCATGAATTCCACCTTCCTCCAGTACCCACTGTGCCATACAGAGTTCACAGAAGGCAGTGAAATTACTGTGCCTGGCAGAGAAAATGTTGAGAAAAGAACCTGGGCCAGCACGTCCACAAACACTGACTTAAATCTTGGATTTTGTGCTTTATACCAAGCATGTACATCAAGGGTTAACAGTTCCCGTAGCAAGTTTCAGTCACAGAAAAATTGATGCTGTAAGGTGAACATGACATTATCAGTTTGACAAAGGTACACGAGATTATTACTTACATTGTAGCAACTTTTAGAGGTTCCTGCGGAGAAAGGTCTGCCTTGTCACAGAGGTTTGGAAAGGTGTGAGAGCTCATTTCCTGCAGAGATGATTGGCTGGCTGGCTGGGGTCAAAGGAGTGCATGGGGAGGAGGGAGGCAAACATTTGGTCCCGGTAAGTCAGCTGAACAGCTGAGAAACCATTCAGAGCCATTTTACGCTGTTTCACACTGATAAAAAGAGTTTTCAACTTTTTAAGTCCAACTGTCGTACACGAACCTAATGTGAGAGCAATGCACAATTGCAAATGTTCAGAATTTCTGCTGAAAAAATCGATTGAAAGAAAAATAAATCTTTCCTCTTTCGGGGCAGAGGGCCAAATAATCAAGGCAACATGAATGAAGTTCAAGAAACAGTTTTCTCAACTATCTTAAATGTCAACACCTGGAAGTTATACTTGTGCAACTGGAATTCTGCATTACAAAATGGCATTACAATGGCATTATAATGGCCAAGTGACCATTATAACATCTTGGTTTTCTTTAAGGTTCACCTTCTGTAAGCAGTGACTTAACCCCCCCCCACACTCAGACATTAAAGGGCATTTTTTTCAGTTTTGTTCCTTAGGAGAAATATGTCATTAAGATGATGAAATTATTTTTTGAATTTCCATAGTATAACTGAATGGCAATCCATCAGAAACACAGGTATGTGAATGAGAATGTTTCCTATAGAGATTTGATTATGCTACTGTCAAACATTAAAAATGAGAGGCTTAAAGCAACCAAATATCTAGAATTAATTATGTGTTAGATTCTGAAGAATTTTGTCCTCAAAATTAACATATACCTGCTTTGAAGCTATGAATCATTGCACAGACTGAAAACTGAACAGACTGAAAAACTGCAAATAGTGGTAGAAGACAACAGGAGGAAATTAATGGGAACATGAATTCAGTCCATTGTGTAGGCACTTCTTTTTTACATTTTCTTCATTGTTAGAAGGGTGGGAGATTTTATTTAGTTTAGTTTAGTCTAGTTTAGTTTAAAAAATGACCTGATAGAACTTTCAAAGCAGCAGGAACTGGAGAAATCATAGTGTTGACAAATCCACTGCTTCTATTTGCTGGTCAGGCCTGCTGGCAAAGCTGCAATAAAGCAATTTTATCCTACAGTTCACACTGCTTCCACTGGTGCCAAGGCGAGCACAATTGACTGGTGAGAACTGATAAAACCTCCTGAAAAGAAGAATACATACTACAGGTGGGTGAAATCCTTTTCTGCTTCAGATGCTCTGGCTTGGCAATTTTGTTTGAAATGAGAGTAGAAGAAACATGTCTTGATTAGAACCACAGGCCCAGATGGCTGCACGACGTGAGTGGAAAAGGCAGATTGAGCCTCCCCTTTCCACCCAGACTTTGCAGATTCCACGTTTTCCTTGGGAGGCCATGTTCTTAAGGAAAGCTGCTTTCTGCTACTCCATGAAAATTGCATTCTGTTCTGACTGTGGTTCCACAATAGAGGTTTTCAGTGTCTTTTAGCCTACAGTTTATTTCAAGCAGTGAAAATTTCAAAAATCCTAATTGAACACAAGCCTGCCAAGGTGTGGGCTGCTTTGAGGATGATTTGTTTTTTGAAGTACCTCCCCAGTAAATGTTGGGCACAACAGCAAAATGAACTTGTTACTTAACCTGGACTAAAATATTAGGTCTAGCTTCTGTAAACATGCCAGATTAAGCACAGGCACTTCAACAGTACTACTTATGTGCTTATCTACAAGAATATTATATACAGAGGATCCAAAACACTGTTAAAGAGAAACACAGAACATACTTTGTGTATCTACTTTGTACTTTATAAGTGGGTTGGTAGATAGGTGGGAAATTCTTAGAGTTTAGGTAGCTGCAAACCCACCTGTGGGCCTGATGTTGAATAAGTGGATGATTGTCCAAACCAATTGCTTAGTCCTGACTGCAATATTCCAAATTTTTTAAGAACTGGACTGGCATTTGAAGTCCTCATAGTAAAGCTACCTGAATGTTCCCAGCTCTTCTGCCATAGCTTCCCAGAATGACTTTTGTGTCCTCCAACAAAATTGTCAGTTTTTTTCTTGTTTTTTAACTACCAAATAATTTCTGTTCATTAGACACAAGGAGGTTATAGAAGAGATAAATAACAGTGCCTGATGAAATTGTAGTTACATCTCGTGGTTCTTACATGGAGTAGAATTATCATGCTTAAAGGATACAAGAAAATGTGAAGTCCAACTGTAACATTTTTTCTAAGCATCTATTAAAATATGTATAATCCTTCTGAGGTCCCAGTTTGATACCTTTTCATCTGGTAAGAACATAAGGGGCAAAATGAAACATATTTGAAATCAGTACATTTCTTGTTTGTTTGTTTGTTTGTTTGTCCTATTACAAAAACGTTTAAAACCCCACTCAATGCCCACCCGTGTCCTCAAGTGGGAGAGACCTACTTTCAAGCCACTCTTCAGTGAATATTTAATCATTCTAATGAAGTGGAAAACCCCTGACCAGGAAGATTGCAGGAGAGGAGAGGGTACCCTAAGAATAACCAACAACCTGTTGCTCAGACCACTTTAACAGAAGATCTGAAGCTGGTAAAATTTGTTTTAAAAGCTTCAGTTTAAAACAATTCCTGGCACTCTTTAATTCCATCTCCTGGGTGTAATTCCCAAAGATCTCTGTATTTTGATCTCAAGTGATTTTTTCTGTTTAACCTTCACACATCCTTTGCTGTATACTTTACTAGGTGATTCCCAATTTGGGTTAAAGTTTGAGGGGCTTTGTTTGTTTTTTTTCCCCATTCCTTCACCCTTAATAGTAAAAAATGAGCAAAGAATACTTTAATTAGCCTTTTTTTTTTTTTAAATAACATAATAATGCAGCCTTGAAGGATGGGCTCTGTTCCTTTATCTTATTTCACAGTAACTCTGCAGCTTTCTTCCCATGGAGGCTCTGAAGGGGTCCATGGATCCATCCCAAAGCTTAGGATAAGCAAGGAATGCTGTGTAAAGTTTCCTGCACAGGAAAGCCAGAGTATCTTCCAGGGCTCCAGGAGAGCAGCTCCTCCAGCTGCTGGATTTCATGTTTGTTTTCCTAAACCTGGCTTCAGTGGCAGCTGCTGATGCAGCAGCTGAAACAATGGCTGAGCTGCAAACACAGTAGGTACATAACAGGACTGTGGAGGAAGGGATGTAAAGCACTCAACATTTGTATGGTTTGGTTGTTGTTTTCTTTTTAAAA
Organism: Notiomystis cincta; assembly: GCA_013398075.1. Taxonomy (NCBI): domain Eukaryota; kingdom Metazoa; phylum Chordata; class Aves; order Passeriformes; family Notiomystidae; genus Notiomystis; species Notiomystis cincta. Next base: position 191,491 of record VZRX01011132.1, read on the forward strand.
GAGTCCTTTCTTTAGTTGATTGTGATATTAGATGTAAAGCATTGTCTGGGTTCACATTCTCAAATGTCTCTCATGATTTGCTCTTGCAGGAAGAGTAAACTGTTGATATTAAGCAAAACTCTCAGTTACCTGAAGGTTAAGAGAAGATAAAAGAGTGAAATCCTGGTAGAAAGTGAATTTTCATCCTAAATGATGAAGCCAAATGAGGTCAGGCTGATACCACCTGATAGAAGGTGCATTCATGATTTTTTCCCCATCATCTCACAGTCACTGATACAAAGCAACAATATATCAGATAGATATAAATATCAGATCCCAATCATCTGTACATGATGCTATTTTAAACTCTTCCACGTGAGAAAAATGGTTAAAAATAAAAATACAGCCTTTTTATTCTCCTTTAAATGTTCTGTTCAGTTCTTGAAGCTGAGAGAATCACAGACCTGTCTATAAATATCTAACCCAGATCTACAATTGCTTGTTAAAAAGAGGGTGTTTGGTAGAAGATTGAATGAAATACAAAATGTCTTTTATTATATTTTTATTACAGACCAGATGTGGCCTCTCAATTTACCCTCTATCATTTGGAGATGTACATTCACCAAGAACATTGCATGTGTGCACATAAATATTTTGATGTTGTCATGGTATAATAAAGGGTAATTGATTAGAAAAATCCCTATGGGATTTTCCACTTAAAAGCACATTTTTGTTTTAGCACTATTGTCTTCAAAATAAACATGTAGGAATGCATCTATTTGGATTGATGCAGCAGAAAGCAGCAGCAAACAGGCAAGGCTTTGGCTTTTGGTCAAGGAATAGCAGTGGCAAGTTGAGTGGAACTCGTGCAGCCAACGGGCTCAGGAAGTTGTGTCTCGGAAGCTGCACCTCAACAGTCAAGTGCTGCTCCCTTCAAATTCCAGCCTGCTCTGGTAGGGGGGAAATGGTGAGCTCCCTGACATGGAAGAGGGAACTGAAATCCAGTCTGATTGCCACAGGTCCCTAAAATTTCTCTTTGTATTTCCACAGAAACTATTCACTTTCTGTAGTTATTTCTGTGTTTTCGGTCTATCCATTTACAAAGCACAACATTCAGAGTCCTGAGCTAAGGACCTGGATTTCTGTGTTGTTTGACTCTGGCATTTAATCACCTGGCTAGGCTATTTGGAGATGTATTTCTCTTTAAATTCCAGCGGGAGCTTAGCTACATGTAACACAATCAATACATGCTGAAAGGCCCTAATTGAGAATTTCTGGATGCAGGACAAGGTAAGACTGAAGAAAACTTAGACATATCTGCTGAGGCATTTTTCAGACAAGTTGGTTTTTAACTCTGCCATTAATCAACAGCAAGCTCCCACGTGGAGCTGTTGAAATAACAGCCCCTAAACTTCTCAGACCTGTCCCATTACTCAGGTACTGCATGTTTGTAATTCCTTCACTGCCAACATTTGATCTATGCTCTGGTGCCTCCCTCAAAGCTGCAGGAAAGCAGGTGTTTTGTTAGAGCAATGGAAAATGCCTAAAAGTGCTCTCTCTGTAGATGCATGCAAATGATGATCTCCCTACCCAGGATGCTGGTGCTTGGTGCTGTTATTTCTGCCACGGTTGGTTAGTGTGTGGAAGATGCCTTTTCTCACATATCAAGTACTATACTAAAGATACATGTAATGTGACAGTTTCTATAGTAACTACTTGTTCTTTATGGAATTGCAGATTAAACCTGTACACCTTGTTATTGTTCTTTTATCCTATTATCTAGACTACTCAGTTACCACAGATACATTTTTTTATTCTATTCCCTTGCCAACATAACTATATCAGGGATTTATGCACTTGCAAGTAAAGGGTATATGTGAAAAACAAAACACTTAAAAGTTTCAAATTGACCACTATCTGATCTTATGTTTGTGCATGTACTAAAATTTTGACATAAGGCTGTAGAGATATTTTTATTAAAGCAGTTCAAAATTATGATTTTAATACTATTGTTTTGCTGGGAGAACAATGCAAGTTATGTACACGACATTTCTTTTCTAACAAATTTTACTAGAGCAAATTTGCCAGTCTAGATGTACTGGCAAACTCTTTTAATGTGAACAACAACTAAGATTCCTTATAGGAAAATTTCCTCTACATGGTATACTGATTTTTACATGAAAGTATTTCACTGTTATAATTCGTCAATGCTACTGCTCTGCTGATAATATCAGTACTGGAAGTGATATCATTTACAGGAATCAGATGCTTTCTGCTTTGTATTATGTTAGCCTTATTGTGGGAAAAAATGCCTGCATCCCGTCTATGTGTGAGTGTCTCTGTTGCTATCTCCAGCAGAAGTGTATCAGTAACAAATCAAGCTTATAAAATTAGCAGTGTAGGGAGAAATCAGCTATTTGATCAGGGCTGCAGATTCAACAATGCGACTAGTATTGTAGCCAAAAGGAAAAAAGACACTAGGAAAAATGTAAAACATAAATTGGGTAAATCCATTAATGAGATAAAAAGAAAATTATACTCATCCTTAATTTAAAAAAAAGCTGCAGCTAATTACACATACAGAAATGGAAAAGGCAGAAAGGGAAAATCAGAAAAAAATATATGCCCAGTACTGAGAGCAATTGAGTGATGGTAGAAGTGGGAAGCAAACAGTAGACAAATTCCGTGTAACTAAAGAAACTGGTTTTTCTCCCTTTACCCTTGACCGTACCCTTCCAACATGTATGTGACTCGCTCCCCCTGAAACACGCGTTGTGAAATCAGTCCTAAAACTCCTGCTGCTGCCAGAGCCGGGCACTGCTGTGCTGCAGCGAACATGGACCCGCGGAGCGGCCCCGGGTGCGGATGCAGTTGTGCAGAGGCAGAGCCCGCGGCACGTCTGTACCCGCGCATTATGTAACGCGCGAGTGCAACGGAGCGTANGGCTGGCGGCTCCGGCTCCTCCTCCAGCGCCAGCCCCGCGCTCCCCCTGCCCGGCTCCCCGGCGAGAGCGCGGAGCACCTCCCTGTCTCCCGCGGGGGGCCGCCGGACAAGTGCTCCCACTGCCGCCCTTAGAACAGCCCGGCTTTTTACGGTTGTGTTTTCCAGGGAGAAGATGGGAAAGGGCAGGTTCCTGATCCTGCTGGGGCTGTGGGGCTAGTTCCTGCAGTCGTGGTGTGTCTGCTCGGCAAATCACAGATGCTGATGTGAAAAAGGGCCAAAGCAGAGGAGAGGCGTCAGTGGATGCGAGCGTTTGTACTGATGGATTGAGGAGGTGGAGGCTGCCTGCCTGGTGCTGGAGAGGTGAGTGCAATATTCCGCATTTCCTTCTCTCTTAAATCAGTTCGGTGATGAACATTTCCAAAATAAAAAGGCACTTCTAAAGCAAGAAGGAAAAGATGTCATCTTGGAACAATAAGCTGTGCTTCTGCTGGATAAAAAAATGTGAGTGTCACTGTGAGGTAGGGAACATTTCGCTGTGTGTAGACAAAAAATAGTAAGGGGAGGCAGGCTGCTGATACAGTGAAAATGACCTTCTCAAGGGATACTGGCCTCCTATTAGCTGCTGCTTCAGCTTGGGCCCTTTTCCTAAAATTTAAGTGGTCTCCCTTTCCTAGCCTGAATCGTTACCCATTAATAGCCAACACCTGAGCCTTAATAAGATCCGTTGTGCTCCCTTAATGATTCAGAAAGATAATCCATTAGATTCTGCCTGTTGGGAGAAGAACCTCCACGCTATGTAGCACCTCCTCCCAGGGAAATGCAGCCTGGATAACATTCTATCAGGAAAGACTCCTGCTGCCGAATTTCTGTAACAAATCCTCCTGGTAACAGTCACATCTGCTCATTGGAAGGATGTGTGGCTCTGCAGAGCCTGCATGCATTCCCTCTCCGTGTGTGCCCGTGCATGTGAAGGAATGAGGAGGGTTTGTATTAATCTGCACCTGTGGACGGTTCCCATCTGCACTTGTGAACCACAAGTTTTTTGGTATCTTTGCATTTGTATTTTCGATGAGTGATTCATACGCAAAACCCCCAAGCCTTCAATGTTAGCTGAGAGAGCTGCAGACAAATATGTGTCAGTTTAATTTCTGCTCATAGAACTGATCTGATCTGCTTTTGGCTGTTTCACTGTGGAAGCTGCTTAACGTGTGTTCTTGCAGTATTTATTCTGCAAGATACTGACCCATCTCAACATTTTCCTGTGAAGATCTGAGAAAAAATCACTAGTTTTCCCTCTAGCATTTCTTTATATTTGTTTACATCCATTTTCTGATACCTTCACCCCCACAATTTGATTTTTATTTGGGCTCATTATTTTGTGCCATCGTGGGTCACACCCTTCGGGTGGCCATCAACATTTCGTCCATAAAGATTACAACAGCAGGTCAGGTGCTGTGAATACCTACTTGTGGATCACAGAGGAGCAAAAAACGAGTGTGTATTTTGGACTTAGGGGAAATTTTTTCTGACTTTATGGATATAGACGTTCGAAGTCTGAGCTGATGCCTTAGGTGCTGTTATAGGCAGAAATACTCACTTTTCTTCAACAGGCACAGATTTGACAGCTGAACAGACACAGCTCGGCAGAACAGAGAGTGTTTTGCCATTAACTTGGCTGTCTCCATCAAATCATTTGTTTGGAAGCTATCATGCAAAAAGCACAGATCCCTGCCCTTGGATAAAGGACATTATCAGAGCAGAGGCCTATGTGTAGAGAAGGATGAAGATCCAGTCTTCAGGAAGCCAGTGACAGGTGTAATCAACAGAAAACCTCTTAGATATAAGGCATATTTATGAGAAAAACTCATGTTATCTTTAATTACCAAAGCACTGATTGCAGTTTCATAGAAGAATCCCCTCCTGTATACATATGTATGCTTATACAGAAAAAAAGCTGATTAATTCTTGTGTAATTTCATTCTGACAATGGACCTTACAGAGATGAATAAACTCTGTGTGCTACAGAAAGAATGCTACACCTCTGGCTGAGATTATGTGCTTGTCGCTTCACAGGCCAACGTGAGCAGAGTTGATTAAGTCTTCTGGAGGTACTACCTTGAATTTGGTAAGCCTCCAGTACAGTTTCATGTTTCAGTTGCAGGCCTTGGTTTTGAATTTAGTGGTGATAATCTAAAAATAACCAGCCAGGTAGCTCTGAAGGACTGAAGTGAAAGTGTTCTGGTTGTCTCAGTTCTGATTACACACTGATGCAACAAGGTATGTTAGATTTTAAGAAACATAGACAGAAACAGAAATTTGCCCCTTCTTAAGGAAGCTACCTGCTAAGGTAGGGAAAGGGGATAACAGAAATTCAGTAGGTAATAAAAGCTCAAATCCTTAAATGGTGAAGTCAGCTCTTCCTCTCCAGCTTAAGCAGATAAGGATTCTGACAGTAGATAGAGCCTTGGTTGACACACAGGGGTGAGGCAATGTAAGGAAACAAAGTCCTTCTCTCCCCTTCTATGAATTAAATTAATTCCTTGCGTTAAATCACACTAATCCCACTTATTTCAGAAGAAATTCTTCAGGTTTATGTAACTGAAAATGAGAGTTGAATCTGACTATTACTGCTGAAGTTTTGGTCCTGCTTTCACAGGAGTCACTGGAAGTTTTGTCACTTACTTCAGTGGGAGAGGGCCCAGCACACACAGACGTTTCACTGATCGGGCTCCCCCCTGCCTTTAGGAACAACAATATTCAACAGTTTTGTAGTTGGTTTCAGTGAGGTCACAGGCTCAATGACAAATGCAGCAACTCTACTTGCATCACAAGCTGTAATTAATAAATTATCAGTTATTTGAATCATGCTTTTTTAACTAAGAAAATGGGAGTGTTATTCCTACGTTAAGGTTGACAGTACCCACCCTCAGCAGCAACAGTTTCTACACAAGCAATCAACTATTTTCTTTATCTAAGAGAAAACTTATTCAAAGGCACTCAAAGATCAAAATCTTGGCCTACATGCATAAAATCATATTTATACTTGGAGAGAATAAATGTCCTATTTTTATTTAAAAAGAAGGATATTTTGTTCTTTGCAATCCCAAAGTATCCAGAATAAATCCACATCCATTACTAGTTACAATAGATTGCCTTCACTCTACTTCAGAGGATAATATGACTTATATTTTGTATGTTATATTCAAAGTTCACATTTTTATTAAACTTTCCAAAATTGAAGAGTGGTGATTAGGAAGTCCAAATTTCAACTATTGTATTGATGAAAGAAAAATCCCAAAAGGGAAAAACAATATTGTTCCAAAGCAACCAAAATCGATGCTCTTCACAAAGCTCCCTGGCAATTTAAGGTATCTGGAATAGACAAGATGACAGAGAAGGGCTAAATTCAGCTTGATTTATTCTGTTCTTAAATCAGGTGTTGATACATATTAGCAATTTAAGTTGTTTTAGCTTTATGCAAGTGTAATCAAGGACAAAATTTCACCCTTGCCATGAAAAGTACAGAGAAAATACTCTTCTCTGAACTGTTGATTTTCCTAAACACTGAAGGGCACTGGTGGAGTTGGATGGAAGGAACAGATCGGTGATGGGAACCATCTCTTCCATCCTTCCCAGACTTCAAATATTTGTTACCATTAAATACATTTAAACTCACAACTAACAAAACTCATGGCAATAATTCAGAAGGCAACAGCTTTATAGGTTTTTGTTTTTTACTTCTTCAGCTCAGAGCAGTTTCTGTGGTTCAGCAGAGGCTCAACTCTCCTCAGAATCCCGTTTTATTATTTAGTATTGAACACCCAGTGAATCATTAGGGAACACAGTTTTACCCAACAAATCCTATTTGTCTTTTGTTTTCTCTTTAAGCCCCTTATACCAGAGAGTTGTTTCTTTTCTGGATTCCTAAGCCATCACATCAGGCAGACAAATGTGATAACATTGCAGAAATAACCTGTTGGAATACCAGTCAACATGCTGGCCAATAGAAAAAATTAAAGAGGCAAATTCAAAAATTTTAAGTATTTGTTTTGCTCACACACATCAAGAATAATGACCAGAAAGTAATTAATAATTTCATAGGAACTACAACTGGTTAATCTCTTATTTTTACAGTGGATTTATCAAATAGTAATTGCCTGGACTTGGCAGTTGGAAGGAATTATTCTCATCACTTTCAGATGTCCATAACACAGGTACATATGCAGTAGTTGTTTAAGGCTTCCCTTTCAGCTGGTGGAAGAAAAGGAGATTTCTCCACTGGAGTTACCCAGACTAGTTCCTGACTACCATGTTAGTGTGAGATTGAGCTGACCTCTGGAAATGACAGCTCCTCTCCGCTGCCTCCGAGGGAAGCACTGAGTGAGGAGCTCTGAGGTAGCCACCTACATGCAGATGCTAAATCTGCACAGATGAATCCCACTCTTACTGTCTATAATGTAATGTTTAACCAAGCTTTACTAGTTAATTATGAAGATATTTTCGTGGTTCACCATAAATATTTGTAAGTCATAACACAGTTGCTCCTCCCTACCTACCAGCCCTGTTTCCCTGCTGGTAACCAGGCTGGTGTTGGCTTCCTCCTTGGAGCATCCTAACAGTGGTATCCGTCATGGCACTGGAAGGGCTTCACTGAAACAGCGCCAGTAACTCAACTCCTTTATCAGTTTTTCCTGGTGATCCAGGCAGTGTTCTAGCACACATTCCCAGTGTGTTTCTACACTGTGTTTTCTGTGCCTGCTTTCTATATTTTCAAACCATACCCAGGCAATGTGGAATAAGCACCTTCATCTCCACGAACCGCACGAAGGCAAATACAATTAGGCAGCAAGGCAAGTGTTGATGTACAAATACAGTTGACACAGTTGTGTTGTGGAAGGAAACAGCACAGTTGAGCTGAATTGATTACAATTCAGTGTCATGGCACAGTAACAAAAGCCCAGCTGGATGTTTAGCTCTGAGAAGGCTTGCTGTTCAGAGGGGGTATGCACCTGGTTATTATACTCCTGCCTTTAAAAGAGAAATGTATGTGTGATACAAAAGGATACTTACCTATCATCTAAGGGAACATCTTGCTGCAGATAATCCAATTTGAGCTATTAGGTTAGATTTTTCAAGGAAAGAGTTTCCTCTCTGAATATTACCAGCTCGAGTCATATAATCCAAATATTGGAATGTATTAACAAAATATGATTTCTTTTGGATATATAATATCTATTTATACATATATATGCATTAGAATATTGTTTTTAGTTTGGATGTCTCATGAAGAAAGAAAGACCAGGATATTGGCTGTTGCCCCTCTCTAATGTCTATGTTATAGGAGAGGATTCAAACCAATAAACAGGAAATATTTTTTATACCATTTAAAATACTCAATTCAGTAAATTAATGCATATGATGTTAACCGAATCTATTGCAAACTAAAATTTTCCAGAATTAACATGTTGCACTGGAGCATCTCTGTACTGCCAGCAAGTTGATTGTTACAACAGGGCCTTGGCAGGAAGATTTTCTCTCAAGATGCCTTTCTGTGCCTGACCTTTTAAATTTGGCAGAGTTCAGGGTACCACGGTAGAAGCCATTTTGTAATGGGAAGACATTCACACATTCTTACCATTGCTAAGAACCCATGTTGTATTGTTCAGTAATGGTAGAACCTCACCTTAATCAGGCATTTCAGAGACATGTTTTTAATCTCTTTTTCAATCCATCTATGTCCACAAACAGATAAATTCACCTTAATTTGTAATTCAGTGACATTTCTGTAGGTATTTAAAATTCTAAGGCTAGCCTACTTCAAATTTGAACAATTGTTCTATTATCATATTGTTTCTTTTCCCTGACTAGATGTGCAGTAAGTCCTCTGATTATGTTTCATGCTGTGAATGTTCCCAAAAGCAAATCTGAACTTTGCCTCATGGCTGTGATTACACAGGTGTGTCAAGTTTGCTTTTTGCAAGTGTGCTCACAAAAAGCAGTGAAATACTGAAGACTTTATGTAGTTTTTTTTAAGTTACAGGAACAAACTTTTGGCTACTAGGTTCAAGGGATCAACAATTGTTTTAAATGTGGCAAGACTTGGGGATGATGTGCAGTTCAGTATTATATCAGCACAATATTATTTGCTCTCACAGGTCAAGTAAATATACAATGGTCTAAACAAATTTAAGTATCAGGTATCAGCATCAAGAAGAGGTAGGAACCAGTGACTTTTAACACTGCAGACTACAATTCTCCCTTTTTCCAGAGTGGCCTGATTGTACCCTGCAGTCCTGAATGGTGCAAATTCTATATGACAGAAGTTAAAACATCAATAAAGTAATAACCTACCATACAGACAAAGAACTGGATTATTGGATCTCTTACAGTCCCGTTCTCTGTCAGTGCATGCGGGTTATAAACTAAAATTAAATGTTTACAGAGGATATTACCCTGGTCTGTGACAAGAAAAACCTCTCTCTTTGCTGTATCCATGGCATAGCAATTCTACCCTTTTCCCACTTCTGCAGTCAAGGAAACCAAGAACAGCCACTGATATTGTGGCCTCTTGGGATCACACCTGGAAACTGTTCTAATTCGTGCTGTGATTTAGGCAGCTCCAACCTGGCCCTACAATAAAGGCTGGGTCACGAAAATTCCTTTCTCCCTCACATTAAGACTAGAAGTGTTGGAGTTTCTCTGTATTTTTGATTACTTTATGTTGCTTTTCTTGTTGTGTCCTCTGATACTGGAAAGCAATGAACCCCAAGTAGGAAATACCAGAATATTCTAATTTGGAAATCATTTAGGCAGAATTGATCTGAAAGAAATGGGTGATGCCTATTACAGTAAAAGTGTGCTTTGAAGGGGAAGTTGGGCACACAGGCATATGGAACTCTGGGAGTACTTTAAATATTGTAGACTTAATTACCAAGTGATGGGAGAACTCATTGAGTGGCACAATTGGAGTCTCTTGGTATTTTCATTCAGTATCTTATTTGTGGTGTTGCATACCTCCAATGACAGGAGTCTGGAACTAATCAAAGCTTATCTATACAACTGTAACTTTGGATTTTAGATACTTTATGTTTTCATGATTAATCTGTCAAGAATTATTCATAGACCTCATTGAAAGTTTACACAAACAAGTCAATTCAAGAAAATAGTAAAGTGTTTAAAGGAGACCAGATGGAATGCTGTCAATCTATGCAGCACTGTTCTTACTCAGCTGTGAGATATGAAGTGCAAATGGAATTTCTTAGACATGGTGTTTATGATCTGTCTTTATCTATGTTGCAGAGATTTATGGTGATGGAGGTATGTTAAGAGTACATCAATCTCATTGTTTACTTGGTGTCTGCATCTTTTTGTCAGAATCATCAATTATAGATTTCTTATTTTCTATGATGTAATTTAAAAGGATATGTGTTTTTCAGAGTTATCTAGTTACAAAATACATAAAAAATACTATTTTTCACAACAGCTTCTTTAGCTTCTATTAGGATTGGTCAGAGACAGGTGGTGATCAAGAGAATATAAGCAATAGAAGGTCAAGATGAAAAGATTTCAGAAAGGTGTGCAAAAAGTCGAGGACTTGGCTTTTCCTTTTAATTTTTGCAAAAAACTTTAGAAATGTCACCCTTACCAATGAGCTCCCTCCTGCAATCAACACAAAAAATGGGAAGGGACAGTTAAAACTATTTTTGTGCAGAGCACTACTTAACAGTGGACATGAGAATCTGACATACAAACCAAAACTGTACCTCATTCTTAAGAACTGAAAAAAAAAAAGAGTTCTCAGAATAGCCAAGGAGACACAATTAGTATCATGATGACAATTTGCTGACTTGTTCACTGCCATTCCTGTGTCTCTAACAGAGCAAAACTTACTTACAACTCTTAGTGGAACTTTCCCTATTGCACTGAGCCTTCAGCCAGCAAAGAGGTGATAAACTGGGGTTTATTCCTCCTGAATTATTTGGCACAAAATATACTTTGGGATGAGGAGACTGCCAGTAGGTGTGTGTCAGTGGCACTGCATCCCAATGGGATTGCTGCCAGCTGGAAGAGATTGAAACAAGTTGGAATTGCTGTAAGGTGGGTTTGGGCTGGAAGCTAAGCCAGCTGTGAGCTCTGTAGCTATTGCCTGCTTTTGTGCCTTTGGCAGAGGTGGGAAGACACCTTATCAGGCATTTTTCTGGAGTTGAGGTAAGAAATTTTATGTGCCTTATTTTCTGGAATGCCTGTAGCTTCTTGGGTTGATAGTAGATCACAAGTTGTTCTCTTACTACTACGATGCATCCTGAGGGGGGAATTTTTCAGCCTTTCTACAACAAAGATGCAAAAGTTGTTTGAAAGTCAGAGATGGCTGTAAAAGGCAGTAGCCCTTGTCCTCTTTTCATAGTTACAATACTGATTCAAAGACCTCAATTTAAAAGTCTTGAGGTATGCTGTCAATGAACCAAAACATAACAAAAGCTGTGCTTTTAAGCACAATTATCCTGTTAGCTATCAGTCAAGGAACAGTGTGATACCTAACCAGTGGTACCTGAGATCACTGAAAATGCACACCCCTCACCTGACCCCAGTCAGCCAAGTAATCTGAGTGCCCTCAGAGGTGTCCTTGTAGTCCTCTGATGAAGTTTTCAAGATGAATTATTGTTCTGCTGTGCATTGTGGATATCTCCCTCCCACCCTCTCCCCTTGGTAAATCTGCTTTGTGAGTTTAAGGTGGATTTGGAATCCCTACAGCTGCAATAGCTTTTGCACTGTTTTGACCCAATATGGCTTGCTGAGAAATTTGTGCCCAGCCCCTCTGCTGAAGGCTGGATGTGCTCTGGGTAAGCTCCACCATATGTATTATTTCATGTCCCAGATCTGTGCCTGTTTCACATAGCTGTTTTTACAATGGTATCAACAGTAGATTTTTAGTGAGCAAAAAGAAATAAAATGGTGAGTCATCAGCTTTTCCCCTGCATATCTCATCTGTGTGAAATACAGAATGCTAACTAGAATAGTTAGGAATCAGTGATAAAATTCCAGCTTTATGTGCCATCTTAATAGTAGGATACAGTGTTACCAGAAGTATTTTTTTCCTGGTAATATGAGAAATGAATAACTAAGGATCCATTGCTGAATAATGAATAAACTAAAGGCTCGATTAGCACCTTTCGGCTTTCAGATAATTTTAGTGCTGCAGCTACTTGAGTCAAGAAGAGAGATGTCACTGAAAGTAAAAGGAGCAGAAAAGCAACCACCTGAGATGCTGCTGTTAAACCTGTGCTGTGAGGGTGGTGGTGTACATTTGGCTGGTTAGTCAGGCTCCCCCTTAAGCTGATAGGACAGCCTCATGCAGACAAAATTTGGGGTTTTACTATTAACACTAGCAGTAGATCATATGTGTAGTCTCATAAATCAACCCAGCAGTTCTCAAGATATGATTCAAGAGCCTGCTTCAAACAAAAGGAATGAAACTAAAAGGGTCACAAAACGGTGAGCTGACCTCTGCACCTTAGAGAGGATGGAGACAATTCCAGTTGAGGTGTGATACAAAAGGGAAACTTTCCTGACCTCAGCAAAGGAGAACTTTTGTACACCAGCAGAGACAGATTATTTAGAGACAGAATTGAAGGGCTAAAGGATAAGTACAAATGTTGGCTGCATAACTAGGAAGTTTGCAGGACTATAGAGAATAAAAAAATTGGGGGGAAATATCTGAATGATGAGAATGCCTTACATGCAACACAACTTGACCAGGAGCAATGATTACCCTTCTCCCTCCCTCCAGACACACACATATACACACAAAAGTACTGGTGGTGTTAATGGAACACCAGAAAATCATCAGTATGTGTAACAAAATTGGAAGCTACACCTGTTAATATTACTAGTATTAGTACAGTTACCAATGAAAAATAAAACATCAAGAAAAATTACTGGATTTTGGTTTATCACTAATAACAAAAACAAATTAATCTATCATTTATATGTTTCAGGTTTGGGGAAAAATAACTACTTACAATCTTGCTTGAGGCTGAAAAATAACAACTTTGCCCAGCTAAATCTAAATCATGTTACTCCTATGTCAAAGTAAATATCCAGATTAAAAATCTACACAAGCTTCCTCAAAAGATGGACTTACATTTATTAGCTTGTTATCTATCCATTTAAAAAGTAATTAATATTATCCAATATACAATACCTAAAGTTTTATATTTGTTTTATAGACAAAAAACTATTATTGGAATGATATGAAAGCAATCCACAATACTGACAGAGTCAGTGTACCCTAGGAATATGTGAAGCCATCCAACCAAGTCTTGTCATAGCAGGACTCACAATGTATGTGGTCAAATCTGCCCTCTGTTCTAATATTAATGAGACCTAGGAACAAACACAGTGAACACCAGCAGAAGCCAGGCTGGGAACATGTGCACAGAGGCAAGAAGTTAATGTTGAAACACAATGATACTGATCATGCTTCAGCATTTCCTAGTAATACAGTTATGCTGAGATCATATAAAAGTGGGGAGCTCGAAGTTAAACTATTTTCACATCTATTCTTACAGAAGTTCTCAGTGTAGATATTCTGATGAAGAGTATGAATCATGCACTAAATACTAAATTTTCATCAGTAACACAGTCTACATTGCTGGCACTTTGGTATCTGACTTGCAGTGTTTATAAATACATTATGTTTATTTTCATCCTGTTCAAAACCTAATACAGGCTCATTTCAAAACCTGCTGAAGTCAACAAAACCACTGCTTTTTATGGTACGTTTATGGATCACAGCCACAGCACTTTACAGGGTTTGGAATGGTTTTACTCTTATTTTTCTCTTAATAAACACTGCCACTGTTTCTGATGAGAACGAACTATGAATACCCCCACCCCAAAGTGTCACTTATCATAGGGTGCCATTTCACCACAATTACAGAAGTTCCTCTAGCTCATTTTACATTCTCATTTAGTGCCACAGAGAAATACTCATCATAGTAGAAAAAACAAGCTTGAATAAGGGGAAAAACCTAACATTATCTAAGGAACTTAAACTCCTCAGAGCGTAAGTGGTGAAAACCACACTGAGACGTGCTATAGATGTTTGCACTGTTGTTTTAGCTTCACTCTCTGGATAAATGAGCCCTTCAGCCTCTTCAAATCTGCAACCTGCATCTCCATCCATGACCAACTTGCTAACTAAAAGACTTTTTTAAAAGTCTGATGAAAGGATGAAAAGAATTTAACCACTCCAGTGTTCTCTAATGTTCACTGTATATTCACCGTAAGCTTCTTGTAATCAGTCGCGAGTTCGGAGCCAGCAGGGAGTGACTCGGATCCCTCTGCCGTGTGGTGTGGGTGTGTAACTGCAGCAACTGCAGCTGGGGTGTGAGGAGGGTGTGATCACCCCTCCAGAGGGAGGGAATTGGAAGGAGAGACTGAAGAGAAATCCTAGTAGCTGCTAAACCTCAAAAGGATGTTAGGTTCTCTCTGGCAGCAGCAATTAGTGGGTGGTGGGGTTTTGTGTTGGTGTTTTGTTTTGGTTTTGCTCAGGGGGAGGTGTCAGTGAAGCAAAAATGGGAGCTAAAGAAGTTGATGCCTCAGATACCAAGGTCTTTTTGCTTTACTGTGAGTGAAAAAGAACTTAGTTTCTATAGGTCTGTAAAGAACTTTATCTCGATGGCAAAATGATGGCTTGGCTTGGCTTTTGAAACCAGGAGCTTGTTAGCCATTGTACAATGTTGTACTTAAATGTTTCTGGTTGCAGAGTTCTGTGAAGTATATCTGTGTTTTTGATTTGGCACAAAACAATTTCATATCAAAACCAGAACATGGGTAACTTCCTTCATATTCATCTTATAAAAAAAATCCTTTTAAATAGAGAGTAACTCCAACACCGACTCAGCTGTCTGAGATGTACCTGCTGAAGCTCTTGCAGGCAGCAGGAGTGTACGACTGTCAAAGCTTCTGAATTTCAAAAGAGAAGCAGAATGAGACCAGGCGTAGGCTGCAGCTGTAATCTGTGCTTGGTAGCATCCAAGTCCTCTCCCATGAGTCACACTTCTGAGAACATCGTGGATTCTCTTTAGCCTCTTGGGATTTTTTTTTCTTGGCCCTGGACTGCAGTCTAATACTTCTTCCACTTCTCATCTCCCTTCTGTGGATAAAATCATATGTAATTTGAGTTGTTAAGATGAAACCTAGAAAAATCCACAGTTCTGATGTAGATGCCTTCTGACATAGTTCATATGGTTAATTTTATATGTAGCCTAAGACTGGAAAATACTCTCTGCCCTACCTACCAAATTAATCCCCGATGATAACCCTGCCTTTTATGCTGATATTGACAATCTTTCTTCCTTTCTTTATTATATTAGGAACAGCATTTTAATCCATGATTCTGATTTGTTGTGAGGTTGATAACCTGACAAAACTGCTGAAGTTTTCTTGTCCTTCCCTAAACTAGACCATCATGAGAACTATTGGCTTTATTCTTTCACTGTCCTGCTTTCCTCTCCCAGTCTTCCATTCTGATCAGCTCTTTGATGCTTTTTCCACATCATGTTGCTCTTTCCTCTCATGCTTTCATTGAGCTGCTGCCTCTGAACTCCCTCATGATACCTGTGAATCTTCTATAATCCTTTTCTGACTTTTTCTCATGTTGGTAACTTAGTGCTCCTGCATACTCATTCAACCTATGTCTATTTTTCTGTTTTTTCATTCACTAAGTTTCTTTTGATTTGTTCCCTGTGAAACATTACTCATTCTCTGTAGCTTAGTTCCCTGTAGCTTAGTTCCCAACTTGAACTATGACATTGCCAGTCCTCTTCTCCATGCTTTCACCCATCCTTTCCATGAATTCAGTGTTCATTATTTCTACTGAAACAGTTCCTGTATTTTGCTCTTCTCCGTCAAAAACCTTTTGCTCTACCTCTCCCTGCAAGGTCTCTTCTTGCCAGCTTTCCAGTCCTGATCCACTCCCAACAACGTCTTTTCTCTAGCAAAACTATTCTGATGGAAGTCTGATGACCTAGGCAATTTCTTCCATCACGAACACCCTGGATTTATTCTCTCCCTTTTTTTTTTTTAGTCCTAGTGTAATTATTTCCATATGTGCAGACCCATCTTTACAGATTCTGAGTCAGTCCTTCCCCTCTGGTCTTTTTTTTTTTCTGTGTGCAGATTTCTGCTGATCTTATGCCAGTAGGATAGAGTAAGATGTGCCCATCTGCTCTTCTTGCCTCATCTTTCCTTCCTCTATTGCTCTCTCGTCCTTCTTTTTTTCATGGATACAGGAATTTCTCTCTTCCTGTATTTATATACCATTCAATTTACCCTAGAAATCTTACCTAGCTTCTGTGACTTTATTCACTCATTGCTTGCCTTAATCTTTGCCTTTCCTCCAGTTCTTTCTCCTAAAACTCCAAAGCAGAACAATTATGATATATTTCTGTCTCCAAGATGCTTTCTTAGGCCTCACCACAGATAATACTCATCTGTTGTTTCCATGATTCCCATTTACTGGAGCATCTTCTCCTTGCCTCTTGCTTGGCCTTGAGCTTCCATCTTCCAATCACCATTGGCTGCTTTTCTCTATTGCATTAAACAAACCTCTTGTCTTCAGGACACTGTTATCTGTACCCAGACTCTCATGTTCTCACTACAGAGATTCCCATTAGCTCATGCCTGTCACTGGAACAGCTAAAACAAGCACGATTTTGCTTTATTATGTCACCTTTTATGCAGAGAAGGAAGAGAAACTTCCTTTTGCAAGGCTATATTGTTCTCCTTTTACAAATCCCGCTTGAAATTTCTTTTGCTGTAACTACCAGAATGCCCTTATCTTTCAGAAGGTATTGTGTGCAATAAGGTTGAATGAGTGATGGAAAATTTGCCATTATATTCACAAACAAATCTAATGTTTACTAGAGCTTTTTTTTTTAATGTAATAAAATAATCTCCTTAGCCCTGTAAGATTCATGAATCAGCAACCCTGTGGTAGTGAGTCTCAGCTCTTGAATCACCCACATAAGGGTTATGGTCCCACTAATGACAGAAGCCAAACAGCAACTCTAATGAAGACATAACCTGCACTGTTTCATCACCTGAGGTGCCTACAAAACACTGAGTGGCTACTGCATTTTGTTTGTTGCTTTATTGCCCACTTCTAATGAGTCTGATGTTTGTATGTCCCTAAAGCAGATGCCGTGTGTGTTGTTTCTTCTCACCCTTGTCTAGCAGCCAGGATTTCCTGCACACCCACTGTTAGACCCCCTGTAATATTCTTGTTCTTGCAATGCTTTTTTATGCCAGTCTAAAGGTCACCTCTAAAGCGGCTGCTGTGGCAGGCTCTGGGCTTAGCCAAACCGCTGTGCAGCACAGGCAACTCCTGTGCAGTCACTGACACTGCTCCGGAGTTCTGGCCATGCAGCTCAGAACAGAACTGTTGTAAACTTGGCTCTGCTCAAGACTCAGTCTTCTGTCTGGTTGTGTTGCTGCTTCTTCTCACTGTTTCACAGCAGTTTGTGGATGTTGCTAAAACAGGTTGCAGTTTAAATACCTACCAAGTATTTTAGGTATTAATGCTTCATAGGATTTATGTTTCCAACTTCCTGAAGTAGGTGTGCACAGTAAAAAGACAAATAACCAGTAGGTTCTTGTTGAATGCTTGGTTTGTAAGAAATACTGTGTTTTCACTATAGGTTCTTAGGTTTCCTTTAATCTTGGATGAAGCCTGTATGCTAAATTTTGGCTGGGTGATATACTTAGCCAGTGGATATCCCTAATCAGCATAATTTTTATCGTTACTACTCTAGTATGTTGGATATTTTCCAAACAATAGACAAAGATGTTTAAGCTAATCAATATAGTATCTCACTGCAGCAAATCTGTTCTATCCCACGTCAGGTACACTCAATTTCATACTGATAGGTCTGTGCCTACACAGCAAGTAATTTTCTTTGGGTTCTCCATCATTTCCTTGTAAAACTTCCTTCTGCCACATATCACAGAATGGTATCCCCAGATGGCAATTCTATTAGTTGAGCTCAGATTTTATGCCACAAATCTGAGTATTTCTATAAAATCACAGTGGGAATCAGCAGATGAGAACCTAATGGACCTACCAATTGTTCTTCTGGCAAGTGTGCTGGCAACAGTTTTCTGTGGGGCTGGTGACAGTGCTGGTGACTCAAAGGAGCTCATGGTATGGCACTAGTTCTGGTAAGGTTCATCCCCTACCTTGGACAGAGTTCTGAATTAAATTTTTAAAATCACTATACTTTTACCTTCTTTGGCAACCTTTATTATAAGAACCCCATCCTTAGAAGCAGCTTCTGTTATTTGATGTTTTTTACTGTGAGCGTGGTCCTGTACCATGAATATGCATTTCTTGACTGACTTTGCTATTCCTCTCATTCTGTTGTCTTTTGTTAAGATATTAATAATTTCTTGGCTCTATCTTGGGGAGTTGAGTAGAGGTTAGGCCCTATTTCTCAAATGGATATCAAGATGGATCAAGTGAAAAAAATTAATTATTCAATATTTGAATATTTAGAGCATGGCTATCACTGAGGCTGATTATACTTGAAAACTCAGTGCATTTCTTGGCCACAAACAGTATCTCAAGTTGGGCATCTAATAAATGAACAAGCAGAGATTTTCTTTGAAAAGATGTGCTCAAGGGAGTTAATTGACATCACAAAGAGCCCCCATGACAAAAAGGGACAGACTTTGGCAGTGTCCAGTCAAACATTCAGCTAATTAAATAATGACATTTCTTTCTTCACTCATCTGACAGAATATGCATTTTGACTGCAATAAATAAACAACAAATACAACAGCTTTCTCTCCTATTTTCTTGTTCAAAACTTCATTTTCACCCATCCTTCATTTTGGGTGGGATTATAGAGCCTTAATGTGTAATTAAAAGTTTTGTCATAACTTGAACATACTTCCTTGTCTTACAGGTTTCAATGATTGTATAAAAAGAATGTCAGTAATACCTGTGGTGGCAGTTTTAAAATAACTTTAAAATAATAAATGGACTTCAATCCCCACACATTAAACAGTAAATTAATTTCTGTGAAGTTCTTTCAACCATGTACTTCTACAGCATGCATGTCTGGGGCTTTTTTTCTGGATACTTCCCAGATTCAAAAATCTGGACCAATTTTCCTGTTTCTTGTGATCCTCAGTTCTTTCCTTTTTCTCTCTCTCCCTCAAAAAAACCCTGCTTAGTAGAACACTTGATTTCTTCCTCAGTAAATACCTTGGATATGATGTATCATACTCCCTTGTGTCTTCTTCTCTTTCATTAATAGTATAAGAGATGATTGAAATTTAAAATGTGCAGAAATAAGGTTTTGTTAAAGTACAGAAATTCTCAGTGGATGTGTATAATCATTAGAAACTGATTACAGTAGCTTGGCCTACACTTAAAAGTCTTGGGTGTGTTCGGTGCCACTTCTTGCTAGATTTGTTTGAGTTTGCTTTTACATGGGTGTAAAAGCTTTTTCCTGTGTGTGAGCTGGTGGGCATTGAAGGTAAATTATCAGACTACTGGTACCACTTGCATCTGAGGGATGATACAGCTTTGTGCCCACAGTTCAGCTGAACTTCCTGCTGCCAGCAGCATCCTGTGTGCACAGTGTGAGCTGACTGTGATAGGCACAGCCACTGGTCGTGTTCTCAGCTTAGGAGTCACTGCCTTTCTACGAGATCATGGGGGAAACACCTGTCAGGGCAGGTTCTGTAACTCTGTGTTCCATGATGCTGTGTCAGTAGCTAATGAACCCAGAGACAGTGCTTGGATCTTTCCTTCTGCAAGTGCTTACAACTCAGTTGTGGTGGTGTGTCATTCTCCTTCCCTATGCCTCCTCTCCCTCTGCTGCCATAACCTGGGAATGTGCTGGGAGAAGGGATAAGTGTTTATGATTACACACATGGATCAGTTTGCACGAGCCAGGAGTGATGGAGAGGGGCAAAGAGCAAGCCTAGACATGAAACTAACAACAATGACTGCTTTTATTGCCTATACATGGGTGGTCAGAACAGGGTAGCACTAGACAGCTGCTCAGCTTAATGGGCTTCAATACTTTAACACAGTAACCAGAGCAGAACTTTGTTCAGGTGTCCTTCCCACCTCAGAAATTGGTAGCATTATTCTTTTGACATTGGACATAGATCAGTGCCAGGTCAGGATTTGGGGCAAGTTAATCTTACCTTGTGGGAAAAGCTACTCATTCCAGTTCAAAAATAGCCCATATATATCATCAGACTTAAGAAAAACATATTTTCTTAACATTTTGAGCCTTCAATTTTCAGGAGAAGGCAGATCTGTTAGTTTAGACACACATATAATCTGGTCATTCAAATAATAAGATTTTTTAAAACAAACTTTAGACAAGTGTGCAAGTGAAAAGAAGCAATAGGGCTTTCTGCCAGAGTAACTGAAAAGACACTTCTCCAATTAGAAAGTTATAGCCATAAAGCACTTATATGTTTAACATGAAATCTGATTTAAAAAACCCAACAAATTCTAGACTGCCTTATTTTCTGAGTGCATTCCAAGAAAAAGTAACCCTAGTGAGAGGAAGTTCATCTGTATGTAGCCAGGGCAGTAAATTGTAGTAATGTAATAGTTTGTGAAGTTTCCTGAATTTTAAAAAGTATTGATTGTGAACATGAGAGATGCTTTTCACTTTATATGGGAAAACTTACTCAGATAAACTAAACTTTCTTACCTAGTGCCTATTTGAAAATAGTATTTACTACTCTGCTTTACAAAGCAATAATATCATCACCTCATTGTGTTATTACTTGAAATAGTGGTATCAAAATATCATTGCAATGGATACAATGGAATGACTAGAAGTAAAAAAAAAAAAAAGAAATTCAAGAGTGTAAAACTAATGTGTATTTATATAGTCCTGGTCTTTCCTACAATAAGGAGATGCTTTACCTTTCTTTGGTGTTAAACATATTAAGGAATGCCAAATAAAATAGCTGATATATAAAACACTGTGGAATATGAATGATGCATCTGAATGTGTTGTGGAAATCTGCAATAGGAAATACTCTACAGAATGTATGGGCTGGATGATAAGAAAAAATTATTCTTGAGAGAGTGTTTCCACCAAATCATTTGTCATAAGTGTTTGAGGCAAATAACATGAAGTTCAAAAAGGATCTTCTTGTTTTATATAGTCATGAAATCTCCAGATGTATCCTAAGCACTGATGCCTTTTGGCAGGAGTATGTGCCCTCTTGCTGCTCATTGCTAGCAAGTCTCTTTTGTTCTGGGTGGAACTACAATAAAAAGGAGTCTCATATGGTTTTTTTGCAAAATTCTTCACCTGTAATCACAGAGATGCTGAATTCTTTATTATGTTTTCTGTGTGAGTGGTTTTATCAATGACATGAGAATGAGGCCTATGATGATGAGGATTTAAAGGAGAACCAGTTTGAAATGTCCTGAACGTGTCAGAATAAGTGTGATTAATGGAAGCAACTCTGATTTTTATTTAAGTAAAGTAAGAATTTGGCCTGATATCTAATATAGGAATTTCATTCTCTTAGCATAGAAAAGTTATTAATTAAGAAACAGCTTCCTCAACTCTAATTTTTCATTTTCTATGACTATTGGGAAAAGTGAATTATTTGAAGAAAGTGTAACTCCTCACTTGGGAGGGTTTTCCCTTCCACATCTTCAGAGTAAGTAAATTTGTGCTAATTACCACTCTATTAATGAGTACACTATTCTTTTAATTTTTCACTGATTAATCTGTTCTTCATGTGCTAATGTCCTGTCATACAAAGAGAAGTAAGATAAATATAACTGATATTAAGACTCTCTTGTAGAATTTTAGACCAGGTAAGAGCAATACATGGTGCATTTGGGGCAAAGGATTTGGATGTCTTTACATTTAAGATACCCAAAATGCTTAAACTGCCAGCCTGTTCAAGCACTGTGGTCCCTACAGGCAAAGCCAAAAGACTTTCAAACTGCTGTGGAAGGTAACTCTCTACTGACTGGATAGTTTAGAAAAACTCAGAGTAACATTGTCATGGTTAGTTAGAAAGTCAAGTACATGAGTACTTATAAGTAGTTGTAGTTATATTTTTTTTTCCCTCACAAAAACTTAAGGGTCAATATCTGGCTTGGATCATTCTATCTCTCTTCTGGTAGTGTGGAATCGTTCTCTCTAATATGTATTTTAATTTATTGTCACATCTACATTTAAAGCAGGAAAAGTTCTAAAAGCATTTAGGGCAACTTTGAAAATGGTATTGGGAGAGTTAGTTTTATTAAAATGTGTAGAAAGTTTCCTTTAGTAGACTCTGAAACTTTCTGTAAGGCTCTGAGGGGATCTCAGTGCTGTGTACTTCGGTTTGCAAATGCACTGAGGACCCTCCAGGCTCGAGGGAGCAGGCAGCAGGAGAGGTGCCAAGGAGTGCTGGGGCAGCACTCGGGGAGGGAGCTGTGACATCTGTGATTCCGCTGCCCACTGTGCTCGGAGCTTAGTGGCAGCAGCAAGCCCTTCCTAGAAGAGAGGCAAACCATCACCAATCAGCTGTTAGTAATGTGTTTTCCCTCGGTGAGAGTAACTGCTTCCTGCTGCTGCCTTCTGCAGAGTTCCAGCTAGTAGGCTTAAACTCTAATCTGGGAAAGAATAATTGCTCTAACAGTCATGAAAAGATCTCTGCCCTTGCTTGGGATGGTGTTTCCTGTGCTTGTATGAAAAATTCACCTTGGAGTCACTGTTCCCTTTTACTGTAGCTCAGAATTTCCTATATTGAAATGGAAAGAGAGGAGGCTAAAAACCACTTAGCTTAGCTATGGAAAGAAGCTTACAGAGTTTGCTGCAGTAGTGTATCTCTTTATTGATTAAGCAAGATGCAGGTACTGTGTTTAACAATACTGTTCTCCAAGGGGAAAAAAAGAGCTGTTACAGAGATCTGTAACCCTTCCTTTCTCAAATTCATGAAGGAAAGTTAATCAGCATCTTTTGCTTCTTAATTTAGTTATTTTAATGTTCAGTGGAAATAGATAAGATGAAAGAAAACTCAGGAGGACATCTGTCTGACTACAAGATATTGATATAAATAGAGAAGCTGGGAAAAGTAGTTGTGAGTCTTTCATTTTCTACTTCAGACAAACCAGTCAGAACAGAACTGTGCAGGAAAAGCACTGCCATAAGCTCTTGCTGAGGGAGAAATTGGGGCACAGCTCAGCACTGTTTGTTTTCATGTAGGTTTAGATAATAAAACATAGAAGGCTGAAAGGGAGGTTTGATTTACTATTGTTCAGAAACCACATTTTCTTAGTCTGCGAGCTTCAGCTGTCCCTATGCTTTTACTATAATTTTAGATATTTGCTTTTCTTTACATATTTTTCCATCTGTATTTTCCATTTGGCATAATAAAAGGTTTAGAAGTCTAGAAGAGGAGGAAAAAGTGAGTGGCTTGCTGCAAGGAAGTGGAGTCTCTCATTCATTTCTTTTCCCATTGTTTGGCAGGTGGAAAGCACAGATTTACAGAGCTGAACTGGATCAGCTGAAGAAGTGGGGGAAGAGAAACAAAACAAGTACAGTGCCAGTGAAAAGAGCTTCAGCTTTATCTTGCAGCATCACCACAGCAACCAGAGAATACGAGCAGAAGAAAAGGCTAGAGCAGAGAAGGCGAAAGTGCGGCTTCTTACCTTTGGACAGAAGGCAGCAAAATAATTATGCAGAACAGAAACGAGTATTTCATAGATCTAGACAAACTGTGGCAAAGGGAAGTGTCACATCATTAACAGGAATGTGCCACAGTTTATGCACTGGAAAGGGGAGTGCCATGAGATCTACTGAAGAGACTATTTCTGTGGCTGCATATCTACATGTGTTCGTGCCCCTGCTGGGACTCAATTAGGTGGCTGTAGGCATCGGGGACCATCAGGTATTGGAGTCACCTTTCTTCCATTCGGGGTGTACCTGACACGAGAACTGAAAGACACTGCAGATCTTTCTGAGAGAGGCCAAGAGAGTGAGCCAGTCTGCAGCCTTTCCCTTCTGTAACTGCCTGCTGTACCATGGGATGTCGGCAAAGCTCTGAGGAGAAAGAGGCAGCGCGGCGGTCCCGTAGGATTGACCGCCACCTGCGCTCTGAAAGTCAGCGACAACGGAGAGAGATAAAGCTCCTCCTCCTGGGCACCAGCAATTCTGGGAAGAGTACTATCGTAAAGCAGATGAAAATCATTCACAGTGGTGGCTTTAACTTGGAGGCCTGTAAGGAATACAAACCTCTGATTATCTATAATGCAATTGACTCTCTCACACGTATCATTCGGGCTCTGGCCACCCTCAAGATAGAGTTTCACAATCCTGACAGAGCATACGATGCAGTGCAGCTTTTTGCCCTGACAGGCCCTGCCGAGAGCAAAGGTGAGATTACCCCGGAGCTCCTGGGGGTGATGAAGAGGCTGTGGGCAGACCCCGGCGTGCAGGAGTGTTTTTGCCGCTCCAACGAGTACCACCTCGAGGATAACGCTGCCTACTACCTGAACGACCTGGAACGGATCGCAGCTCTGGACTACATCCCCACGGTGGAAGATATTCTGCGGTCTCGGGACATGACCACAGGGATTGTAGAAAATAAGTTCACCTTCAAAGAGCTGACTTTCAAAATGGTGGATGTGGGTGGACAGAGATCTGAACGCAAAAAGTGGATCCACTGTTTCGAGGGGGTTACAGCAATAATTTTCTGTGTGGAGCTGAGTGGGTATGACTTGAAGCTGTATGAAGATAACCAAACAGTAAGTGCACCTTCTGCTCCTTGTTCTCCTGCCTTCTTTTCCTTTCTCCTTCACCAGTACTTGGTCTTTTATCTCCTCCTCCTTCATTCCCTCCCAAGGCTTTAGGAAAACCCAGAACCTATGGTTCCTTTATTTGGATAGTTTTCCCCACTGGACAGAGTTAGTTATTTAATATTACTTTTGGGAAATGGAGGTGCTCTTCACATGACAGCCTTTTTTTTTTTTTTTTGGTGCCTTTTAGCTAAATTTTTACATGGTTAACTGTTACTTCAAACACCACTTAGTGACATCCCGCTGTACAAGGATGGTTCATTTGGACACCATGTTTGCAGGTCCTGGGAAATGTTGAAGGTAAAATTATAATAAGTAACAGTTTCCTTCCCCCATTTTTCCCAGGATGTTCAATAGGGATTTGGGATTAAATTAATTTTAAAAAGTAATTAATTGTGGTTTTTAATTAGTATGACATTTTTTAATTTAAAATTTTCTTTGACTGTTTTTGGTTAAATGGCCGATTTGCCTTGTCTGAAGAACAGCCATTCCCATTTAATAGTTTTTAATGTTGCTAGCTTCTGGTTTTCACAGCATACAAATACAGTAGCTATGGGAAATATATGAATGCTTACAGATAGACAAAAATGTATTTGCTGTGACTTTCAAATTGCCTGAATTAAGCTTTACAGGAATTTTACTTGAAATTATTTCTTTTTGACAGCCTTGTAAAACACGCTGTTTAAGAGAAGGGAGTTTGTGGGTAGGAACACATGATGGCCCCTTTTTTGTTGGTATAGCTTACCACATATATAATATTTCCCTATTCTTACCTTCTGTAGTGATTTTACAGTTTATAAACTTCACTTCTGTTTTCTTCACTGCACTATTCTGATGAGCCATTCCACTGTCCTGTGTGTGGACTTACCCTTCACTATGTGGAGATTCTTGTCTTGGCATTAGTGCTTTCCTATTGTAACAGATTTCTCTCTCTGCTTTTTGTTTAGTAGCCTCCTCTTGATATGAGAGAAACATTGCCACTAATTCTTTCTCCTCATTTTCAGACATATTAGGAAATGTATTTCACATCTAGACCCTGACTAGGAGTTACTTCATTTCTTGCAATTCTTTTGACTTTTCCTGCCTTGCTGTTCAGATTTAAAAATCAGAAAGAACTACCTGAAAGGGAAAAAACCTCAGTATGTTCTGAAAAATCCTTATGGACATTGGTCCACACAGGACCAACAACAGTACCTACATTGGTACATTCCTGGAACTGCAACACTGAGACTGCCACCCCTGAGAAAAGCCCTACAAATTATAGAGTTGCAGAGTGTAAAATGCTTCCTGGTATAGTATCTATGGGGAAGAGAACTGCTAAATAAAATGAGTCTACTGCCAAACAACTTACTGCTTGAGAGAGCATGTAAGAATCTGGCTGATTTATAAACTGTGAAAGTTGAGCAAATGATCTGTATGAATATGATAACTTCTGTGATCCTGTTGACAGAAGTGGAGAAATGCTATGCATGAACTCTGTCTTTATTGAAGATGCGTTAAAGTAATGATTGACAGATATGGTAAAAAATGAGGGGAAAACCAGTTCTGCACACTGTGGGTTCTGATTATAGCTGAGTCGTGAAGTCTGCTGAGGGTGAGATTGTTGTAGTGACACCAGTGAGCAGAAGGGAGAGCAAAAATAATGCCTGAACCATCAGCTGGACAACTTTTCCTTTGTGTGCAATTTTAAGTGACTAAGTTAAATTTATCCTGCCTGAAAACAAATAACAGAAGGGGAAGGCTGACTTTCTCATGGGCTTTTGTCTTTTTCCTGCTATGCAGAGGTAACATCTCATGTTCAGTTCTAGGAACACAATCACCTGAGTTACAGTTTGTAGACCTGGACAAACCAAAATTTTTACTTGTCCGTTTAACATATGTGATATTTAGCTGTTTACTAAAGAGAAAGATAAAGGAAGATTTACAGTTCACTTTTATTCCCCCACTTTGTGTGCTTTCCTCTGTCACTCTGTAACAATATTTTTCCTGCTTATCTAGAGTTATCTGGAAATGTGATTTGTGTCTGGTTTCATTTCTACAATGTCTTGGGAGGTTTTTTCCCTACCTAATGTAATAAATATAGCTTTATCATTCCATGCACCATAGCTAGTTAGCATGACTCAACCACGTAACAGCTGCCTCTTCTTTTGACACAGTTGCAAAATTGGTTTGTAAAATACCTTTGGATTGCTACTGATTTATTGTATGATTGTTATTCCTGACCAGCACTCTGAGAAGGTTACCTTAAGTTTTGATATCCCATACTGATTTCTTCTCTATTATGTCAAATAAATTGCTTGTCTTGTTTTTCATGGTCCTTAGGAGCTAATTGACCCATTCTATCTTGTATTACATATTAAGATGCCATCTCTGGCCTTTGATAATGTTAAATTATCAAGCAATAATTTTTTTGCCTTCTTACATGTTGCATCCTGCACTTTGAAGGCACTACCCGTTAATATCTAAGGGTCTCATCTTCATTTCAGTTTCTCTTGAAATGAAGGTGTGCTAGAGAACGTTAAATAATCTCTGCTCTCAAGAAGTTGGTGCTGCTGCCTGTCCCCATGAAAGGGATTCCTGCAGTTTCTTCGTGAGTGTCCCCATCTGTCCAGCTCTGTCCTGCTGTACATTCTCATGGATGGTTTCCTTCTGCAGCCTGCAGCTGCAACAGGCTTTGAGACTATTAGAAACCCTTCAAAGGTGCAGTAATAAAGTACAGAATGAACGGAATGAAACATGAGTGTGTGCCTGAGAATTCCTGAGGACAGCAGTCACAAGAGATTCACATGGTGCAGGAGATACCAAGTAAAGGTTGTGCAGGTCTAAAAATGACACTAGTTCAGTAATTCTATAAATAGGGATGTTAGAGGAAAACTGCTTGCAGGTAACAAGTAATTTTTATTCCCTTTCTTACAGCCACTGCAAATGATTTAAATGTTAGGCTTTTTCAGGCTACTTTTTAAGTATCTAGTTAAAAGGCAGCTGCAGATGAAAAAGCCAAAATGCTGCAGCAAACAGTTCAGGCTGGAATAGGCCTCATGCAACACTAATTGCTGAGGTCATAATGGAACCTCTCAATTATCTAATAATAACTGGGAAACCTTCTGTCATATGTTAATTGTATGAATTTTGAGAAGAAATCCTGTTTCTGCCAGGATTTTTTTATCAAGTAAACAACATCGGTAACATTTTTTTCTTCTTTTTTTTTTTCCTGAGGTCAAATACTTAAGGGGCTTATTTGCCTCTCCTGGTAGTTCAGCTTTTTGAGTAATGCAGGGTATTGAAAATCCTTTCTGGCATGCAGCTTTTTTCCTGCAATGCTAATACTAACAGCCAGGACAGAGGGGAAATTGTGATCTGTGTACCCATAGTCCTTCTAGCACCTGTTATTATCAGTGGTAAAACATCATGTCAGAAATTGTTTTTCTGACAAACTAAGTCACTTGGGAATCCTAGAAAAAGATTGACCTAAACTGTTCCATTTTTTTGTGAAGCTTTTCCTTTTCAAGACATTTTGTAGTGAAGTTTGTGTGGGAGCAAAGCCTACATGACTTCAGCATTCATGTGTGTAATCTTTCAGCCTGCAAATGAAATTCTAACCTTTTTTCACTTAACAAAGTAATATATATATAGTCCCTTAGCAAAGTTTAACTTTATATAGTAATGCATCACAATTCCAGCCTCAAGACTTGTATCCAAGCATGTACCTTCTAAAATATGTAAACAGCAGTAAAATAATGAAATACATAACAAGAAATTATTATGAAATACATAACAAGAAATTATTATCAATTGCCAATTTGCAGGTTTTTTTACTGGATATTCTTTCAAGTCTGAAGATTTATTTTTGGTTATCTTGTTCATTATAATTGGATGCTTCTTATGTGGATATTCTCATATAGAACACATGGAACAGCAATTTTTCATATTTTGGATTTGCTGCCATACCCTGAACTTTACATTCTATGTAACTTCAGATACTAACAGGAACTTTATATGCAAATAATTGTCTGTATGTTCACTAAATTATTTCCTCTAATTGGAAAAAAAAGTAATAAAAATGATAATGTGTCACAGCATGGAATATGAAAAAATAGACTCATTCTAATGCCATTGTATGATTGCAGGAAGATGCCAGTATCAGATTATAAAAGCCTGTGAAGCTTTATTGTGAGGCTTATCTATTTCATGTCAATAGACTAATTCCTAAGACAACTGTGTCTTTAAACATACAGATAAATAAGTATTTTGTCCCTGTAGAGCAGTAGGCTTAATTAGAATAAATTCAGAGGAACAAAACCAGAAAGACTTTTGCCTGTTTTGGAAACCCATGGCATGGACCTGCTGGGCAGTGTTTGTCTGCTCTGGTATCCAGGGTTGGTTGTCAGACTTACATCTGAGTTAGATGACTGAATTTCCCGGTGTATTTAGGTAACAGCAGGCAGTGGCTCAAATCCCCCTATGACAAATGCCTGAGAGATGATGTAACTGTCTTTTTTTTGTCTCTGTGACTGGCTGTATTCAAAACTCCTAGACTAGGTAAGAGGTTTTGCTGTGATTTTTAAATTAATTCCAAGCATTACAGCACTAAGGTAAATAAAACATCGAGGCACCAGGAGTAGCAGAATGCTCCTAAATATCCTATGAACTTCAGGCTCAGAATAATTCTTAGATGGAAAGACATGGGTACTGACAGATGAATAAACAGAACTTAAGTTAAAATCTCAGTGATCCAGTAACACTACTGTTCTTCAAACTGTAAAAGAAGGAAAAAGCCCCAAACAAAACCCAGCTGAATTCCAGTAATGCCTATCAGTGCAGAGGCAGTAAAGCTTGCTCTGTAACTGCAGGGGTAAAGCACACACAAACACAGGGCACCTGTCAGGCACCAGGAGTCAGAAAGCCACTGCCACTGACAGGCAGGGGAGGTGATCATATAGACTGGATAATATCAATTGGATAAAGAATCAGTTTGTGAAGGAAAGGAACTGAATGTCTCTGCCTCTCTCAGCGGGGTTGGAAAGCCACGAACATCTTCCCAAACACATTGTCATAGAAAAGATACAAGGGAAATTGGAGAAGTGGTTATAGCAAGTTAGAAAAGGAATATACCAGAGCAACACAAGGTTCTTGGACAGCATATTGTCATCTTTATGTGCAGCTCTCTAATGACTGTATTGCAAATCATTTACTTAAAAGCAAATTTGAAATTTGTCCTTGAAGAATCCCTTGAACAGTAAGGAACGTCACATAATTTTAGGGCTGTGAGGCACATGTGACAAGCCTGGCCTAGCCTTATGGAAAATATGCTTCTTAGACATGTAGAGGTTTAATCTTCAGAAGTTAATTAGATTCTCTGAAACTTAATGCATATGAAGTAGAGTGGCATAGTTCAGGCCATCAGATTTGCTTCTTTGGGATGAAAATATGTAGCTTTTTAAGTGAACTTTACAATAAACTGAGCAACTTTCAAAAGACATATGAGAAACATTGATGATGTAGCTTGGAAATACACTTGACTGTATTGTGAAGGGTCAAGATCCCACTGAAGTCCAATGCCACAAAAAGAATAATGTGGGTTGAGTTTAGAAACTTAGAATCCATCTAGTGAGTAGACAAGTGTTGATATCATCTCTCATAATTCTGTATGTTGTCTACTTAACAATCACAGTGAATAGAAATGTGCCAACATGAAAAAAAAAAAAGGAAAATTCCATCCTGGTCTAGAAAAGCAGCTACTTTGGGTTATTTTTGTAAGTGTATAAGCTGTAACAACTCTCTGTGGTATGCCAACCCTGGAGAGGGAAGTGGAGTCCAATTAGCCTTAAAAACAAGCAGAAATGCTGGAACAAAGGAGGATCCTTGCTGTTAATAGAGCTTCAGAGCGAGTTTTGGTGGTGATGGATTTTTCAGAACTTTCTTCCATTATTACAAGTCAGTAATTTAGACTGCAGGTCAAATCAACTACCTTGTCAGGTCAGCATTGTCCACGGACTGGTCCTTGAGCATTCTTATTCTTGGAAGGCTACAGGATGTTCTTTTTTAAAATTCACTATTAAGTCTGTCTCCTGCCTTTACACTAATATCCTTACAGGGTAATCATCCTAACAACCTTTTATACTAATCAATGCAACACTCTCAAACCACTTGGTGGTTATACTTTCAGCACATTCTGGCTGAGTTGAACAGCACTGAGTTGAACAGCACTGAAAGGAGCCATTCTAGGTCCTGACAGAAACTTTACAACTTAAGAAAATATAGGTATTTGTTATAGGGTGCTGGAGAGGTGGTCAGTTTTATTTAAGCTATAAAGTTTTGCAAATATAAATATTTGACCACCAAATCATATCTAGAAATATTCTCAAGGGCAGTTTGAAGCAGCACTTAATCTAGACTAGAGCCTTTTCAGATATAACTTTCTTTGTTCCTTTTTTTTTTGCATTGAGAATACTCTGTGGATGCAAAACTATTATCCCAACTTGAAATTCATTTTTCTTGTTTCCCTTGTAAGGATCATTAGTGACTACTCTCTGTCAGCTCTGCAAAATCCCTGAATTGAGTTACTAACATGAATTTTAAAAAATCTCAGTGACTTTGCATAGAGCTGAAATTAATTCTAGTTCTGCTATACTGTTGTCTTAATCCTGGCCTGTGTTCATGGAATGTTTTAATGTAGTGTTATCTGTGACTATAGTTACTCTTTCTGTCATTAACTAAGATATTAAATAAGCTTGGGCATTAAACAGACCCTATACATTTGCAGAAATTTAGTAATTTGCCATTGTTACTGCAGTTATACTGCTTTTTTTTTTTTTGATTGTGTGCTGCCAAGACTGAATACGTATGCCTGTATCTTGGGAAAGATTTTTGAGCATCAAAATGCATTTTTTGAAAGCTATTAATACGCTCAGTTAAACTTTTAACTTGTCAACCAATGACAGTGTCCCCTGATTATACTTCAAAATTAGCAGACAATGAATAACTCCTCTACTCCAATTAATTCAGCTCTCTAACTCCTGTCACTTATTTTTTAGATATTTAAGGTTGATACTGTCCTTTCTTTCCATTATTAAGCTGATTGAAACAAGTTGCTTTCAAAATACACAGTCCACATATTCTTTGTGTACTTTTTTGGTATTTACTGGTTGGCCATATTTTACTTTGCAAATAGGAACCAACTCCCAGCTATTTCCCATCAGTAGAAATAAAGTATTGATAATAGTTTAAGACAATTTAGCATAAAATGAGGCGCTTCAGTCTGTCAGTTATGGGGGGAAAGCTTGTGACTAAAGTGCTTTTGTAGAACACAAAGGTGTGTCAGATGTGCTGCCCCTCAGTGTAACACCCCGGTGCTCTCTCCCTCTGCTGTTTCCCTGCCACCACAGCACGGGGGTGTCAGCAGCTGTAAGTGGCTTCAGCCGGCTCCTGCCGAGGCTCCCAGAGCTTCCAGCAGCCTGAGCCTTCCCACTGCAACTCCAACTTAGCAATGAGCTTATTCCCATTAATATTTCCCCAGATCAGCTGGAATTCCAACTGATGGTGTAAATGTTTATGCAGTAGTGCCCTGAGAGTACTGACTAGGGATGCCATTGGACTTGTCAGAGTACACTAATTTTTATAAAGTCTGTGTTAGGTATAGTCTGGTCTCCAGGATTCTCCTGGCAGTGATACAGAGAGGGATGGTTCTAACAGGAGCTTGCCTAGTGCCTTTGGCGTTCTTCAGAGATGAAATGAAAGCAGGAATTAGAAATAAATAAATAAATAACCCCCCAACAACCCACACATGGAAAAAGGAAAATAATCCAATTGAATTGGAAATATGAGAGGTTAACAGAGGTGGTTAAAGATATGTTAAAAAAAAATAAAATGAAAACTTGGCAAGAGTAAATGCTTTGTGGCTGTGCCTAAAATGTCCTAGAGGCAGTGTTCTGCAGAGCATGTGGCTGTCATTGTTATCCAGCAATCCAGACTGAGACTTACAGCATTTAAAAAGGTTTCAAAAGGTTAATTAGTTTTGTAGAGCTAAAAAGATTGTGAAGTACCTGCTTAGTGTATAAATACCTGAAGGACCAAAAAATGCTCAATATTTAAAGAAATACGTAATCTAACAGAGAAAGGCAAAGAACAAATGGCTGGAAGTTAGGTCAGATAAATACCAACTTGAAATAGCAGGGGCTTTTAATTCTTTTTTTTTAGGAAAGAGGCTGAACCAGCTTTTTGGGAAGCTTAGGCTGATCCAGGTGGCAGCAAAGACAAGGAGGTTATTGATGTGTTAGCACCATGGAGAAGCCTGAGAATGGTCATGTGGAGGAGTTAGTGCTCGTTCACCCCAAAAGGTGGTGGGATCAGTAGCTAAACTGAAGCACATCTCCACCAACACCCACAGCAGGGGCAACAAACCAGGGAGCTGGAAGCCACTGCAGAGCAGGAACACCGTGACACAGCTGCCATCACAGACACATGCTGGGCTGAGTGGCACGACTGGAATGCTGCAATGGATGCCCAGAAACTCTCCAGAAGGAACAGGAGGGGGGTAGGGGATGTGCTGCTTGCAGGCTGCCTTGGCACAGCAAGCACAGAGTGAGAGTTTTCAGCTGTCAGAAAGAAAGGAGGGAGCTCAGCAGAAGTGACACCTCGGACTTGGCCTGTTCAGGAGACTGGTTGAAAGAGTCCCTTGAGGGGACAGTCCTGAAGAGCACAGGAGTCCAGGAAAGCTGAACATTCTTCAAGAAGGAGATTTTAAAGGCACAGGAGCAGGGCAGGCTGTCCCCATGGGCCAAAATATGAGCCAGTGGGCAAGAACTTGCCTGGCAGAACTGTCGGCTCCTGGCTTGGATGGGTGTAGTGGTTTAATAAAGTGTCCTGTAAAATATACAACTAGATGATGAAAATCATTATATTTATATCATCATACATGTAGCTTAATAGTTGAAATCTTTGTTTTACTGGAGAAGTAGTACTGGGAAATGGTACAGAATTCCAGCAGATTATATTGTAGATGCTGGTTTCATTTTATTGACAGTAGTTTTCAAACAACAAAATTAATGAAAACATTACTGCCACTGATTTTAATATGAGCAAAACCAGGCTCCAGATTTTAATTCTTTGTACTTTGCTTTCCTGATTAATACTTCTGTATTTCTGTGCTCTTTGCATTCATTATTTGCTCTGAGGAAATTGCTAAGTTTTATTAGTATGAATTTTCTTTATTAATACTGCACATTCTCAATTGTTTCCTTTATTGCTAAATAGATCCTGGATGATATCTTGCTTTCTGACTCACAAAGCTGACTTTCCTATTTAGAAATCAGTTTGATATGCAATTTGTTGTATTTGTCAATGTATGGGTACAATATAAATAGGGAAGCTCTTGTACAGTATCAGAGAGAAATGAAGCACTGTACAGCTAAGAAATATAGAAGAAAAAAATCTGGCTTTCCCCAGTTTGATTTTTCAATCATTCTCCCTCATCAATATGATTATTTCCATGGCTGTAGTATGCTGAATTCACCCCCAATCTGAAATATCACCATGATGTCACTTTTTGGAGTTGACATCGATCGATAACAGTTCCTGCTGAAAGGGCACCAGTCACACAGCAGGGCAGTGTCAGGAGAGGTGGAGCTGCCCAGCAAAGAGAAAATGTAAGATAAAGTTTTGGCTCACCCAAATGATTATGTATTGAATCGTAGGCCGTGCATATTGTAGATTGCTAATATTTTTCCCCCTTTTATTGCTTTCTATCTGAAGTCTTTCCAATTCATAAACATCTGAAAAAATCTCTTTTTTTCTTCATTTTTTATTCCATTTTAAAGAATCATTATTAGCTTAAAGATAGCATAAATTAGTTTTCAGTTTTGAACCAGAGGCAGACAGATTCATAAATAATATGGTTTTAACATTTAGGCAATAGTATTTTTGCTGAAGAGTCCTGTCCCATGTTTTGAGGTTTTTTGCTCCAAAGTTGCCAGCATCTATCTTGAATGGAAAGTAACTGGGAGTGATTAGTTAGAGATTTAGTTGAAAATGATTCTGACTATGGATTTTACAGATGGTATGATTTCAGCCAGTTGCAGGTTCAACTCAATGTGAGGATTTTAGAGAAATTATAATCCTTTTTCCACTGAGGGCTTTTGCAAGGTGCCTTCTCAGTTTACCTTACACAAAGGATTCTAGGGCATGCTCATTAAGAAGTGATCAGACTTTTCTGGAACAGCTTGACAAATGCTTTTATAATTCTACTGTTTTCTCTGTTATGAAGATGATTATCCTGTGAACAATAGGGAAATTACATGATTATCCAAAAGTCCAAGCTGGAAACCAACGGGTTTTCCATGGTAATAAAGTCTGGACATAAAATACGTCCACTGTTCTTAAAATTAAGTGACAAGGTGGTATCTGTGTCACACAGCTCTGATCAGGCATGTGGCATTTCTGGTGGGAGAAAGAAGATAAAAGTTTTTAGAAAATAGAAGTGTAACATGCCTGACAAATGCACCTTCCAGAAAGAATGATTGAGCCATCGCTGTCTAAATCCTCTAATGTATCCTCAAAGGATTTTCCTTCAGCAGTTGTTTTGTGTCCTGCTGTTCTCTCTCGTTGTTCATCAGATGACAAATACTTCCTCTAAGTCCTTGATGCTCCTTTTGATGTGCTCCTCTTGATTCAGTGTTGGCATTTATGTCATACACTGCCAGTCAAGGAGCCCAGTCACCAGAGCTGAGGCCTGAATGGCAGCATCATAATACAGAATTGTGTATGAAAGGGTGGGTATTATTTTTTAAATTTTAATTATTAAACTTCATAGATGCAGTCAAAATAGCATATCTACAGTGACTCTACAACAACAATTCCTAAACTTTTCCATATTATCATTTCCTTTTCTATGGTAGAGCAGTGGATGTGAAGGGTTTATTTCTTGATTGTTCTATCAACTTGCATCAGTGGCTTTATCTTCCTTGCTCTGGCTTGCTTTTCTCAGTTCCAGATGTGTATGACTTATTAAAAAAAAAATGTTCTTGAAAGAGATACTTCTTTAAACACTTTTTTGTAGCATAAAAATGTCTTGGAGTATTTGTTGCATGCAGAGCATGGATAGCAGGTTTAGCAGGCTGGTATATTACCCTTGTTTGAAAGCCTTTCAAAAAAAGGATTTACCAATAAACATGCCAGAAGTCAGGCTGATTTTAGAGATAAAGACTAATAAACATTTTGATAGATCTTCATTAGTACACACTGGTCATCTGCCTTATGATTTGCAAGTTTTTTTGAGAGTAACTTCATGCAAACAAGTCAACAAAATATTCTTGACTTCCACTACTAAAAGTGACAGTATTTTGACATATTGAAATGTTTATTTTCATAAACTTTTATTTTAAAAACACTTTTGTTCTTGGAAAATGAAAACCATACCAAGTCTCTGTGCAGTAAATATTCTAACAGCAAGCTTTTAAATTATACATCTATTTACTGTTTGTTTTTCATAGATTTTAAAAGTTGCCTTGCTATTACATGCTGTATTCCATTCTCCTTGAGGGTCAAAGTACTACAGTGGAATCTGCCCATACAATGGTCTTTTAAGGACTAGAGCTTGTATTTTGAATCAGAAAAACAGATTTCCTAGAATATAAATGCTTATTTATACTACTAGAATAATTTTAGTAGTGCTCAAGATTCAAATCTCTATAATGAGTAAACAACCAAAATAATTAGTCTGAGTAAGATTCATTAATAAAAATGTAGATAAGTCAGTGTATTTTCTGCTTCCAATTGGATTTTCTAAGATTAAAAGAATGTTGAGGTTCTATAGTTATTTTAGAACATTAAATGTACTCAAGAGTTCAAACGTATGAGAGCCTTTTCAAAAGGGTTAAATTTTAATTTTGCATCAAATATTCTATTTGCAATAATTGAAAGGAATTGGAGGCTTTATACAGGTAAGATTTTTAAGTTTAATTAAATAGTTTGGAATTGTGAGATTTTTTTTTCAGCTACTAAAACCAATTCTGTAATTTTAAATCATTTTCTGTTCCCTTGAGAAAAAGGGTTCAACTTCTAATAGGAAAATCTTAGCAGCATTTTATTTTACATTTTTCTGGGAAATCTTGCATTCCATTCCTGCTTTCTCTGCAGGTCAGATTTGTCCTGCCTATCCCTTCTCCTGCCACTGTGAGGAATTTATTCTGGGCCTGTTCTCTCCAGAATGCATTCGCTTACACACATGATCATTTACAGACAAGAACCCTAAATTTGACTGCCTGCTTCAGCAATACAGCATCTGTAATTTAAACCATCTCTTTATCCCTTTTATGAATATTTTAATGCCAAGAATATAAGCACACTTCTCTGCTATTTCCATGGAAACCTGAAGAGGGACTTGAAATGAATGCAGTGGAAAACAGAAGTTGGAGGATAAGGCATCTCGGGTTCTCTCTCTGTGCTTAGGACAGGCCCAGGAGTCACTGGACTAAAATTATTCTCTGTTATAACTGGGTACAAATTTAATAACAGTGTTTCTGACCTGATGTTTAAACACTAAGTTGAAAATAGGAAAGCAGTGCACAACTCAAAATACAGCCTTTTCCCTTTTAATAGATTGAATAGAAAATCGATCTACACTTCCTTAAGAAATCCAAGAAATGGACAAGTGATAAGCAGCCTTGCAAATAAATGAAATTCTTTCCAGCCTGCAAAAGCTGGTAACTTGGTTAGTTTTTCTCCTTGTTTCCTCTGGTATAAGTAATTTTCAGAATGTCCCTTTCTTGATTCAATCCTACATCCATTAATTACGAGTCCTCCAACCAGCCAGCAGTTATTTTACAGAGACAACACTAGAAGTTGATTTGTTGCAAAAAACATCAGGCAGGCTGCCAAGGCTACTGCATTGTTACTCACATGGAGTAAACATTAAAAAAAAAAGTTAGCATGACTTGTAGTTCTGTAGTAACAGAAAAGATCAAATGTTCAAACAGCTTCTTTTTTTTTTCTTCCCTGTTGCTCTATTCTGTTATCCAACTTGTCATTACTCTACCAGCACTTCCTACGATTCCCCTGGTGATCCCACAAGACCCAGTTCTAGTGACATGTAATGTTTTTGAAATAAGCCAGTAATGCTGGTTCTGTTGTCTCCTGAGAGCAGGAGAGTCCCATGAGACACTTCCTTGTGTAACTCAATTAGTCTCAGCACATCTGACACCCCTCAGTTATCAACTTCAGTTGGAATTATTAGAAGGTAAGTTAAAATAAATAATGTGATATACCTAGATGTATGGGATCCCACAGTTTAAGGAAAAACAATCTAGTCCACCTGAAATTCACACACACAATCAGTAATAACATTTGGGGATGGATGTACAAAAGGCACAGCCCTATCTTCTAGCACTGCAAATTCTAGCATTAGTGTAAAGCACCACAAGAGCTTTTCCCAGTGTAGGAGAGAAGGAATTTTAGAATAATACAGTAGGATCCATTTAGAAGTAGCCCCAGCCAAGATTCTTTATCAGATGCTGGACACCTAGAGACAAACTAAAATACACCAAAATTACTGACTCTTACTGTACCAGACTAGTCATGAGAAAGCTGGTGACAGAAGGCAATAATTCTATCTTTCTGCAAGTAGTAAAATGTATGGTGATTTAAAAAAAAATCATTTGCTTGGAAAAAAAATATTTTCAACCACTGTTGAAAAAGAAAAACAATAAGAATTTCATAATTTTAACAAGATCTCCTTAATATTTGGCACAGCCATGGTCTCAGAGATGCTGGGTTTTTTTTTCCTAATTCCTTTGCAAGTGTCAATTGTTTTAAACTGTGCAAATTTCTGTGCTAATATGTATGGTACAGACCATTATTATGGAGATCTGATCAGCCTCTAATGGTACAAAATTATATAAGCACTGTTTCTCATCTGGAATGTACAAGTCAGAGGAGGAAACAGCACGGGAAGAGTGAGGAGGTTGGGAGTAAGTTTAGATTGTGAAGCATTGTGGGTTGAGGGTGAGGCAGAAAAGGGTTTAAATGCTCTGGTGCAACCAAATAATCAAGAATTAGTAAATGGGAGAATGCTGTTGTTACCTTATTTTGACTGTCTTTATATTTTGATTCTTATATTTGCCTGTCTGTATATTTTGATTCTGACTTTATATTGATGATGGTTTTTTCCCATAGATTTTATGCCTCTTTCAATGAATGCAATGATCCTTCTGTGATTAATGGGGGCTCATGTGATAAATAAGACTGTCAACTGCAGGAACACTGTCATCATCTCTAGCAGAGGGAGGAAAATGTGAAATGAATGGAATATAGGATTCCAGGAAAACAGAAGGTTACTATGGCTAAAGCAGTGGAACACTATTGAAAAACTGTACTGGAACCTGGCCTAGGTCCGCGTTCTCTTTTAGTTCCAAATGTGTTTATTAAATGACAATTTTCTTAGGTAATCCCACATTTCTCCTTCCTTTTCTCAGAGACCTAATTTGAGATTCTCTGATTTGATTTGTAGTAGGTCTGATTATTCAGAGCTAACCAGATACCACTGACAGCTTGAAAAACCTATTAAACTTTGTTAAATAAATTAATACATGTGCTGAAAACTTATGTTCTAGAAAATTAGATTGGATGTCTAGAATTACTGGTTCCTTCTAACTATAATTTCTCATTGTATAGATTGTTTCATTCCCTATTTATAAGTTCCTTTTAACAGCACCTCTTGATCTGACAACATGCTGTGGAAACAAATGTAGTCAATGAAATATTCAGATACAATAATTATAAGCTTGAGAAGAAACCAGTAATTCTGGTTGTTGAGCAGTTCATAAATAGCAAGTCTATAGTAAAGCACAAGTCTATAAATTGAGTTGTGACTCCAAAGACAAATATTGACTAGCATGTGACATTGTCCACCTTGCAAGCTGAATGAGACAGAGTTCAGTGAAGCAAAAATGTGTTCCTATAAGCTGAGACCACAATGTCAGGTTGTTTGGGGTTTTCTTAAATACAGTCTTGATAGAATAAAAGTATTTTTACTTCTTCATCTGTAGCCCAACAGATTAGAATCTCCACCTCAGAAGCTTTTTTTTTTGCATACCATCACAATTTCTTTCATTCTTCTCCAATTGCTCTAAAATAATTCATAGAGATTATTTCTTGAAACTGATTTGATCTGAATCACAGTAAAGTTGCTTAAAACCAGAAGAATTCATTGAAAGTGAAGACAAGATTCTCCATGATGCTAAACATGCTGGTTTTGCACTCCTAGTACTTTTCTCAGCTTATGCAAAAAAGGCCAAGAGCAGACCCAGATTTAGACCCTCTGCTTGAGGCTCCTTTGCAGTTTCCCTTCAGCTTTCTTCCTCTTGTCTTTTCATTCTTGACTCTGAACACTGACCTTTGTGCTCCTCAGCCTTTGTTTCTTCCAGGGTAGTAGAAGGCAACCTCAGAACCCCCATGATGGGAAGAACTTTGTTAGAATTATAGGCAAGGGTGCTAAATATAACCACTTGCTCCTGCTACCTTAATCTTGCAACATGGACAGGCTACAAAGGAAATGCAGCTATTGTTCCCACAAGAGATCTTGCTGCTCTAAACTCTGTAAGCATCCTATTTAAAATATCTTCAAAGGTGCAATGAAAAAGAAGCCAGAGCTCCTGCAAGAATTTCAGCTGCCTAAGCTGTGAGGGCAAAATGTATCCCTCTCCAGATGTCCCTCAGTCTGAGAAATGGTCTCAGGATTTGTGGGATTTTTTTTTCCCCTGCAGTGAATTTCTCAGTATAAAGGGCCATTTACCTTTTTTTGTGTATAATAGGCTGCTTTTATTGTTCAGATACCACTGAAGAATGAAATGACTGGCCAAGTTTTTCTGGTGAAAACTGGTTCAGCATCAATGTGGACCAGTCTCTTTCCCTCTTTCTTTCTTTCTTTGTCTGTCTGTCTGTCTGTCTTCCTGTCATTCAAACACTCCAGCACTGGACAATGCAGATTACTAGAGGTCAGTACTTCTAGTGCCAAGAGCCTTTGCCTACCCTTCAATGAGAAACACTCACTGCTTCAAATGATGGTGAAGTGTGTGAAACAAACTTTTTCTAAACTGGGCAAGACTAATGGGAAAAGCAAAATTGCCTGGGAACTGAAGCAATTTTACATGAGTTACATAAGGGAAAAGTTTTCACCAACAGGGAAATAAACAACTGATTTCTCCCCAAGGATGAGCTGTTCTGACAGCCAAAAGACACAAACCAGCTGTAGTAGGTCACAGCCAGTACCTGCAGCAGTCTGTGTCTGACTGTGGGCAACAATGGACATTTAGGAAAAAACATGGGAACAGACCAAGCATACACTGATATTTCCTGCAATTTACCCTCCCAGGTAACTGAACAGCAGATTGCATCAACATCTTTCTGTTTAAGTGCCCTTTTAATTTAATTGCTTCTTGAACCCAATTACATTTTCCTGACTTTTACTATTATCATTATGATTCTTTAACATCTCATGACAGAGTTTTACATTTAATTATGCACTGTATAGAAGGAATACTTGTCTGCTGTCAGATAAATGAATTTCATGTTTCTTACTTTTTGCATTGCAAGAAATGATGAAAAAATCATCCACTATTCAACATCTCCATACCATTCATGGTCTTATGAACTCTGCTGTGTTCTCTCTCAGCTATTTCTTTTTCCAGATTGAAAAGAATTAGTTTATTTCATTTCATATGATAGTCATTCCATGCTTATAATAATTCTTGCTGGTTTTCTAATGATACTGTTACAAATGATTCCTCATCTTACATCTATTAGTTTTCATAAAGATCCAGAGAGTCTTGCTTGAAAGCTGGGCTTGATTGTGTTGAAATGAAAACCTATTTATGTGATAAGCCCTCTTTTCTTTATATCCTATGTGTTTTTTCTCCAGAGATAGGGCATTCACAGGCACATGATTTTGCAATCTGTCCCCCTGCCATTATTCCTTTACACAAAATTACTGAACTCACTGGTGCATTCTAGTGGCACACTAGTGAGCTAGAGAAATTGAGTCCTTTCTTTAGAAAAAAAATTCATTTCCTCTTACGTATCAAATATATTGTTTTACTTCAATTAAGGCAATTGTCAGGAAGCAATATTCACCCTATTAATACCCTTTGCCACCCTGCAATGCATTAGAAAAATGCCCATTTCAAAGAAGGTGCAATGAAAAGCATTCTTTCTTTAAACACAGAGTATCAGCCAAAGCTTGGTTTATGAATAAACTATACAAAAGCTAGGTTAGTCAGTAGCCTGAAACAGTGAATAAACATTTCTCTTTTTACTTGTGTATTTCTGTGTAGTTGTCTTGCAGATTTCAGCACTATTTCAATAGCTTATGGCTATTCTAAGGACCAGGGAGCATGAAAGAACAGAAAACAGTAAACCCTGGGTACTCCACCAAGGCCACAACTCCATTCTTTAACTATTTCCTTTTCATGCTGCCTCAACATCAGGATAGAGATTCTTTCCATCAAAGGATAGCACTTGTGCTTGAATTCACCTCTTTGGGAGGCAAAGTTTGAGACCTGCTCAGAACTGTGTGTGTAAAACTGACTTCTTATTTATGCATTCAACTATGAATATGTTTTTACCTTTCATGGAATTACAGAAATGTAGGTTGGATGTGATCTCTGAAGGTCTGGACTATTGCCAACAGTAAATCAGGCCAGCTATGGCTTTATCAGTTAGTTGAGTGAAAATCCTCTATGGATGAAGATTTCACAAAAGTCAGCAAATTGTTGCAGAACTGTGCTAGTCTTCTAGAGAAAACTTAACATCTAATCTGAACCTCAAAACTTCAATTCATGTTCATTGCTGCTTACTCTTTCCTCTGACAGTGCTGGGAAGAGTTCTGTGCCACCATTACTTCAAGTAATTGTAGGCTGTTACCCTTTGGCCTCCCCTTTGCCAGCCCAAACAAGCCCAGTTCCCTCAGCCTCTCCTTGAAGGTCAGTGCAGTGTTTAGTTATGTCTTCTGGGTAAATGCAGATTGGAAATTAGGAAGAAATTATTAACTATGAAGGTGGGGAGGCCCTGGAACAGGTTGCCCAAAGAAGCTGTGGATGCCCCTGGATCCCTGGAAGTGTCCAAGGCCAGGCTGGATGGGGCTCTGAGCAACTTGGTCCAGCAGAATGTGTCTCTGCCATGGCAGGAGTTGGAACTAGGTGATCTTAGAGGTTCCTTCCAGCTTAAACCATTCTGGGATTTTATGACTGTCTGGACACAGAAGGCTGACAGTAAGCTTAAGAGTCTCAAACAAGGACAGCTAAAGCCCTGGACCCCTTTCTGTGCAACATTTCAGCTACGTGGAAAATGTGCTTGAAATGCTCTTTTTGCCCTTAAGCTAAGCAAGCAACCTAAAGGCCTGGAAGAAAACAAAAGCAAAAAACCCACCCCCCACTTGAAAACTCAGAGTAAGTGTTGAAAGCAAATGAAATATATTACCAGGAATAGAAAAGCTGGACTCTATTACCACAGAAAAAGCTCAATCTAAGGATAAAATATCCAGGTATTTACAGTTGAAATATGAATGTTAATGATACTTTGAATATATTTTCAAGAACTGTGACATTTTAAATGAATATTCTTTTATCAAGAAAATGTTTTTAAGCTAGATTTTTGCTAACCTCCAGAAATGTGCAGTTTGCCTGGGATAGTGTACAATGCTTAAAAAACTCCACCCCCCAAAGCAAGCATTTCTTATAGTCTGAAAATTTACTTCTTGGAACTACATAAAGATCCTAATTTGTACTCAAGAAATCTTAATTTTTTGGCACTGTGAAAGACCCTGGAGATTCATTTTTATAGTCCCTGTATGGGCTATTTGCCCTCTTAGTACTGCTTGTGCCCCAGAATCATACACAGAGAAGCAGAGCACATGCACTCATGACAGTGTCCAGGGGCTTGTAGCATGAAACTTTGCTGACCTTTGAGGCACCAAAAGCAGAGTGTTAACAGTAGTTTGCTGAGCAACTGAAACGCAGCAAGCCCTCCCTTCAGGAGAAAAACCAAGCTACCTTCCCATTTCATGATTCTCTTGGGTACTTTTACTGCAGCCCTGGCAGCACTGCCCTGGCTGGACCCTGTCTGTGAAATGTGGAGGTTTTAATATGCTGGCCCACTGTGACATGCAGTTTCTTTTGGCCTGTGTCAGCTGCAGCAGCATCACTTTTGCCAATCTATCCCTATTACTGCTTCCCAGAAATGTTGACTTGTGTAGCTGTTCTATCAGGACCAATATTGACTGCCCCATATTTCTGTTCTCTCATACCTTTTTCTAGAACTTTCCACTGGACCTGTAATTCCCTTATGGGTAGTGATAAATATAACACCTATTACATGCCCATTTTGTACCTTCTAAATATAATTTTCCTGTACTTCAGCTGCTTAAAAGATATGTATAGCCAGCCACAAGCAATAAATCAGTCTATGAGTATTTCTCCATTTCTATTTTGCCCCTTTTCTTTTTTGTGGAACAGCCTTTAATACACTAGTCACACATTACAGGAGTAGCCTTTATCTGGATCTTCTAGCATTTTATGGAATTATGAATGTCCCACCCTTTCTGATCCTTGAACTCAGTAAGCTTTTCCACTGTACTTTTCAGAGTTTTCTATATAACCTTCCTTTACGTTCCCTTTAATTTATAGGTCCTAGCAGAAGCACCTGTTGTCCTGCTCCTTTGCTTGGAAATCCCCTGGTTCAAAATGTAATCCTCCAGTCAGGAAATTCAATCAAGCTTCTTTTTCAGCTCTGCTTCCTTTACTACAACCATAGCTTGGTGTCAGACTGTACTCAGTAGGATTAACAAATCTGCATTGTTCCTGATCTAGGAATATAAAATAGTTGTGATAGATAGTATTAAAGATTGGTTTACCCCAGTCTGTCACTGGCACATGTATTACATGTAAGTAACAACTGCATAACAATGTTTGACTTAGCACACGCTCCTAAGACATGACTTGCTGTTTCACTGCAGGCCTGAAAAGTGTCAGGGATAAATTTTCAAAGACAAATGTTCAGGACTTGTTAAAGTAATACTCCAAATTAAATCTGCTTTGTCTAGTTTAGTGC
The DNA here is from genome assembly GCA_013398075.1 of Notiomystis cincta. Classification (NCBI taxonomy): domain Eukaryota; kingdom Metazoa; phylum Chordata; class Aves; order Passeriformes; family Notiomystidae; genus Notiomystis; species Notiomystis cincta. The sequence continues at coordinate 236,354 of VZRX01011132.1, forward strand.
ACAGTAAGCCTTAGTAACACTACAGGGTTTTCTCGGTCACAGAAAACATACATGATAAAATATTCATAATGTTGTTCATTGTCATTCTATACAATAGCCAAGACCAAAGGTCTTCTTGTAATTCTCATTTATACTGCCAGATTCAGTTATCATCTGCAGAGTTCTATGTAAAGACAATAGCAATACTCAACAGGAAACCATCATGGGAGATAGCACGCTGCACTACCACTTTATAAGGTTTATTTTCCCTTGCTTCTCTGAAAAAGAGGTATCAAATACTGACTACTGCCTCTAGCATTTCTACATTTGCATGTACAAACTGTAAGTAAGAACAATTACAGGACACTATCTTGAAAATAAAGAAGAATTAATTTGGTAGCTTACAAATTTTGTTTGCTAATATATTGCTTCCTCCTGATTTGAGGATGAATCTGATTTAAAAAACCTCAAAGCTTAATAAAGCTTGTTTCATGCTTAATAAATTTTTTTGCCTTCATCATATAAATAGATACCTCCCTATGAAAATCACATAAGATTTCTTTAGGGCTCCACTTCATAAT
>VZRX01011133.1:8380-32483 GCA_013398075.1 Notiomystis cincta
TTTTCACAGTTTCGTCGACAATCATAAGAAAATGTGAATTAATCAGTAAGTGGAGTATTCAAACATACTTGTTTTCTTTGAGCAGAACACAGGCGGGTTCCCTGTCAAAGCAGCTCTGCTTCCTATCAGTTAATGTGTGCAACTCATTTAAGTTCACCAAACTCTTCACTTAGCCAAGATGACTGTCCAGTCCCACACTAAAACTAAAGGATTGGCAAGATTACAGCCCTGCAGTGGGGACAGACCAAGCCAAATATGTTAGGTTTAAGAAAGAAGAAGTATTAGGCTACCTGGACAGTTGGCCACAGTATACCAAGCTCTGGCCAAAGTGACTGCCCAAGGCTATTCAAGGGAGAAAGCTGGCCAAGAAGCCTGGCAGCTCTTCAAGGTTCTCCCAGTTGAGGCCCCAGGATCAATGGCTGCTGCATCAGCAGCTCCAAGGCCCGATTTAAGAAAATTCTCAGACTTTAGATGGCATGGAAAATCTATGTATGAGGTAGAAAGGTTGCATAAACAGACAGCCAAAAGTCTAGAAACCCACAGACTTCATACAAGTAATTTCTTACCATTTTACTTCATTTGCTTCTTACTAGTTCCTGCCTTAGCTTTATGCATCAAAAAATTTCCTACTCCCTTCTGCCATACCTGCTATCATTCTTAGACTCGTCAGTTGTCTTTCTTATTCATCACAAAACAAAATGGGTTCAGTGCATTATACACAGTTTTATTTCCCTCCTGGAATTACTGACCATTTTGTCTCTCCAATGTGACTTCATTATGAGATTAAGTTTCCCTTGTAAGTTTAGCAGGTTAAAGTTGAAGGTTAATAACTTTCCTGAGTTTTGCCGATTTGTAAGAAATGGGCTGAGGCAGCATTTCACACCCTACTACTCAAACTCTGGAAGTGAGTATGAAACCTCTATATGTGGATCAGGTAACAGTACGAGAGTCTGCAAAAGAGTAGATGTTAATTATCTCTGGCAGGAGGAGAAACAGCTAAATGCTACTCGGTTCAATTTTCTAGTACCCCCTGCAGGTTAATACAAAGGAGTAGCATTTGGCTTCAAAGTGAATGGCATATATATCCTGCCTAATTAAAATGAAAATAAGACCAAAGGTCTTTTATGCTGTTATTAATATTTAATAAAATATTTCTAGGCTTCTGTGTGAAGAGAATACCAAAGGGAGTTCTGACTGTATTTCACCCATCTCCTCATTTTCAGGAAGTGATAGTATCTCTAGCACAATACCATAGTACCTACTATTATTGTTGGGATTATAGTTAATAGTCTTCCTTGTTTTCAGTTGCCTCACATACATACAGAGTTATCCAGACTATTCACACTTCTCTAGTCAAGGAGATAACATTGACCGTTCATTAAATTTAGCTACTTCAAGTGCAAACTAAACTTCCTAAGATAAATTCAGGATTCAAAAATAAATATGGAATTTTGTGAATTCTCTGATTTATGGTGTTATATATTCCATTTCTTATTGCATTGTCTAACAGTCTTGCACTTTCTAGTATTGTACAATCAGTTTTCTTTTCACAGCCATATTAATTTTCTTTATATGAAACAATAGAGTAAGCAGATTGTTATGTCTTATTTTCTTCAATCGAGTGCTAAAAAAGTTAAAATCCATCCAAAAGTTAACACTTAATATAAAGAATCTTAGCAATATGACGCATTTATATTTCTATTTCAGGCAGATGCCGGTCGTATCACCTTTATTATTATGATATAAAATTTTCCAGTACAGAATGTTATTTTTATTTGAGCATAATCTCTCAAGTTTTTTAAGAGCTCTTCCCTCGGTAAGTATTATAAACAGCCCAGCAAGCAGTTCATATTGCTAGGCTGGTCACAGGTTATCGTTTTTTTAATTCAGTCAAAAAATTTCAGCTGTATTTAAGAATGAAACTCATAGGAAAATGTGACTTGCTCAAAAAAGAAAGGAGAGTAAAGAAAAGGAAAGGAAAAGAAGGGAGGAGAAGGGAGGGGAGTCAAAAGAAAGCCTTGTTTTGAGTCACTGTAACATTTTCACTTTGGAATACAGAGTTAAATTTGGCTTGACTTTGGTAGCAGTGTCATTTGCAATCAACACAACATATTTGGGGAACTTTAAGTCTTCAAAAAATTCTCATTATGAACTCTACCAGTATATATGCCCATGAAATAAAAGAATATATAGAATACAGCATGAAGAGCTGGCTTAAAACTTGACAAGCTATATTGTACAGTTTTGTGCAAAATTGCATCTAAGTAGCTAATTTTTGGGTGCTTCAATTTTTAATCACTCTTTGCCAAAATACATTTTACATATGTCTGTATAATCTTCAAGGCATTGGCCCTTTTCATGTATTTTCAGGATCTGTATGAGAAACCATATAAGGTAGACTTTTTGAGGAATCATATAAGGCCTATTATCTTCAGATACAAGGTCCTGGATTTCTCTGCTGCTTAAAGAAAATTTTCCTACAGCAACATTGAATGCCAGAGTGTATGTAGAGTACGGTACATACTGCAGTTGTGACTGCTGATGATAGAAGAATAATATAATTTGCAGGATGACTGTATGGGAGCATTCTGAACTATTAGACTGATTTATATTGAAGTAAGGACCTTCAAAGTTAATTAAATAAAGCAAGTTAAGTCCATTCTAACTCAGAATCATTTGTGTCCACTCCACACAGCTTAAGTAATACTTTAAACAAATAAATTTTGAAGTGACTCCCCTCTTCCAGCAAACATAAGCCTCTAAAAAACACCAGCTCCATTACCAGCTCTATAAGGGACTGTGTTTTAGCAGGAACAACCATCTCTGGTATGTTCCCATCCAAACATTTTTGATGTACCATCTGTCCATCTGGACACTCTGTGCCCTGCTCTTTTTGCCATTTGCTTGCTGAGTTATCAGTCCCAGTCTCCTGCTCAGTATTGCAGCTCTTTAACAGGCTTTTCTCTCCCTTAGCTACTGGTTCCTTAAAACCTTGTCCAGGATCACCTACCAATTTTCTCCACCTAAAAACACTAATGCAACTCCTCCCAAATCCCCATTTCTTCTTCAATTTTACTTCCTGTTGAAGTACAGTTTCCTTTCTAAAACATCCTGAGCTGCATCTTTCTTCCATACAGTCCCTATGAGCTGTGAATCCTCGCTGGGGTCCTCTGCATCCATCCATATGCTGTAATATGGTGGGCATTGCAAAAGAGTAACCAAGAGCACAGGAAAAAGCCTAAGATTTCTGCCCTAGAGCCTGACTTCAGCCTCTCAATACAAGGAAAATACTGCTCAGGCCTGGGCAGAAACAAATAAATGTCACTGGAAAGCGGTAAATAAATCTATAAACAGTATGTGAAGACTCAATGTTTTTGTTTCAGTCTTCAGTGGCAGTCTCTCCTCCCACATCTCTGAAGTGAACAGACCACAAGACAGAGACTGGGGAACCAAAGTTCCTCCACACTAAGAGACCAGGTCCATAACCACCTGAGGAACCTGAACATACATTTAAGTCTGTGGGACCTCTGCATTTCAGATGCATTACAGGGTCCCGAGGCAATTGGCTGCCGAGACCCTGAGATGAGATCAGTTGGTCAGAGCCTGGTGCTAATAACACCAAGATTGTGGGTTCAATCCTCCTATGGGCCATTCACTTAAGAGTTGGCTTTGATGATCCTAGAGGGTCCTTTCCAACTCAGAATATTCTGTAATTCTCTAATTCTGTAGTTGCCAAACCACTCTCCATGATATTTGAAAAGTCATGTCATTCAGGTGAAGTCCCACGTGGATGGGAAAAGGGGAAACAATGCACTTATCTGGGAACTACTGACACAACAGCCTCACTTCTATGCCTGGGAAGGTCAAGGAATGGATCCTTCTAAAAGCTCTGAAGCACATGTGGAATAAAGAGGTAGTTCAAGACAGCCAGTACAACTTCAGAAAAGGCAAGCCAGCCTGACCAACCCAGTGGCCTTGAATGATGGAATGATGCCATCACTGAACAAAGAAAGGGCCACAGCTATCATTTACCTGGACTAGTATAAAGAATTTGACACATTCCCCTTTAACATCCTTCTCTCTAAACTGAAGAGATGGATTTGATGGGTGGACTGTTTGGTGGATGAAGAATTAGTTGGACAGTCACATCCTGAGGACACTGGTTAACAGTTCAATGTCTTGATGGACATCAGTGACAAGTGCTGTCCCTCAGGGGTCTGTTTTGGGACCAGTGCTGTTTATTATCTTTGGCAATGACACAGGCATCAGGATTGAGTGCACCCTCAGCAAATATGCAGATGACATCAAGCTGAGTGGTGCAATTAACACACCTGAAGGATGGGATGCTATCCAGAGTGACCTGGACAAGCTCAGATGCCATCCAGAGGGACCTGGACCCATGGGAACATCATGAGGTTTAACACAGCGAAGTGCCAGGTGCTGCAACTGGGCTATGGAGACCCCCAGTATCAGCACAGGCTGGGGATGAACAGATGGAGAGCAGCCATGGAGAGAAGGACTTGGGGGTGCTGGTGGGTGAGAGGCTGGACATGACCCAGCCATGGGCACTCCCAGCCCAGAGAGCCAAACATGTCCTGGGCTGCATCCAAAGCAGCGTGGGCAGCAGGGCAGGGAGGGGATTCTGACCCTCTGCTCTGCTCTGCTGAGAGCCCACCTGGAACCCTGCATCCAGAGCTGGAGTCCCAGCACAGGAAGGACATGGACCTCTTGGAGTGAGTCCAGAGGAGGGACACAGAAACAATCCAAGGGCTAGAGTACTCCTCTTAAGAGGAAAGGCTGAGAGAGTTGGGGTTGGAAGGCACCAGGGGGATTTTATTGTGTCCTTTCAATAGTTCAAGGGGGCTTATAAAAAGAGAGATTCAGTAGGGCCTGTTGCAATAGAACAAGAGTTAATGGCTTTAAAGATAATGAGAGTAGATTTATATTAGACATAAGGAAGAATTTTTTTACAGTGAGGGTGGTGAGGTACTGGAACAGGTTGCCTAGGGAAGTTGTCAATGCCCTACAACTGGAAGTGTCCAAAGCCAGGCTGGTTGAAGCTACCTGTTTTAGTGCAAGGTGTCCTTGCAAGCTTTCCAAGGAATCTCAGGTCCTCCTCTGAATATCTTAAAGCATTCAGAGAGAGGTAAAGTCCACTCAAACTATTCTTTGTGTTTTTTCCTCCTTATAGAGTAGTTCTCTGTCACACATCCAGTGTCATTTCTTGCAATAATCTGACTTCTTTAGAGAATAAACTGAACCACACAGCAATGTCTCTTCATCACATACAGCACTGCAACCAGAAAAAGTGTCACAGACACTATTCTGTCAAACACCTCAACTCATATACATACTTATTTCATCATACCAGTTTAATAGTTTCAGATAGAAGAAGTTAAAAGAGTGAACAATAACTATCTTTAATTTATTAAACAGGAGATTACTCAACTTGTAGTGTACTTTTCAAAATCAGTTTTGAAACACCAGTGCCATTGAAACATTAGAAAACCTACTTTGTTTTCTAACTGCATGTGTCTGTTTTTCCAAATTTAGAAAATCACAGCTGCAACAAATATATAATATATACACACATTATGTATAAACACATATTTGAGTCACTTTGAGATAGCATTACCGATTAGGTTTGTACAGAGCTCCTTCTGGCTTTGTGAAACTCTTTGTGCCAAGAGGAAATTATAATTTTTATTGACATTCATAAACAAACAATGGCTTATGTTTAAAGCAAATTAGTGAACACTACACAGAGAAATGTAACATCATGTTTGCACTTGTTAAGAGTTATTACCCTTTGCATTTGCGAAGTACATCAGTGTTTGACATGAGATGATGGAAATGCATAGATCTACATCTCCAGGAAATCAGTTAGTCCCTTATATTCAAAACAAGCATTTGCCTTAGCAATTTGTTAAATTGAAGCTTTACAAGTTTTCAGGCTCAACAGCACCACAGTTAAATCGATGTACTGCTTCAAAATGTGAGCTTTTTAGACCACAAAACCCATAAAAGTTCTCAAATGCAAAATGAGGAAATTCCAACTGGAAAACTGAAAATATGGCAACAAATCCTGAATATAATGAGCAATTCCTTTTCCCTCCTGAACAGCCTCTCAGAGTTTCCTTAAAAACCTTAATTAAGAAAGGTTCACTCTTCATCACGTAGAGATTTGTGTCCATCAAAGTGTTTCACTTTCATTTCTGAAGCTGAGATATAGCAATATGCGTGAAAGTTTTACTCTCTCAGTCAAGACAAAAATAACACATGCTAACGTCATACTTAAATATATCATGTCCCTAGTACAGTCTTGACATATATTTATGTAAAAAACCCATGTACCTACTGGTATGATAACCTTTCATGCTTGCATTCTGTATATGTCATAGAATTTGTCAGCACTGGGGGCTTTCCAGTTATTTTATTATTAAAGCGAATGGAAACGGAAACTTAAAAGGGCAAGCTCAACATAACTGTGGGCATAGTGATACATACGTTAACAGGAGATACTAAATATCTTCCAGAACAAGCTATGCAAAGTGCATTTTCCTATTCAGTACAATCTGCAGGAACACAGTTTGATGATAAAATGTCATCCATCTGCATGCTTCTAAATGCTCCAATACCCTCCTGCATGTCAAACACCTTCTCTTCAAACTTTTAGCTTCTGTTGACACTTCATTAGGGAACATTTTGAAAATCCCCTTGATTTGAAATACATGCATTTTGAAACACAGAGTCTCTGGAAGGTTTTTAGCAATTCGCTCTTGGTTTTGGATATGAAGTTCATGCCGCATCTTTTAACTCTAGTTTTTGTACACTCAAATGACACAAAACCCCTCAACGGCAATTCAATGAGCATGGTAGAGCCTTCCTAGTCTCCTAGCAATTCCTACTGATGACAGGGCTGAACCAAGGACTTTAAGGCCTCCAAAATCTATCCCTCCAGAAAACCTTGGCATACAATTTTTGGGCTGAGACATCAAATTAATCCAAAACCCCTGCTGCAGAGCTAAGATGAATTTAAGATGCATGTAGACTTTAGAAGGAAAAGATCTTAGTCAAGCAGCTGGGACACCTAAAAAAATTATGGTCAGTATTATGTCTCACCAGAAAAAAAATGAGAAAGAAGAAATTTTTTAAAAAAGTTAAAAATTAAAAAAAAAAAAATTGTGAAACAGTATCTTTGATGGTCTGCTCCATTTCAATCCAATTCTGACTAGGATTTCCTTGTTTCCACTCATATCAGCCTTGCATGTCATTGCTCATCTCAGAGCTCAGTGAAGTTGTACACGAATGTTCCCTTAGCAGCACAGTGTAGGTCAGGACACTCAAGCCACACACTTGTAGACCCTGTATGTGTCAATGTTCATGCCAGGAATTATGAGAATACAGAACTCAGAGTTGTGTGGAGAAGTCTAAAATTTTAATGTCCAGTACCAATTTTCAACTCTCTCATAAGCCTGCTGCAGTTTTTTCCAATGCCACAGATAATTTGTGAAATCCTAATTTTAATTCTGACACATTATTACTTTCCCCACAATCATGTAAGATTTTTAACAGATACACAGCACATATTCATCTAGAGCTTACGTAAAAATAGTTCCTATAGAAAATCAACAACTGAGAGGATATTTTAGATAGCTGTCTATTATTTGCATTCCCTATCTGTCCAGGATTTTTCTTCTGGTCATTACTATCCTTGTAGTGTATTTTATGTGTCAGAATATAACTTCTACACCTACTCCTATAATTCACAGATGAAACTGAAATGAAAAAGATAGCTTTTCGAAAGCGGCAGGAGTAAGAGTACAGAAACACCAACTGAAATTCCATAGTGGCAGATGTCAGTATTTTATCATTTATTTACCTCTTAATTCAGAAGTCCCTGACCAAGTGACTGAACAGTAATATTTTGGTCACCAGTTTCTTTCTTATTTCATCTATAAAATTAACTTTCCAAAAAGAGATTTTTGTGGTACTTCAAAAAAACCAAAACTAGTAGAAGAGGCTTTTGACCTGCATACAAGTAATTACAACTTAGGTTCAACCAGAAGCTGAAGAATGAAACAGCATATTGAAATTCTTCCTTTGCTCTTGTTACATGTCAAACACAATTTTCTGCAATAGTTAAACTGTTTTGTAGAACTGTTTTGTTCCTTTATCAGTGAAAGATCATCAGGAAAGGTTTTGATAATTAGTTTAACACACCTGTGCTTTAAGTAAATTACAGAAAGAACATGTATTTTAAAAGCTTTGAAATATAATATATCTGCTTCTTTATTTAAAAATATATTTTTGAATTGGGCTGATTATGAGAGTAAGGTTAACCATTAAAACATTAATTACTTGCATTGTGAATACACTTATTCCTACAGACTTCCCAATATGTAGCACTATTCAACAAGTTACTAAAACTATCATATTCTGAAATACAAGTGAGTCATCATACACATTCCATCCCTGAGGATCAAAGCTAAAATTTTACTTTGTTCAACATGAAATCATCAGTTTAAAACTCATTTTAATTCACCACATAAAGCTTGAAACTGTCACTGAACATCCTTCATGTCTCTAAACTATTAAATCAAACTGTTTGAAAACTATGATCTGTGCCTTCTAAACTGCTTTATACCAAAAGAGCAATTTGCCTTTTCAGACAACTCATCATCTCATAAGACAATATTAGGAAAAGTGTTCTTTTTAGGAAGGGCATGATTAAACAGCTTTGGATGCAGTTAAACTCCTAATTTAAAAACCACTGGAGTCGCCCAATTTAAGACACTGATAAAAAAAAGCTCTGTACTTCTTCATACATCATACAAAATGTAAATACACAATTATTGTACATGATAAGTGCTGCAAACACAATAACATTATGAGAAAATTGTGATCAGCCCATTAAACTGGTTAGTGAGCCCTGAACTGTGTTAAACACATATCCATTACATCTACAGATTGCAGTAATTAAGCTTTCTGCATTTTATTGCCATAAAATAACTCTTCATGAACACTACAACATTTTATAAATTTATTTCAGTGAAATAAAATTAAATATACATTTACTAATAAAGCCACTATAATAAGGATATTAACAGCAATCTTTCTAATTCTCTAAATTGCTGTTAAAAATAAATTTACTCATCACAGAATGATTGATTCTTTAAAAAAAAAAAAAGCTACAAAACAGTATTCAGAGCTGCCTATTTTTTAATGGAATGCCTCAAATACTGAAAAAAGAAAAGAGAAGGAAAACTGCTTAATACACACTTGAAATACCTGAATGCCACTTCTAAGGTTTAAACCAGAAGACTCCCTTAACAATTGCCTTTGTCTATTTTATGAACAGACTAAACAGAAACAACCACTCTAAAAATCAGAAAAAGGTTAATCTGATTTTACTATACACTCTTCTATATAAATTGATAATTATTATATGGTTTTGGACTGCACCCTAGCTCTCATATTTCAGAACATACTTCTAGTATCACATTCCCACATGAGTTAGCAGGAGCTGCAATTCAATTATGGAACACAGTCAATTACTCATGAGAAGAGACTTCAGGTTACTGAACTATTTGTTCAAAGATAAGTATTTCTCCAACTGAATGCAGATGAAATTTCAGCAGCAGTCATCAAGAAGAAAAAACCTGGGCATGCAAAAAGCCTCATGATAAATTCCCTCTGCAAATATAAATGCAGCAAATACAACATCTAAAAGAAAATGAAGAAAAAACACAGAATGTCAGAAAGTGTATCTAAAGTGGAAGTGGAAACAGTCCACTTAAGAACAATACAGAAACACCACCCACATGAGCACAAGTGGAAGTAAGAGCTGGAGTTAAAGGGAACAAGAAGACTTTCTCTAAACATACTGGCACCAAAACTGAACAAAGTAAATAGTGAATAATGCATGACATCAAGCAACAAATAACAGTGAAATGGTATGGCAAAGGTCACAGGAAGGCTAAATATTATTCAGTGCTTTCTTTGCCTTCTTTTTCATTGTCAAGATCTGCTTCCTAGCCCATCAAAGCTCCTGAGCATCACAGTGCTGTCTATGAGACTGAAGTACTGCACACAGTAGAAGATGACTGGGTCAGGGACCAGATGAGCAGAACTGGACATTTCCAAGCCTCCAGAGACAAGATGAGATGCATCCAAGGGTGCTAAGGAAGTTGACTAATGTCACTGTGATGTGAGTCTCTTCTTCCAAACGTCACAGCAGTCAAGCAAAGTATTCTGAAAGAAATTTGTATTCACAGGAAAGGAAGTGCCTCACCAACCTGACAGTGAGATGGTTGACTCAAAAGATGAGGGGAGAGCAAAAACTGTTATTTGCCATAAAATTTAAGGAGAATTTTGCAGTATACCACAGTGTCCTTTCTGTTATCCTCAACCAGCTAAATAATAATTATAGAAAAAACAGAAACCAATTCATCTCTCATCTCAGAGATACACAGCAAAAGCCTCATATGGAAAAAGCACTAGTTGCAGCAGATGAAATTCTAATAAGATAAAAGGAAAAAGGTTGTCACAAGGAGGGGCATCAAACCAAAGACCTGGTCAGAGAGGCTGAGAAATTACTAATCTTTAGGATATACAAAATGGCAACACAAGACCCTGACTAACCTGATCAAACTTCAAACTTCAACAGGGAACTGAAGTATATGTCCTCAAAAGTGCCTGCCCCAACCTAAGTTACTCTATCATTCTAGAGTACACAAGAGAAGTTCATCCTACGTGGCATCAACCTTAGTCAACCTGACAAGTCCAGGTGTTCCAATAAAAGGGGTTACTGCTTCTCTAAATGCCCATGAGATTGCTTCTACAACTGATCCCTGCACTCAGAATCAGATTCTCCAAGTCTGCTGCAGTCAAAATTAGCCTGGACATCCTAAATTGTAGCTCTTTTGTAGACCTTTTTTTGACTATAATAAAGAAGACTTTGAACAGATTGTTCTACATGTAGATCTAAATGGGTGATGACTTCTGGCAGGAGGGCAAGACACGCAGCTGAGGGTATGATAGTAAGCAGTAATCTCTTGACACAGGTGCTTGTAATATGCTGACACCCTTCCACGTAACTATTTAAATTGTTTAACCAACCACATCAGGAAAAAGTGCATCATGAGTAGGTTGCTAGAGCTAGCATTCAACAAAGCAACTGTTCTTTGTCAGGTAACACAGAGACTCAAATAAGCTAGTGTGAGTGAGGTAAGGAGCAAGGACCAAGGGAGCAGAAAATCAAAAAAATGTATGAGTTTTGTCAGCACTTCCCTTACTGCTCAGAGAATCCACAGTTGCAGGCACTGGCAATGATGTAATGGTCATTTTTAAAAAAAAATGGTACTTAGATCATTCAATCACTTAACTATCAGGTCACTGTTACATTAGAATCTACAGATCCCTCTGTGCAAAATCAGCTCAGTAGTACAAATTCTGAACAAAGCTTATAACAAAGCAGAGGCTTAAGGGGAGGAAAGATCAGACAAATTCATGGAAGTAAAATCCCACAAGAGTTATTAAAAATATATAAACCTCATCCAGCCCAAAAAACCCTGAATCAAAAAACCAGAGACTGGGAAAGTAATAAAGTGAAGTTGCATTTATAGATGATTGCCCTGTGGGAGACAAGACATGAGATTAGACAGACTTTTGGGGTATGCAATACAAGCTCTTTGGTTCTAAAGTCTCACTTGCTCAAGTAAACCCCATCCGTAAGCTGGAGAATCATATGTGGAAAACTATAGCCTATATTCACCCTTGTACTTGAAAGTTTAAATTTGAGCTTACAGACTTAAACCAGTTCTTAAACTTCTCTATGGACCAGTCAGGGAATGTTAGACTGTGTGTACATCAGGAGAAAAAATAACTCAAAAAGATGTAGTCTATTGCAGTTTCACTAGTAATGCATTTTAAATTTTGTTTGATTTAAAATTTTATTCTTGTTTCAATATAAGGAAAACAAGACAAGTGTACAAAATTGTAAATCTGTGTCAGAAACAAAAGTTCTAATAACATCTTCATCTATGCCCTAAGGGACCCATTAAGGGATCAGACAGAAAAAGGAGGCCATGAAATGGTTTGCACAATCACCTCAATCAGTGGAGATTCATAGTTCAAGCATATTTACTCAATCAAGTGTACTCTGATTTCCTTTAGTAGTTCCTACAACTCCTTTGCCAGTTCAAAACCTTTTTTCTATACTTTATCCCCAATGAGCTTCATTTGCAGCATCAAACAACTACTCTTCAGGTCAAAAAAGGTTTGTCATAAAGATCAGAAGTAATATATGCAGAGAGTATTGAAAACAGTTTATTTTTTCTCCACTAGAATATCTTGTGAGTGTCACAGGTATTCTGTCCTAGTCCTGTTGAAAGAAACAATGGGTTTAGATTACAGTATATACAATTATCTTTAACACCTCTGCTGATCAATGTATGAGGATGAAACTTCAGCAAATTCTTCATTCTCTAAATGTAAATGTCTCTGCTCTGTTTCTGGTCCTGACACCCCTCTCTCTGCATATCTTGTTGACTCTACACTGCTTCTATTCAGTAAAAATATCAGTGTAATGCCTTCAGGTTTTGTTTTATCTAACCATGAAGTCTCATTCTGTACTGAGAGATTCAATTCTGCTCTTTGAACTAAAGGAGTATTTCCAGTATATCTCACTTCCTATGTTGTGAAACAAGCACCACTGTGCCTTCTTCCCTCACACACCTCATGCTGGAGAGTAGTCTTTTGGACACAGTAACTATCCTCTTCAACTCAAGCCTTAAAGTTTCTTTTACTCTAATGCCTAAAGAAAACTGAGGAGATTGTATCATTACTCAAAACATTACCTATCATACCTATTATGGTCTCATGTTTTCCTTATGTTTTGAAACAACATAGTGAATCTTTTTTACATTTACACTTATATTGTAAATATTTTCCATCAGGAGCAATCACCTTCCTCCACTTTGCACCTTGTCTTAAAATACAGGCTTCTCATCCTTAACCAGGGTATTATTGTGCTATGATAGTAAAAATGAATGATACCAAGTAATTCTAAAAGTATTCTTTGATAATACAGGTTTTAGAAAAAAATCAAAATTACTTAGCTCTATTCTTGGTGTGTTAGATTTACAGTTATCAGAAGAAAACCTGTATTTTTTTCAATATAAAAACAATTGGAAAGTTCATTTAAATTACTCGCTTAAATACCACAGAGATAAAGTAGGACATGCAAATTATTTGGGTTTGGGTAGGATTGATTTAAAAAAAAAAAATTAAAATTGAATTGATTTAATGCACTTCAAAGTAAATGGCAAATTAACAGACTCCTGCCATTACATCATTGCAGAACAATTGTCCAGGTACAAATATGTAATTTTTTTCCAACATGTAACACAACGGCCTAATTCTACTGCACTGGCTTCATGGTATGAATAATATAATACCCAAACACTGATTCATATGACTATAAAACCAGAGGCTGAAGTGGATCACAGTTCAATGAGCTTTTATTCCACTGAGACAAAGTGATTCATATAATAGACATTTTCTAAACTTCTGAGAAACTATGCCACATTAACTCTTCCATAAAAGAAGGATTAAAGTATGATACAAAGCCTTAACTGTCCAGAAGGCTTGATATACAGACACTTGCTAGGGTCAAAGAAGTGCTCTAACACAAAAGGTATTTAGCAAAACCTAAAAACATTATCACTTCTCATTCTACCTTTTTTTTTTTTTTTTTTTTTNNTTTTTTTTTTTTTTTTTTTAATGTGAAGATAAAAAGAACCTATGGCTGTAGGAAGAGCTATTTGGGTTACAGTCACATTGGCTACGTTTCACTGATGGCCACATCACCGACAATGTTTCACTTTTCATAAATATTATGAGTTTTTCAGCTCCTCCATTTCAAAATACAAGGTTTCATTAGGTCTTCTGAAATGTGAGAAAACATTTCTTGCTGTTCATGAGATTACTATAAACCCCTTTGAGCTTCTTCCTTGATGCTTTTCAAAAATTCATATTTTCTCTTTTGAGTGTGATAACTGTTGTAAGGTAACTGGTGCTGCCTGTTGAGACCAGGCAATTGTTTCCCCCTCATGTCATCAAACGTTGAATCAAATGTCTCAATCCTGAAGCTAGTGCAAAAATGTAACATCACTGGCTTAGACTGATCAGTATCATGAACATTTATTACAGCTCAAATGAAAAATTAACAAGCTGCATGTTGTAATAATGGAAATACCACTACTAACATCCTGCATGAAATGAAAGCAAATACTTTTACTATAATTAGTAATCTGAAAAAAAAAGAAAAAAACCAAAAAGATAAAGGACAATGTTTAACGAACACCAATATCACTTTTGCACCTGCTTTATATTTGGAATTTTTGCATGTAAACATTTAAAGAAATATAAATATCAGAAGCACTAGTCAAAAACAGGCACTTTGCTAATCTTTTTTTTAATGTTTAATTGTCAAGAATTTAACAAAGCCATTATTTATATTTCTTCAATGTCAATATAAGGTGATAATGATCACTACAGGCCTTTGTTGCCTAAATATATTTTCTTTCCTAGCAAACAGATACTTTGGTAGCTCTTTTCCAAAGCACTTAATAAGAATTTTGGAGTCATTGTCATTTAGATTTTTTCAAAACAGTTCCACAAACTGTTTCTAAAATAAAAAATTCAAGCTAGAATTATGTTAAACTCATTTACAAAAATAAAAGTTCAGAGAAAAAAAGAAAAATAAAATTGTAGCTAGTGAATTAACTAGCTACATTCACCTAAAAACATGAGTGTATAGATGCATGCATGTGTATACAACACTCTGCATAAGGTGAAAATAGAAGTTATTTCAAACTGTTAATTCTTACATTTACAATTTAATTTACAATTAATATTTTGGGTGTAAGGGTGAAGGGTACTAATCCCTTCAACATCATCCTTTTTTCACATTTAGATATTACATGACCTGGTGCAGAATACCAAGTGCAAAGGAGTAGCAAGACATAATTTTTTTCAGAGGCATTACAAATTTAAACTTTCATATCTCAAAGAAAAATATCTAAGATTTTTTATACGCTCTGTCCTTTAAAATGAGTACTATTTCTAACTAAATCGCAATATATTACACTTTCTTTTCTGCACACACTACCTTTATATGTCTTTACTACAATAAATCAGTTAAGTAAATAACCATTAGACTTGATCTTAAAAATCTTTTCCAACCTGAAGGATTCTGTATTCTAGCATTCACTGAACTTTTCATCACCTCTACTTAAAGTAATTCAAAAGAGCAACTACAATAACCAGCAGTCTGTAGAAAGAGCTAGGCATCCCACAGCATAACCCTAAACCAGGGAACACGGAAATTAGAGCAAATAAAGTATCCAACAACCAAAATTACTTAGATACAGTGTAACATTGTGTATACATCTTCTTTACTAAGTTATTTTCTAAATCTACATTTGGTTAGACTAACGAAACTATAACACCTATCCTATCAGCTTCTACAAGTTTAACCTAGGTTAAATAGTTCACTAAAACCTCAGTTCCAGGTAAACGATAGAGTCCTTAGTTGTGTGAAATTCCATTCTAATTATTTGGAATCATTCATATTTGCCTAGCATCACAAGGCAAGGTCAGTGACACCAAGCACAAATAAACAGTATGGACTTTATAGTAGAGATACATATTCTTGTTTATCTTACCTGCAAACTTCTATTGACAAGTCTTCGTAAAGCTTCAGATGTCTGCTTTCTAAGCAGACTGGAAGTAGAAGACCAAAAGTATACTGAAGACTAAAAAGTATGTATTTTTTAATGTTGTAAACATAAACTTGAGCTAGAATAATTAAATAAGTAGATGACTTCTAGCAAGATTCTCCATTTTCTCCAAGTTGTAGGATTTTCAAACTGATTAACTATTTCATTGGTTACTTTCTGCTTCTGCACTATTAAACTGCAGGTATGATGGCAAAGTATTATGAAAAAGCCTTTGCAACAACAAAACATTACCCACGGTATGAAGCCAGATTACACCTAGTTTCATATTCAGTATCTTTTTTCTCTCCCAGAAAGACACAAAAAGGAGTGTGGTATATTATTTAACCAATCTGGATTTTCTTTAATCACACACTGTAAAAGATTGACTTAGTTAAGTAGAGAGGTTTGTAACTTTTTCT
This sequence comes from Notiomystis cincta, assembly GCA_013398075.1. NCBI lineage: Eukaryota > Metazoa > Chordata > Aves > Passeriformes > Notiomystidae > Notiomystis > Notiomystis cincta. The sequence goes on from VZRX01011133.1 coordinate 24,585, forward strand.
ACGTATTTGGAGTCTAAAATAGAACAACTAAGTAATTTTTAAAGAAATCCTCCTAACATCTTAAAAAAAAATATTTTGTAGAAATAAGTACCTTGCTTAATTCTGATTGTGTTAGAGGTGATAGATTTTAAAGTTTTGACGTAAGCAGACACATACTTGAATATGAGGCTAAGAAATGTGCAAATCAGCCCTTTTCACCAACCGTTTGAAGAACTTAGGAAATCACAGTGAAAGATGACAGAGAAAACTGCCAGACTGACCATGGAAATAACTAACAAACAAGTGCTGAAAATATTTGACTCATCATATGATGCAATGAAAATCAGAATAAGGCTTTTTTTTTTAGTGTAGAGAAACAAAACCTTAGCAGGCCAATATTCAAGAGACAGAATCAAAAGCAACTTCTCACAAAGAATGTCAATGATTACTAGAAATGAAAGTATCAGTCATATAGTGGTGTGTTCTATTTAGATGAAATGATATTCAAATGCAGTTAATTCTTGGGAAAAAATTTCCTCCTACACACATTCTTAAAGCTGACTTTTTCATTGTGGAGATGATTACTACTATTACACCACTTCCATATTTCTGCATTGCCATCTCAGTGACTGATGTAATTTACTTTAATCAGACATTCAAAAATCAATGAGCTACACTGTGAATAGTTTATATTCCAATATCCCACTTTTGTGGCGGTGCAAGTTAGTCTGGAGTTATTTTACATTTCCAAGAATAGGCAAAAAATCCCTACTCATACTTTGCTTCACAAATATCTGAAGATCAAAAATGAATCAGTAACATTTTCTATGCAAAAGAAGTTTCAAGTTATTTAAAAATACTTCTCACAACAACATTTGTCATAACTTATGATTATTTAAAACAAAATAACTGTGTCATTATACTTCGTTAAAACAGACCTGTCATGGCTTAAATTCTTCAAAGATATTATGTCCACCTGCTTAAATCTCTATGCAGAAGGGAAGTACCAGGAAGAAAAATCAACATCACCTCAACTTTCCCCCAGAAATTACTTCCATTTTAGTGGTCATCTCTATTTGGCAGAGGAAAAGGACAGTAAAGACCATGTGTATAGCTGTGGAAACTGCCAGGCCTCTCCTTCAGTAAATGTCAAAAGTCATTATAGAGTCAGCCAACCAAACTCCACACTTGGTCAGTGCTTATGATTCTATTACCTAGTCTACTAAAAATGTATCATTAGTGTAACTGTACAATCTGTTCAGCTGTATAATAAAGATTCACTGTAAAATATTGTCTACATTCATCCTTTCAGAAATCTGATAATAATGTTACAGGAATAATAAAAATATTCATTATAATAATAAGCATCTATTTCTCTCTGTGACAAAAAAATCTACTTCATCACACAGAGAAATGATGGATCTATGATTTTGAAAATGCACTTCCCCTAAGCTAAGTGTTTATTGATCTGTTAATGTAAATGCCTAACAGTAACACTGTTCCTGACAGAATTAGACTATGTACATATAAATAAGAGATCATTCCTTTAAGCAAAGAAAATTTGACACTTGCATTAGTTGTGAGTTTTTTCATATCTGTTTACTTTGGCATTCTTGATGGATTTCAGTCACAATTCTTCAGGCAATGCAGAACCTTACCTCTATCAATGGCTACTTCAGAGAATGATGAAAACTCTGCAACAGCTAAACTATATCCTTGATAAGAATAAACAAGTAAAACCAAGCAAACCTCTCATTTTTCTCCTGAATATCAAAACAAAGCAATTATCTCAATATTATTTTCAAAAGATAACCTTTTAGTTAAGTTCATTCTTTATATTCTTTGCATCTGCAGAGACACTAGACATATGCTGAAAGAAAGATCTGTACTTGCCCTTTGGTCCTAGTTAAATCCTAGAACAGCCAAACCAATGTGACCCAGCAAAACCTGGAACAAACACCCCAAGGCAACTCGGTCAGTATAGCAATGCTAGAGTATAGTAATGCTCAGTTCAGACAAAACCTTTGACTCTAGAAATTCAGCACCAGTCTCAGAGTGCTTCTCAGCACAGTCTCTGCATAGCCTGGTGATACACTTTGAAATTAACTACTACTGTTTGATCCTTACCTCTATATCCTCACACACACTCAGATTAGAATTGGATAAGGTGCTGTATTAGGATGTCTCCCCATTACTTTTTATATCTTCTGTCCTGCCACCCTCTGGGTCAAGAATCACCGGACCTTGTAGATCTTTTGTTCCTTAAATATGACTGTTCACAATAATCTCATTTTCAGTAAGATACAGTCACTTTTAAGATGATCTCAGTACACATTTTACTTTTAGAACAGGAAAAGATCTTCAACTAAACAGCCAAATTCATCCCAACCTTAGCTGTAGCAGTACTATTACTTCACTATTCTGCATTTATTTGTAAGGATAACTTCGGTTTCCTTCCTGTTACTCAAGCTGGCTTCCTGATGTGACAGCTTAAGCCAAACTCCCTTTGGCAGCCACTCAGTAACTGCACACATCTTACATACCTTATCCTTGGTTATGCAGGAGTACACTAAAGATCTGCAGCAAGCCTATTACAATCAATAGAAGAACATGAAAGTGAGTTTATGGTTCATACCACACAGAGTAAGAAGAAAGAAGGTAGAAGTCACAAAACATCCTTGTTAAAAGACTAAAACACCTTTCTTTTAAAGACTAAAGTATGAATCATACATGTAATGAAACCTTTGTCAGAAGTGATAATAAGAAGTTCTATTACATCAGGAAACAAGAGAATGACAAAAAACAACAAATCAGAAAAATAGCATGAGACTGCAATAACATTTTGTTCTTTGAACAGTTTTCAGGAAATACAACAATTTTTCCATTGACACATCATACTTCACCACTGTGAAGCATTACTTCCCTTTTCTATGCAAGGGGCAGGGTAAAGAAAAAAAACTACTAGATTTAAACTCGCACAGACGTTTAACATGTTTCTTTATGTTGAGTTGAGAAGATGTTGATTCTGAGAAATAAAAAAACAAAATCCAAAATAACATGTTTTTCACTGTCTTTTGATACTTCATTGAACTGCTAAAATCACAACACTGAAATGCTAAGTTGGAAGGAACCTCTGGGAATCACCTTGTCCAATATCCATGAAAGGTCACCTAGGAAAAGTTCAGGACCATGTCCAGATCAAGGAATTCTGAAGATCAGATTTTTCAAATCTAGCTAGCTAGCTCCTAGATTTTTCTAGTAGTTAGCTCCTGGATGACAGGATAAGCTAACAGACATCTACACAAATCTGCTAAAATACATGGCACCTGAAAAACCTGAAACATACACTAGTCTAACAATTACTTTATTTGGCCCACCAGAACAAGCAATGCAAAATATAGTTTTCATTGATTTTTTTTTTGTCCTTGTTTTTTAAATAAACACTTATTTTCCTGGAGGAATAAATGCTGGGGGCTTGGAGGGCTTTTTTTTTCAGAGGCATTAGGGTGGGTTTTTTCAGAAGAAAAGAGTAGAGAAATTTTGTCACTATCATTAGTTTCATTATGTATAATCACCCCTTCTCTAGGCGTAGAAAAGCATGTGTCTTTGCAGACATTCAACCATACCAAACTAAATTCAGGTTTCAAAAACAAACATAAAAACCATGGTATTGTAAAGATAAACTTTTAGTAAGGGCCAACGCAGGTTGACCTGTCTGACCTGGAACAAAGGTCTTGCCTAGAGATGTTACATATGTATTGCAGGGAATTCCAGAGTATCAGAAAGTCTGTGGCTACAATACATATAGTATGTATTGTAGTTACAATACAGTAACATTCCATAGTCTAATTTAGGGCACCTCTTTTACAGAACATGGAAACTATTTACTTGGAGTTTAACCCATTTTAAAATGGAGAAGCATCAGAACTGACAACATATCATCCTTTTTCTCTATTTGGACCTTTGACATTTCCAAGACTACCTTAAATCCTTCTTAATTCACAGAGGCTTATTTTTTCCATATGAACAATGAGTAAGGACAACAATAGCTGCTTCCTATGCTGCATGTACTATTATTTTTGTACTCCCAGTGTTTCTTTCTTCCTCTGTATTTCAAGATTGAAGAAAAGAAAGCTTTTTAATGGCAACAGTGTTATGCTCTGGGTGACCTCCTATTCTGTTGAAGAGATGGATATCCAGAAATCTGGCACTTCTAAAGTGTTCAGCATGAAGACTTTTGATCATCTGTAGTAGTTATAAAGCTGGCTAGGCATAACATCCTTTTGAGTAACTTAACTATCAAAATTCAGACACTCATTTCTGCCTCTAATCTTAGAGAAGCAGTAAGAAATCTTTCAGTGCTATGGGTTCAGTCCTGTAGGAAGTGATTGCCCAATATAACTGGGTTAAAACTATCTATTAATTTCCTCAGGTGAAAGAACTTTAAAGTATATGCTATATATTGCCTTGCTCAAACTCATGGCAATTAGTATATGAACCTAGCATCAAACTTCAGGAACTTCAATAAAAGATCAACAGCTACCTAGAAATTTTCAGGAAGAATTATTACAGCAGAGAGCATTTGCTCTTCAAATGATCACATTTGTCTTCCATACTGGAAGCAGTCAATTCTGTATGAACTCTTTTCTTTCTGATCTTTCTAAAATACATGTAAAATAGAGACTGAAATGGAAAACAAAGGAATAAAAATATGCACACTTACTCTATTTTAACGAATTATTACTTATGAAAGAGTTGCTACAATCTTTTATGTGAGCTTTTATATACCAAAATTCGAAGGAAATTACTGGCTATGGCCATGCAACATACAATTACTAAATATTTATTCTGAAGCACACCTCTTCCTCTCAGATTTTATTTGGCATATTTACGATAGCTATGCGCAGACTACAGTGCACCTCTGTATCTGCACCAGTTTGTTATCAGAACAAATCATACACACATAATTATACATTGCCTGTCCCTTTTAAGTTAAAGAAATAAATTTTTTAAAAAAATAATTCAAACCCAGACATAGATTTGAAAGAACATAAAACCAATTTGCTCTTATGTTTTGTATTTTACAAGGAGCTCCCCTTAAAGCCTTCTGTGATTAAAGCCTTGTAACACCGAGATTATACATGGGATTCAACTCAACAGTCCTAAATTTCAAAAGTAATTTTGGATGTCACAGTATCTGTACAGCTCCTGCACTGACAGCAAGATCACTGAAGTAATCAGAACCCCAAACAGACACTCCAGGGCATAAGGACACCATGTTTAGGGAACTGAATTCTACACACTATCTTCTGCTGGCAAGAACAGCCTTCTAGGAACTGCCTGAAGGGAAAGGTTGGCTTCTGCTTCAAGGCATGAAAACTCAGAAACACTTAGGTCCTTTTGCTTCTGTGTGCCTTTGTCCTGACAATTAAGATTAACCTAGTTACTGGATGTCTAAATTGAGAACTGCCCAACCAGTTAGCAGGGTACATGGGGAGAAAGACTCATTCAGAAAGAGGATGTCAGAAATTACACAGAAAATATCAGCTTTCCAATCAAAGTAGCTACCCTTCACTGATCTCTTCTAAGAGAACAACCTCTCCCATGTTTATTGCTACCATGAGACAGACTTCCACTACAAGAAAAATGGTGGGGAAATCTGTGATCCAAAATGAATCTACCAGTATTTTTTTTTTCTTCTAATTCTGCTAATATCCACCTAACATCTCATTCATATAGGCTAGAAGTGACTTGAGAGATGTTTTAATTTTTTTTTCTGTTTAGAAGACACGTTAATTCACTGATATTTTAGATGTAAATGAGATTGAGGCACCTGAGAATGGCTTGATGATTTTGAAGGCAGTTACAACAATAAAGTCTTATAGAGTACAGTGACAATTCAACACATAAAAAAACCACATAGGTTCAAACTTATGAACACTTCCAATACTTTTAATTGGTTCTAATTAATCTGCTTTCTGCAAGACCAACTTTTACTCCAGCTTTGCTGGGAGAAGTCTCACCTGCTGACTCTTTACAAGAAAACAGAGTTGAAAGATATTTTCCAAAGAAAATATCCAGTAAAAACAGGTGAAAAAAGTGACCTCATGACAGAAGAGGAAAACTGCACTTAGCTTAGGTTCTTGGTAAATGCAAACCTTTGGCAAAAGCATCATGGAAACACATTTGAAACAGTGAATAAAGCAGATGCCAAGCTCAGCAAAATGAAAAAAATTCTGTCGACATTAATGGCAAAAAAACCCCCAAACCCTTATCATACTGGTATTTTCAAGAACAACATTCACGCATACATTTAGATGATTAAACTGCTCTATTTTATGCATCTTACAATACAGGTGAACTAGTGATTCAGGCTGAGAGATTCCAAACATGCCAGTTTCAACATCAAACATTAACATATTTCTCTATTTCTTGCTGAAACATAAAATTAAACAAAAAACAATCATACGAATCATGACCACACTATGTATCAACAACATAATAGCATAAGAACATTATAAACTACCAACAGAATTTTCCTAAAAGTAATTTTAAAATTAATACAACCAAAAATATTTCAACAGGTCTTTTTTTAAGTAAAACACAGGTCTCAAATACAGGAAGACGAATTCAAATCAATCATTTTCATTTGATCTACCTGGCATGAAAAACCAAGTAAGTGTGGCCTGCATCTATGTGATTTACTAGATCAGAATGTTCTTTCACATTCTTATTCTTCAGTTTTTGTTTTATGTTTTATCACATTAGAAAATGAATCACTAATAATTTACTTTGGTTTTACTCTTTTTTATTACAAAGACTTTGGGGAGCAGTCAGCAGATGTAGAGAATAGAGAACAGCTTAATTTACTGTCACTTGAAAGAATCTGAAAACAAAGGAGACATCAAAAGATGCATTGGACCAAGTCATCAAAATTTGCTGGCATTCCGTACACCAAAAGACTGGTATTATGCAAAGCAGCTAGACCTTTCTTTGTTCCATGCAAGGAAATCATATAGTTAGCAGTCTGATAAGATAAATATTACAAAACAGAGGAGTATGCAGTAGCTACTGCCCTTTACACAAGTCTCCATTGAAAATATTGGTTTTAGAAAGAGTCAATGAGAAAGATGCTAATTTTTGTTCCATGTTGCCATTTTTGTAACTAAAAAAAGCATTTCTTATTAAATTCCATAAAAACCACTAGCCTTCAAATGGGATTTCATAAATCTCTTCCAGCACTACAGAGGTGTAAGATAACACTTAAATGGATATTAGAAGATGTTTGGTCTCTCTACAGAGTTCAGGTACACTGTATAAAGTTGGAATTTTCAAAGATACTCCACTTTAACATAAAAGTTACTGTTAAAAAAGACCTCAAGTGTTTTTCCATCCTCAGATGCTGTTAGACATTTAAGCAAGACTCGGAAAAAATCGGATTAGAAATAAAAATAGCCATTCACTTACACCACCTTTCCAAGGCACTATGAAGAAGGGACATGTTTTCAACTATCATTGCTCAGCCATGAAAGTTCAGGCCACAGTTTCATGTGAAACCAAAGCTTAAAAAAAATCCACTACTGATTATGAAATCTGAGACCAAAAACATGGCAACTCTTTCCATGCTTGCAATGACAGTGATAGCAGATCAGCACTATGCTGTGCTGTAAGTTCCATCAGAAATTTAATATCTCAAATATCACAAGAAGTACCCTAATTCAGATGCTCCTCAGCTGTATTAAATTACACCTCAAAGTCTCTCAAAACCCCCCATAAATAAATTAACCAAAGAAACAAAATATCAAAATATGCCATAAAAACCTTTTTCATTATTAAGCTTTAATCTGTGCCCAAAAATCAGTTTTTGACAAGTCTAGAAAAGTCTGTCCCCATATATACCCAGGAGTAGGGCTTACTACT
>VZRX01011133.1:38696-55671 GCA_013398075.1 Notiomystis cincta
AAAATGACATTACAGACTAACTGAAAAAAAAACCCCAGACTCAGAGCTAACTCTTCACTTTGGGTTTTCTTCCCAGTAAGTCAGTCAATTGTCACAGGACTAAGAGCTGAACTTAAAAAAATTAAGAAGACTTTTATACAGGTTTCCTTATGTAATGAAAAAAAAAAAAGTGTATGCAAAAACTTGGGACACTATATGAAAAAAATTAACTGAGAAGAAAAGAATAGGCTAGTGAGGGCAGAAATAAAGATGGACAAGAAAGGTACAGTATTACCCAGGTAAGATGCATAAAGTTATACAAAATGAACAGATTTTTCATTTTAAAATCTGTGATTGTTCTACTATCAAGAAGCACCTATATGCTAAATGTGCATATTCAAGTCCTACCTCAGACACTACCACAAATGGTAACTAATTTTTTCAGCATTTATCAAATGCTATTCCTATTACCAATGAAACTGAAATATAGAGATCTAAAGAATGTCCTAGCAGTGCACTGGATTTCAACGTGAAAAGTCTGACATTCAACTTAACCTTTACACTTGGCTGAATTGGACAACTACTGCTGTTAGCAAGAACACATTCTGTGTGAGTTTTTCACATGCGGAAATTCCCTTGACATCTTTCTCATCCAAAATAGAAATTTTTTTCAGTTTTAAAATAAGTACTGCAACAGCAATTTAACAGCAACAAAAAGGATGTTTTTAAAAGCAAAGAATTAATACTTTTATAGATCAGGAAAATATACTATGATTAACTAAATTCACTTTTCATTTTTACGCTGGTTTTCTTCCTATGAAAAAACCTAACATTTCAGTGTTCCTATCTCTTATTTCATAGTCTTGTAATCTGCAAGTACTATAATCTCTCCAAATACAATTCAAAGTCTAGAAAAAGAGCCAAAATAATACTGTTACCAAAGTAAGGGGAGAACACGGAAATACTGTCATTTAATCTCTCCCTTGTTCTGTATTTTAAAGACAAAACCAGACCCATCTCCTACAGCTTGAAGCTTCAGTTTCACCTTTGGAAAACAGGGTTCAAAGCAACTTTTAGATGTAGAAAGAATATTCAGCTTATTTACAAAGATTTTCTTAGAGAATGAACAGAGTTTCTTTTTGTTTCCTTCCTTTTTTTTTAAAGTCTTCTTCATAAAATATGCTTTTCAATTGAATGCTCTCAAGGAAAGCATGATCCCAGGGCAATGCATTTGGGTTTTATTTTAATATAAAACAGTGGAAGACAACTTGGTAATGAAGTAGTGGGATTTCTGGGAGGAGCATGGAAGAGTAAAGGCAAAATGATGCTGAAATGAACAAAGCCTTGCTAATTAAAATTCCTTTATAAACACAACAAACAAAAAAAAGAGTGACAGCTGTAAGTAGGCAGGCCAATAGACAGTTTTTATCCAGCAAGGTCAAATTACCTGCTTACATAAGCTTATTAATTTCACTGACTGTCCTATTCCTCTTTTTGGTGGAGATATAATGTATACCAATACCTCTAGCTTACACCTAAATCTTACATGGAAATAAACTGCATAAAGAAAATGCAAATTATTTTATATATATATGCCTGTCTTTTCCACTTCTTGCTATCACAGAATACTTCCCCTTGTGAAACTTATATATCTCATTCTATTAACAGAGTAGAAAGTTTATATATGTTCTTTACAAACATTTTTATCTCCTCAGATCTAATACTGAGTAGTATATAAATACAATACTAATAAATAAAAGCAGATCTGTCAGAAAGGCATCATCTATCAATTGCAGGCTTATGACATCCACTGTGAGAATCTACAGATAAAAACCTGAACTACATCACGAAAAGAGACAATTTTAGAAAATTACAAAAACAAAGGACTTCAACAAAAAAATGCTCCAAAAGACAAATTTTGACTGAGGAGAAATTTGTCCCTGAAAAATACTTCCTTTGAAAGTTGAAAGACATGAAAAACTACATTCAATTAATGACAGATATTTGCGCTTTTTTAATGTCAATTTGGGAAACAAAACAAGGAGAATGAACACAATTTTCTTCTGTAAAAAGACTCTGCCCACATTATTTTGAGTTCCGTAAAGAAACAGGATTACACAGAAAACAAGTTGTTTAAACAGCTTTTTAACCAAGAGATCAAAAAATAGTAACTGCTTTTAGCAATGAATAGCTTTGAGAAAAGTCACTTTGGCTGATAACAAGCATCTCCTTAAACTGCAAAGCTAATGAAGTCTGCTTTCTTATGAAATCCTGTCTCATACAAACTCATTGCTGTCCACTAACATGAGTATTCTGACTGAAACATTATCCACAGCTAAGACATACACAACAACTCTCTACTGTGCCCTTTCTTTCATGCCAAAGAACAGGTTAGTTCGTGCTGAAACCTTTTCATCTGAGGCCAAGAAAATTTTCCCTTCATCTGGCCACCTACTTTTAATAAAATTCTAGTGACTGTTTGTTTTTGCAACCTCTACCCTGTAAACCACAAATTATACCACAACAGGCTAACATACACCAAGTTCACAGTGAAGAAACCTGAGGAAGAGAGGGGATGAACAGACCCATACACACTCTGAAATACAATACAGCAAAGAAGTAACAGTTTAAGAGATTCCTGGACTACGTGGAACATAATTTCCTGACAGAGTTGGTGAGTGAGCCAAGAGGCCAGGTGCCCTACTGCTATTTGTGAACAGAGAAGGATGATGTGCTGCTCAGAGGCCATCTAGGGTACAAGCAACCATGAAATGATAATTTTTGCTTCTCAGAGCAGTAAGGAAGTGGTCAGCAGAACTACAACCTCAGACTTCCAAAAGACTTTTTCTTGTTTAGGAGACTAGCTGAATCCTTTGGGAAGCAGTCCAGAAGGGCCAAGACTTTCACCAAGGCTGGACATTCTTCAAGAAGAAGATCCTAAAGGCAGAGGAGCAGACCATCCCTATGTGGCAAAAGAAGAGTCAATAGCAAAGAAGGCCAGCCCGACTGAACAGAGAGTTTTGCTGGAACTCCATAAAAAAGGCGGGGGGGGGCGGGCCAGACACTTGGGAGACAACCCCATACAACGCTTCAGGCTTGAGGCAGAGTGGCTGGGAAGGAGCCTGACAAAAAAAGACTTAGGGCAGCTCGTTGACAGCAGCTGAACCTGAGCCAGCTGTGCCCAGGTGGCCAAGAAGGCCAATGGCATCCTGGGTTGCGTCAGCAATGGTGTGGCCAGCAGGAACAGGGCAGGGATTGTCCCCCTGAACTTGGCACTGGTGAGACCATACCTTGAATTCCGTTCTGGATCCCGGCCAAAAAGGCATTAAGGTGCTGGACTATGTCAAGAGAAGGGCAATAGAGCCAGTGAAGAGAGCACAAGCCCCATGAGGAACTGCTAAGAGAGCTAGGATTGTTAAGCCTGGAGAAAACAAGGCTCAAGGGAGACCTTATCACTCTCTGCCTGAAAGGAGGTTGGGGTCAATCTCTTTTACCATGTAACAAATGCTTCAAGTTGTGCCAAGAGAGGGTTACACTGGGTATCAGGAAAAATTTCTTCTCTGAAGGGTTGTCAAGCACTGGAACAGGCTGTGCAGGGAAGTGGTTGAGTCACTTGAGTGGTGTAGATGTGGCACTTAGCAACCTGGTTTAGTGGTGAACTTGGCAGTGCTTATTTGACAGCTGGACTTCATGAGCTTAAAGGTCTTTTCCAACCTAAATGATTATATGACACATGTGTTTTGTGTTGGCATAAGACCAGTTATGCAATGATGATTAGCAGACCGTCCTTAGAAAACAAAAATCATCAATATTTATTGTCAGGTAACTTTCCCATCACCAAGTTACCAAGCTTTTCTCTCTGTTACACATTTCCACTAGTTTTTCAAATCCTACCTTCCTTACTAGAAAGTGTGATGTACTCAAGAGGAAGAACAGAAAGCTTTTCTACTTTTCCTAGTTCATATTCTGTTAGTTTAAGTTTTTTCCATAGTGCAGAAAATTTGGTTTAGCTTTCCAAATGTAGAAGAATAATCCCGCTCCCTCACAACATGAACAGCAGGTCTGTGAACATAGCTATTGTATAAAAGGAGGCACTGCTGTCATCCCACTTGGTCTTGCTATGCTGTCTGCCATGGATGAATTTTCTGAGGAGATTCAACGTTCTACAATACAGCACACTCTATAAATGCCTACTTGGTCAAGACCTCAGCAGACTTAGAGGGAGCCATTAATTTTGGTTAACTCAATTAACTGCTGCTCAGATTCAGCCTTTAGAAAGTTGCAGTACATCTGTGCATATTCAAAAGAAAAATTTCTTCCACCTGGGAAATCTGTTAAAACAAGTTGGTCAATAGACAGCACCTCACGGGGTCTTTTGATAACCACACTTCATTAAAAATGCCATCAATCGTAATATACAACAAGGTCCAAAACATAACAGCTGATATGCCCTGGATCTATATTTTAATACTATTAAATTCTAGTAACAATCTTCTAATACAGCTCTTTGATTGTAACTTTCTGGGGTTTTAAAAAAGCAAACCCTCACAGTATAAATATATTTTCCATATAGCCTCAAACACACACATTAATTATCACCCAGGTTAAAATTTTACATCNTCTCTGCCTGAAAGGAGGTTGGGGTCAATCTCTTTTACCATGTAACAAATGCTTCAAGTTGTGCCAAGAGAGGGTTACACTGGGTATCAGGAAAAATTTCTTCTCTGAAGGGTTGTCAAGCACTGGAACAGGCTGTGCAGGGAAGTGGTTGAGTCACTTGAGTGGTGTAGATGTGGCACTTAGCAACCTGGTTTAGTGGTGAACTTGGCAGTGCTTATTTGACAGCTGGACTTCATGAGCTTAAAGGTCTTTTCCAACCTAAATGATTATATGACACATGTGTTTTGTGTTGGCATAAGACCAGTTATGCAATGATGATTAGCAGACCGTCCTTAGAAAACAAAAATCATCAATATTTATTGTCAGGTAACTTTCCCATCACCAAGTTACCAAGCTTTTCTCTCTGTTACACATTTCCACTAGTTTTTCAAATCCTACCTTCCTTACTAGAAAGTGTGATGTACTCAAGAGGAAGAACAGAAAGCTTTTCTACTTTTCCTAGTTCATATTCTGTTAGTTTAAGTTTTTTCCATAGTGCAGAAAATTTGGTTTAGCTTTCCAAATGTAGAAGAATAATCCCGCTCCCTCACAACATGAACAGCAGGTCTGTGAACATAGCTATTGTATAAAAGGAGGCACTGCTGTCATCCCACTTGGTCTTGCTATGCTGTCTGCCATGGATGAATTTTCTGAGGAGATTCAACGTTCTACAATACAGCACACTCTATAAATGCCTACTTGGTCAAGACCTCAGCAGACTTAGAGGGAGCCATTAATTTTGGTTAACTCAATTAACTGCTGCTCAGATTCAGCCTTTAGAAAGTTGCAGTACATCTGTGCATATTCAAAAGAAAAATTTCTTCCACCTGGGAAATCTGTTAAAACAAGTTGGTCAATAGACAGCACCTCACGGGGTCTTTTGATAACCACACTTCATTAAAAATGCCATCAATCGTAATATACAACAAGGTCCAAAACATAACAGCTGATATGCCCTGGATCTATATTTTAATACTATTAAATTCTAGTAACAATCTTCTAATACAGCTCTTTGATTGTAACTTTCTGGGGTTTTAAAAAAGCAAACCCTCACAGTATAAATATATTTTCCATATAGCCTCAAACACACACATTAATTATCACCCAGGTTAAAATTTTACATCTATCACATACTCATGGTAGCTGACAGAGTCGAATAAAAGCAGTAGTTTTTATTGTCATGGTACAGGGACCTAGTTCAAAGAAGCAACTCAGTTTGCCAGCAGATTTCAGGTGTACTAGATGGCCTCTTAAGAGCTCACTATTCAGCTTCATTCCCCATTTCTGTTTTGGCTCAGAGCAGCTTGAAATAAACACTCTCAGAAAATACTCCATTAACCCATGAAGCCTATGGTTCAAGTGTGTACATCTGGCTTCTCTACCTAAATGACGTACGCAAAATTCCTTCACTCACTCTTCAGTTTCTGATGACAAAAATCACAATCTGTTACTATTTGGATGACAAGAAGCAGAAAGGGCTGAAATATTGTCATTGCTCAACAAGACTGGTTCAAGCCCAGGCTGATCAGGAAAAAGTTGTGATTAGCTCAAATATATTCAACAAAAATAGTTGTCAGAAAGGCTGATAGGAATGGGGAAAAAAATTCATCACTGAACGTACCCCAAAATGTTGTAAGTTAAAAAGTCAATGTAACGAAATTAAATCTGTCACATTTACAAGGAGCTGAAGACACACACTCGAATCGTTATTTTAGGATGAGAGGGAAAAAAAAGATTTTTCAAACCTCAGTCTTTGAATAGCAGTAAAATATTCTGAATGAAACTTATGATGAGTCAGTTAACTAGCATTTTAAGGTAAGAGCTCAGAAATTTGAAATTTCTAATCTATAATTAACTGAAGACAAGGAAATGAGACAACCTAAAAAAGTGAGAATACTGAGAATATATGGAGAATTTAAGCTGAATTTCTTGAACTGGAGAGTGTGTTTCCAATACTGTCCTACAGAATATCTTAAGAAAAGAGGAAGTGGGAGGACAAAGAGCAAAAACTGACAACAAAGATAAACAACATAAATTTCTGTCTTTTTCTTCACTGGGACTTATTGCCAAGGCATATTATTTCCTGACAGCACCATTACAAGTAAATAAATCTTTAAAATAATTTGCATTATTATCTTTATCTGCCACTAAAAAGAAACCAGGCATCAATCATAACTATATTCCTTATGTAAAACATAGCTCTGACCACAGAAAGTGTTGATTGAAATTACATATCAACAATATAAAAATAATACAGCAATTGAAATTGTACAATAATTGTGCAGATTAATCATAGGATGGGACAGTTTTATACACAAAGTTCATACCACTACTCACATTATGGTTGTTTTTACTGTTTTTTTTATGTGACCTGCAACAGTATCCATTAGAATTGGATATAATGCTTTCAAAATAGGTTCTACCCATTAGAAAGAAAACAGGAGCGAAGAAACATTATAAAGTTCCCTAGAACTCCCAGAAATTCGGGCAAAAAATCACAGGGATGCACTTTTTTCCCAGTAACTGCACTTTCACCAGAGCAGCAAATATCTTTTTATACATAAAATAAAAACAAAAGGCTTTATAACACCTCCCTGAAAATTATTTATTATTGTAACTTTCATTCACCTTGAGTCTACAAAAAGCAGGTCAACTGGCATTCCAAATACAAAAGAAGTTTTTGACTCAAAAAATCTTGGCAAGGTAACAGATTTATCCACAGCTATACTTTCAGTTCTTAAACTCTTTACAGCCAAGATAGAAGCAGCTTGAAAACAGAATATAAGTCCTATAATACCAAATGTTATGTAAAAATGTATCTTAATTCAAATAATTGTTTTTGTACATTGACAATTAATCCTTCTTCCTCACCTGACCCTTACCAAAATTATTCAGCCTTCAGATCAAGACATTAAATGTCATTTACAGAATCATTTAATGTTGACTTAGTTAATGAAGACTTTATTTAAAAGCATAATATACAGATGATCCTACCTAAAAATAAATACACTTTTAAAATAATTTTGGTAAATAATACAAGCAATAAGCTGTAACACATGCTATAATAATTAATAAAATAGAAAAAAAGCAGAAATACATAAACAATTAAAAAATCTAATACTAAGCACATATGTTATTTAGTTATCTATGGCAGCAAAAGCAAAACATTCATACCTGCACCTGGAATGATCGCCAACTTTGTTTCAACTAGGCCCATTTTAGCAGAAGAGGCTAAAAAACAGAATGTAAAGGAGTTCTTACTATAATGTAGAGGGAAAATCATCTATTGAAAATACATAATGATGACCTAAAAGTTTGCTAATTTATTAAATTTTCTTCAAAAATAACAATCAATCACTATTAAAAGCATTTCTTTATTAAAAAACTTCAAATAAATTCAACTGATCTGCTTTTAGGGAAAGATCCAACTACTTCCATCAAGGCAAATTCAGTACCTTATTAATTTTCAAAAAGCAAGTAAGCAATTACAGTGAGTAAGAGAGACTTGCTTCCAAACAGAAAGTACCAAAAGAAAACTGCTGCTATTGCTTAACATCTTAGAATGGGGTAGAATTCTGTATCTGATTACTTGAATTCTTTAGGTGACAGAATATTCTCTGAGGTCAAATAACTACAAATCCTAAGTTACTGGGAATTGCTCAAGACCAAGTTTCCATTTATTTTCCATCAATTGCCTTTACAGTTCTGACAGCTTATTAGCTCAAGGTTCCTCTTTTCAAGAGCTGTTGTCACTTTTATAATTTAATTTCTTATGTAGTAATACACTCACTAGCAACTTTTGTTCTTTCCCTGAACCCTGTTTAGGTAAAATCAAATCTCCATCTAGAGCACTTCAAATGCACAAGAATAAAAAAAAAATATGAATACAACTACATAACCCTGTTGGCAAGACTGACAAAATTAGGGTCAGAAGAATCAAATAAATATTTAACAAAACCAATCCAGCTAACAGGGCTAAGTTGTTCTAAATGAAACATTAGCAAGTACTTAGACAGGTTTCTGCTAAAGTCCTTTAAAATAATGTGTTGTAAACAATGTCAAATATAAAGTAAGTTTTATAAGACTGTTGCCAACAGATGGATGAGTCAAGCCAGCTATAACACTAATAATGTTCTATTCCATAGCAGGATTCAGACCTACCTGCCACCCGTATATCACAGGCTAATGCAAGTTCTAGGCCACCACCTAAGGCAGTTCCATCTATTGCAGCAATTGTAGGTACAGGCAGATTAGCTGAAAAAGAAATCACCAATTAACACGAACCTCATGAAGAACACCTCTGGAATGTGATTTCAGTACATTTTGCTCATTGTACAGTCATAGTATGGGAAAAAAGTTTCATAAAATAAACTGTGACTAAAAATCGATTGATCAGCAGCACCTTCACAAAAAAAAATTACTCTCTCTATCCCTCTGTGGCTGAGTAGGTTTGCATGTCTTTCTCTGGCTTCTGCTTGCTTTTGACAAAAATCTAAAAAGTAAACTTCAAGAACATAGAGCTAGACAAAGCACTTATATAAACAGTTCCAGATGAAACAGAGGTGTATGTATGTATGACGTGCCTGTGAAGCTTTCACAGCTAGAAGCTCTCTGTGTCTTGTCATTCCCAGACCACCACCAGCAATAGTGGCCACCACTACTGCCCCTTTTCAATGCAGCAGCTAACAGTTTAATAGAGGTGGGAAAGTCTTCAGTTTGACAAACACATGCCCATGCTGCCAGAACACATGACAGGTAGCAGGGCTCCAGAGGCCTGTGCGACCATGGCATGGTTTGTATGTAATTTATCATCACTGTTCTGACACATGAAAGTCATTTTAAAAAACAGCTTAAAAGTACTGCTTTTCACCCTCTGCAAATTCAAGTTTTCTTCATCCCTCTTCACCGCAAACTCAAAGTTTGATGAAAAATGCATTTTCATTTTAGAAATAAACATGTATATTACAGCTTTAATTATATTTAATGTAAGAGTTACCACAAGCTATCCATTTTAAAATATACTGAAACAGTATTCCAGTAGTACATTGTTGCTACTAACATTTCAAAGGTAGTCAAAAGCAATTCATTAGTTGGACACTTGGGTGTATAATTTGTTGAAATGTTCAACCAGCTCTTGAGAGCAACAGCTCTGCAAGATGTTAAAAATTAAAAAAAAGCATCTGCAGATGTTAAAAAATTATTTTCTTTGTTTCAATGTTTCAGCTAATTCAATTCAATGACTAGTCATTCAGTATTAGCTGGAAATAGAAAAGAAAAACTCTTCTGTCAACATATAAATGAAAATTACATGTGAGAGACCTATTTCCTTTTAAAATCTAGAAGGCTAATATGACAAAAATTATTAATTTAATGTATTCATTAGAACTTTTCCTAGTGAACTAGCTAGTTATAAATTTAGAAATTCTGCTACCTAGCTTACCTTTTTCCTGTCTGACAGATACACTTCAGATAACTTCATTTAACAAAAGAATCAATTAAATATTGGTGTACATCAGCATTATACAAGCCTGTAGCCTCTCACTGGGCAACAAACAAAATATGTAATTAAACAAAGGTTATTTTAGCTGCAAATTGACCTGCTTTTATGATTAAAAACTAATGAAAATTCAATTGTCTTTAGAAAAAGAACAAAAACTTAGCAATGCTTTTCAAGATTCTAACAGATGCTTTAAAACAAAGTCCCTAGGTTGCTGGTTTAGATCATGATTAATAGTGATTACCTGAATCAATTTCAGCGTCAAAAGAGGCTACTGATTACTGTTTGTAAGAGCTCTTTCAGTGACTTAAAAGGGCTCAAGGTATCCATTATACCTGCCATCTGCCACAGAAGGCACAGGAGACAGAGGAATAGTAGAAAAATCTGTTCTTTCTCTATTTACTTCTTCTTAGTTATATGGAAAGGCAACTCTCATTTCCAGCAGGGCCAGGCTGCTGACAGAAACTTATAACCCTGTCAACACAACCAATTTGCCAAACAGTCTTGCAATTTTGCTAGCTGACACAGCTAGCCTTTCTCTTAAAGAAATATGCCTTTGCCGTGGGTAAATAAAAAATAGTTTGCCTGAACATGAAGGCAGGGTCATTGTTAACTGCAGTTTCCAGCAGTTACTGCCTGTATGAATGTTCCATTTATCAGAGACTAGCAAACAGTATCTTGAGCACTATTTGCGTGACTTTTGCAGTACTCCAAGGCAGAATACTTGCCTAAGATAAGCAACTTCCGGAATTAGCTATGGTGCAATTCAAGTAGACTATTACACGTGGAAATGGAAGTTACAGAATGAGTATTATAAAACAGCTTGGTTTCAAGAATTACAGCCAGCACTCCTATCATGAAATAATAAAAATTCATAATCCAAGGGCAGGAAAGCAGCCTGATACTGTATGTCAGAATCATCACTTCCCAAGGATATTAATTTAAAAGGATCACCTGACATAAGAGTTGACAAAGAATGAAAGCCAAAATACAAATTCCCTGTAGTGGCTTTGTGTGTATCTATTAAATGAATTTAAGAAATTAATCCTTTTAACATATTCTCACGAAGCATCAGAAAAACTAGCACAGAAAAAGGTTAGTAATCACTTGGGATTTTAAACTGAGTTTCTATGATACTAGAACTTGTTAACGAGGGTAAAGCTTCTTGGAGTATTAGTATTTTGTAGCATAAGAGACACCTGATCACATTTATCTGCATGACTTTAACATACAACTGCCAAAACTGTTGAGCCCATAACAAAAACAGAGATGATGTTTGACAAATAAT
Source organism: Notiomystis cincta (assembly GCA_013398075.1). Taxonomy (NCBI): domain Eukaryota; kingdom Metazoa; phylum Chordata; class Aves; order Passeriformes; family Notiomystidae; genus Notiomystis; species Notiomystis cincta. The sequence goes on from VZRX01011133.1 coordinate 50,120, forward strand.
GTCTTGTAGGCTTAATTGATTTGTATGCACTCAAATTTTAGGAACAGTAAATTATGCATATAGACAGGTCAATCTTCACAATGATTCTACATGAAAAGGCTCATTTGTTATGAGTGATAAAAAAATATCTAAAGCTTTGCCAAGAGGCCTAGTGCTTTTACACTTTACCACATTTTTGTCACAGTTCAAATAACAAGATATCATTTTCAGGCAATTGTTGTACTACTACCCATTAGTGCTAAATTCTAGATGTGATGGGTTTATCAGGGTGCAATCATGAGCTGCATAGTGAAATTAAAAAAGGAATTTGAGATTTATATAAAAAAACCAGATTAGCTAAACTAAATGAGAGAGTACAACACAGAGACAAGAGCAGACCATGTATATAAAGGGATTAATGTTGTTAGAAGTAGTTAATAAGTAATGAGTAGCATTAAACTTTAGTTAGAGAATTTCACTGAGTTACTATAGTACATCAAAGTGTGGAATATGAAGGACACTAAATAATAAGGCAGTTCACGGAATAAATTCAGAAAGGATTACTTCACACATCTATTCTAATGTAAAACATGCTGCTTATTCTGTACATACCGTTCTATTCTGCACATAAACATATCCCAAGCAAACGCCAATAGCCACATCCTAATGTAACATGAATGCTTAATTATACTACAGAAAAGTAAGGTTCTGAGTACAGTAAAGAAATAGAAAGGTCCAACTCAGTTTGTGTTATGTTAACAAGAGAGCCAGACATAAATCAAAACCATGTCCCTATATTTGAGATCACAGGAGTAGAGACTTCTAGTTGAAGAGAAGACAAACGTGAACAAGCAGATGAAAATAAATTTTAGTATTAAACAGTTTGAGGAATAATCTGTTAGCACAGAAGCTGACAAAACCTTTAAAAAAATATGTTTACTGGCCATTCAATACATGATACAGGTAGGGCAGCTCCATGATACAGGTAAACTGAAGAACTTCAATAAGAGAAAATAAACTTAGTAACATTAGATAGCTAAACTAAACCCATAAACAGCTCAAACAAAATAGAAAGTATGACATACAGCAGTATAAAGGAATGGACCTGTTTCCTACTCTGCAGTAAATGTGAACCTTTAGCTCAACTTCTGGTAAACAGACATGTCACATGTAGGTTTAGATTAGGTGGACCGGCACCATCTTGCAGTCTTAGGATACCTTCTGTGCTCCTGAGACTCTTCCCTATTTGAATGATGTAGAATAAAGTAAGTAAACTCTCACACAGTTTAGCCATGAGTACAGAATGTCACAGGGGGAGCACTTCGCAATTAAGCATATAAAAACACATGTAATGTGCTGGAAGTAATTTCAAAGAATCACAATTGTTCTGAGGCAGGTAATTGTTATTTCATCTTCAAGTGACTTTCCACATGATGTCTACTGCTGGTGACTAACAAGGGATTTCCTTTCTGCTTAGAGACCATGATATCACAAACAACAGGCCAGCATAAGAATACAGGCACCTGGTCTGGAGGACTTGACCACTAAATAGTTTCTCAGATGTGTGCCATTACGCCCACACAGCTGATTCATATTATTGCGGACACTGACATTACCCAAATAGAAAGCAGAAATTGCCTGGATTCTACTGACCTGAATCATAAATGACTATTTAGTCTTCTGACTAATTTATTAAGAAAGTTCTTATAAAATTACAGATATGTAAGATAATAGCTGGGAGGAAACTGGATTACATGTGACACTTTATTACTAACACTCAAGCAACCTTTTTCTATTCCTGTACAACCTCAGTTTCTCATTACTGACAAAGAATAAATGGCTTGATCAACAAGGAAAAATCTACTTCCCATAGTTAGTAAGGAAGAAGGAAGTATAAAGAATGAACATATATAGTAAAACCAAAATGGCAACAATTGAGATATGAAAGTAGTCTTGTTTTTATAAAACATTATGTACAGTAGATTTTACATAACAGGGAAAAAAACCACTTTCTTTAGCTGGTGTCCAATTACTCAAAGGAAGACCTATCACTAATGCTGATCCCCTATAGTGAGTTCCTGAAACAGGCAGAGGAAAAATAATATGGTTATCCAGAATTACAAACTTTGTGATTTATGTTCCTTGTCAGCCTGTATGAACTTGTCCAAATCAATTAACTTAAAATATTTAACACCCAGGAAAAATAATTACGAATTCAGAAGATGTCAAATTCAAAAAAACAACCTCCTAGGAGTGTCCTCCTTGCTTGCTAAACAAATTTATACCTGTAATATTTTCTGTAAGCAACTGTACCACACACTCATATAAAAGGAAAAAAATAATTCCTGAGTTAGACAAAAGATTTTGAGATTTAGACTGTTCAAGTGCCAATGAAGTATATGAGAACTCATTTGTATCTTGGCAGCTGTTACAATCAACCTGAAGAATTACTGCAGTACTCCCTTCCTTTAGCTAGAATGTAGAAGTCACCATTAAAGAACTGAAATCCCACAGACATAGAATTCAGTTTCTCTTTAAAGTAAAAGGTCTGCACTGTTTCTGCAGTAACACTCCATGATTCCCATGAATCAGAAAAGAAAATTCCATGAAAGCCCACTCAAGCCCTAACAAAGCAAAAATTCTATACAGTTCCTTAGATATAATTAACTTCTATTTTTGAAGTACTTTTTTACAGATTAGGGCAAAGGCTTTCAATTCAACTAATTATAGCAGTCAGAATTTGGTATCGACAAATATTCAAATAAAGCCACATTTTAAAATCTGCCTTTTTATGCATTTGGTACAAAACATAAAAATGAAAGACAATCACCTCAAACTTCCTTTGCTCTTCCTGTGTTATCCTATACTTGGACAATGTTCAAAAAAGATCCTTATTGTTCCTTTCTCCTCTTAATTCAGTGACCTCTGCAACTAATATTCAGAAAGAACAGCTATTCAGACATAAATCAGAAGCTCGACACTACCTCTAGTACCTACTGAACCAGATTCATAACCCTGGCTTGTCTTTAATTATGAACAGAAGAATCCTTGTTTCCCAGAATGAAACTGAAAAGAAAGTAGTGAGCATACCCTACTTGCCTCAAAAACTGTGAGGATCCATCTAAGGCAGAAGTAGCTACAGAATTCAATTTTAAATAACAACACAACTAAGTTGCCTCAGAACAAAGAAACAGATTGTCCAAGCTATTTATTCCACATGTGCATTTCTGATTATTTGACAAATAAGGTTGATTAGTGAACAGCTTACTAGGACAAGCAACTTCAGGGGACATTTCCAGCAACTCATTTTTCCTTCTGAATAATGGATTTCATAAAACATAAAGCCAGGAGGATGATTTGTATAAAAATATCCTGCATACTGTCAGTATTACATGGAATACTAGAGAAAAGTATGCCATAAATTGAGGAAGAGATTAAAACAGTTCCACAATTTATCTAACTCCAGCAAATTAAGGAAGTGTGGCAAATATCTGCCTATGTACATCTGCAGCACATGGGAAACCTTTAAATCACAGAATGGCTGATGCTGAAAGAGACTTCTGCAGCTCACCTTGTCCAGCCTGTCTGCTCAACCAGCATCGCCTTGAACAGGTTAATCAAGCTCATGTTCCGATAGCTTTTGAAGATCTCTAAGGAGGGAGACTCCACAACCTCCTGGGTCACCTGTATCAATGCTCTCCCCTTCAATAAGGACTTCTGATGCTCAGGGAGAATCTCTTCTGTTCCAGTTTGTGCCTATTGCCTCTGGCCCTGTCACTAGACACCACCAGAGATAGCCTAGCTTCATCTAACACCCTCATATATTGTTGAGATCACCTCCCAGGTCTTCTCTTCTCTAGGCTAAACAGTCCTAGCTTGCTCAACTTTTTCTCACCAGAGAGGCTCTGGAGCATTCATCACCTTGAGAGCCTTTCATGGTACTTTCCAGTAGATCTGTGTCTTTTACTGGGAGCCTGGAACTGACCATAGCGGCCTCACCTGCTGATGAGAGCGAAAGGATCACCTCCTTCAACTCCTGGCAACGCTCAAGCTAATGCAGCCAGGATACCACTGTCCTTCCTTGCCACAAAGGCACATTGCTATCTCTCATTCAACATGGTGTCCCACCCAGACATGCAGGGCCTTTTTGTGCTGCTGCTTTTTATATCATTACCCCCATCACGTACATGGTGCATGAGGTTGATAGCATTTTCCTTTGTAGAAATGATTGAGGTTCCTGTTAATTTATTTCTCCATCTTGCTGAGTTCCCTCTGAATGGCAGCACAACCCATTCCTTTTGATTTTATGTCATCAGTAAACTTGCTGAAGCTACATCCTGTCCCATAACCCCTGTCCCATTGAAGATGTTGAACAGGACTGAACCCAGCACTGCCCCCGGGATACACACTGGCTAGGGGTCTCCAAGCAGATTTCATGCTGCTGATGCACAGCAAGGACACATTCATTTAGCCCATTTTCAATCTGTTTCACTGCCTTTTCACCCAGTTCATACTCACCAGTTACTCTACAAAAATTTTACAAGAGATACTGTCAAAAGCCTTACTGAAGTCAAGGTAGACAATATCCACTGCTTGTTTCTCATCTAATAAACTAGTCATTCCATCACAGGTTGTAAGACTGGTTAAGCAACATTCCCCTCCTCAGAATCCATGCTGACTACACCTTCTTGTCCCTTGTGTGCCCAGCAGTTGTTCAGTTTCCACATTTAATTGTTCGAGAACCTCTCCAAGGACAAATTTTAATCGACAGATAAGAAAGCTTCCTCCCCATTTCTTAGTACATCTATTTAAATGTCATAGCAATGGAGACTCCAAATTAATAAAAAGAATGGTCACATGCCCCCAAAATCTTTAAATACCACTAAGAGCATATGTGTAGATAGATTCCATGATTGAAGTCCTCAATTAGGAAAGCCAGAAAGAGGAAAAAAGAGTCATATCTTAAGAGTGAGAATATCAAGTAAAGAATTACTAATTTTAGTCTTGTTATTGCAAAGCAATGCACTTATTTACATGCCATTTACCTTTAGTGCATATTTCAATTAAAAATAGCTTAAACCCATATAATACTGCAAGTCTATGGGCTGATTGCTACAGTAGCACTGAAAGGTTTGAGATCTGTTACTTTACAGTTTCTTTATGAACCCAAAATCTTCAAGTTGTCTGGCTACAAGTTATAAAAGAATTTTCAAAAGGTCACAGACATAAATAGGAGTTTTGAATCAGCAGTAAAGATTATTTGAAACTATGTCCTAGCTTGCATAATAACTAGGAATGGATTTTTACTTTGTTTTTAAAATAATTAAGTTTATACTTAAATACTCTTTTTTGTAACTCAGAATAGATTTCTCTTCCAGCTCTTCACTACCCAGATTCTTGATGTCTCTTGGTGGCTCTTGATTATAAAAACTAAGATCTTTTAACTTAAAAAAAAAAAGAGGGAGCATAAAGGGCATAAACTATGCCCCTTGAGTGGCAAGTAGAGGCAGTCTGCATGCAATTCTGGTAACTGGAATATTCTTTATACTAGGAACATTATGATCATAAAATTA